>VWZY01012669.1:0-25305 GCA_013399075.1 Chloroceryle aenea | reverse complement strand
GGGTTGACCAGCTGGAAAGCAGCTTGGTGGAGGAGGACCTTGGAGTCCTGGTGGACAATAAGTTATCCATGGAGAGCAATGAGCCCTTGTGGCCAGGAAGGCCAATGGTATCCTGGGGTGCGTTAAGAAAAGTGTGGCCAGCAGGTCAAGGAAGGTTCTCCTTCCCCTCTACTCTGCACTGGTGAGACCACACCCAGATACTGTGTCCAGTTCTGGTCTCCCCAGTTCAAGAGGGAAAGGGAAATATTAGAAAGAGTCCAATGGAGGCTACGAGGAAATTGAAGGGACTAGAACATCTCTTTT
The DNA here is from genome assembly GCA_013399075.1 of Chloroceryle aenea. Lineage (NCBI taxonomy): Eukaryota > Metazoa > Chordata > Aves > Coraciiformes > Cerylidae > Chloroceryle > Chloroceryle aenea. Next base: position 25,002 of record VWZY01012669.1, on the reverse strand, counting down.
ATGAGGAAAGGCTGAAAAACCCTGGAGCTATTTAGTCTGGAGAAGATTCAAAAGGGATCTTATGAATGTTTCCAAATATCTGAAGGGTGGGTGTCAAGTAGAAGGGACCCGTCTCTTTTCAGTGGTGCCCAGTGATAGGATGAGGGGCAATGGTCACAGTCTGGAACACAGGAAGTTCACCTCAACATGAGAAAAAGCTTCTTTACTGTGAGGGTGATGGAGCACTGGAACATGCTGCCCAGAGAGGTTGTGGAGTCTCCTTCTCTAGAGACTTTCAATACCTGCCTGGATCTGTTCCTGTGTGGCATGCCCTGGTTGATTCTGCTCTGGCAGGATCTCAATCATCTCCAGAAATTCCTTCCAACCCCTACCGATCTATGATTCTATGATTTGAGATGTTATCTGGAAAAAAGAATGTATTCTGTAGCATGTAGGCCAATGTATGATGTTTAAAATCAGCCACTGCTTAGCAACAGACCATACCTATGTGCCTTAGGAACACTACGCTTCCTGAAGCAGCTATACTTGTACAAGATACCTAGCTTTCATTTCTTTGAATGCTGACAGTGTAACATGACAGATATAAAAAGTACCACTGGATGAGGCCTTGAGCAGCCTGGTCTAGTCAGAGGTGTTCCTGCCTATGACAGGGGGGTTGGAACTAGATGGGTTTTAATGTCCCTTCCAGCTGAAACTATTCTATGATACTGTTTTGCACAAGATGAGAGGTCACCAAATAGCATAAAGGCCTAATATAATCTGTACTGGTACTGAAATTTCTTTTTTTGGCTGAATGGACAACTTGGATTAAAGGTAGAATATAATCTACCATAGCTGTCAGGATTCCTTCATGGCTATTTTCCACTCATTACTACATTCCACTCATTTCCACACATTTCTACAACAAGACTTTTCTGATGAGCTTGATAGATTAAAAGTCCTGAAGGTCAAAGTTCATTCATATATATTACTAATTAATGTCAACTGAGTACACCTCAATACTTAATGAAACTGGACAGAGTGAAAATCAGCTGCTCACAGCTGATCTGTCATATGTGCACTATCTGTTACTATACCTATCTTATTATACCTATTGTTTAAGACTGGCAAATTAACCTGGTGAACTGAATGTCTGTGAAAAACCCACGTATGAATAAATACACCTTTTCCTAGCTCAGGAGTGCAGGAAAATGAGGTAGTGAAAGTAGTGTCCAAAGTAGTGTCCAAAAAGAAAGAGAAAATCTATTTGAAGACCACTATAAGCTTTGAAATAGTATATTTTTCAGTCACATATAATAAATAAGATTTTGCTTCTAGCTTAAAAATTTAACTGGTCTACCTGTTGCTAAATGTTACACAAGGATCAAGATTTTCAATATACTAAAATCACCTAAAACAGGGCACCCAAAACCCAGAAAGCTATAATAGATATAATCAACTGAAAGAAGTGTGAAGCAATCCCAAGCACACCATTACTAAATCATTATTTATTGTAAAAAATTAACTCACCATTACTAGATAAAAGATCTAAACAGATTTCAGGGTAGTTTAACATAATTCAATTGCCCACCAAGAGGGGAAGTTTTCAATCAAAAATTCCTCTTACATATTATTGCACTGATTTATAACCAGATTGGAGCTGAGAATAGTTCAAGGTAGGTCAGTTTAAGCTGTGGATATGAAGGAAGCTGCTGCAAAACAAGGTAAGCACACTACCTTTGGCCTCTGTTATCTCAGGCATGGGCTAATCGAACAGCAACTTCCCTGAGCTCTGAGCCTTTCTCCTTTTTTTCAGGTGGATGAGAAATAGATTAAGGTGGCAAGGTCTCAGAGAGATAAGTTATTAGGTTTCAGACAACTGTAATTTAGAAGTAAATGTGAAAAATTACTAAGGCCATAAGAACACACTGTTAATAACTGGAATTTAAAGAGAAACAGAGAGGAGCCAAGGCCAGAAAAGGAAATGTGAAATTAAGATGAGATCCATGATAAAATAATCTTTAAAATTTTGTGTTAAGTATTCATCATTGCACTATTATTGTTTGGTTTCTGTGAAAATTAACAGAGAAAAGAAATTAATCTGCTCTACAGTAAGGAATGTACCATGCAGCTTGCAAATTGTTAATTATAACTGCAATGTCGTGGTGTCACAATGTTGTAGTGTTTGAAAATCTGTTTGCTTCCATAGCAATGAAAAACTATGCCCCCAGACAAATGGGAGCTATAAAGCTGGAACTGGGGTCCCATTCTAAAAGTAGCCCTCTGAAGACAGACTGCAGTTGAGTTGGTCATTTGTTTCCATGGCTGAGGGATGTCTCACATGGAAATGATAGCTGGAGCTAGTGATTAATGTTGGCTATATATTTAGGTTTCCCTAAGAGAAAAAACACTTTGAGGCACTTTTGTAATGTTTCCAAGTTGTGATCAAGAACTTAGTCCGTTGTTTCCTAGAATAAACGCAGCCTTGAGCGTGCCTGGTGTTAAATTACCTGGGGTTGCCTGACAAGCAGAGCACATATCATTTACATTAGCTGCTTTCTGGAGAAACAGGAGTTTTGAAGAAAATGGCTTTGGCTGCTTGTTATCTGAGCAAATAACAGAATGACAGGTCAGAGGAGTTTTCTCACTCAACTATGACTGGGTGCATCTAATGGCAAGATACGGAGCTGTATTACTCAAGGTGAACTTTGTCTTATGCCTTCTGATAAAAGCAACTAGTCAAGAGGTCTCCAGCAGTCAAGGAAATCTCATCTTACTCTGGGATGACTTGTAAGCTTCATTCCAATAGAACTTCAAATAGCAGTGGTCCATGAATAAACCAATGGTTTAAATAACTATTTTTTGATGTAGTCAAGTAGAAAAAAACACTATCAGCAATCAACATTAGAGTAGTTAAAATATCTGGAGAAAGAAAATGAAACTAACCAAATTCAGGCCGTTGTCTTGATTTCTTAAAAACACTGTCTGTGTGAGGCATTTAAAATAATTGCCTTTGCCAGTTAATATGCCAGGTTGCACTTTTGTCAGTACATCTTACAGCTAGGTTACTTATTGTTCTGCTATTTTGCTACATCTGAACATTAAGTGCCTTGATTTAGCCTGACAATTTTAACAGCAAGGCTGAGAGCTTAGTGTATCATACCCCTTGATGTATCATACCATCTTACTGGACAGTAGATCCCAAGAAAGTTGCTAATGACAGAAGTAAAATACCAATTAAAGTCTTTATATTTTTGTTCTATTATACTACCATACTTCTGTATGTGTTAATGAGATACTGGCTGTCAGAAAATTCCAATTGCAAAATGGTACTTGGTTAAACAAGCAAACTGACAAATAAAAAGTTCTTTTTGCTAGCAAAAGATTCCACCTTAACAACTGCAAGAAGGGACAATTTTTCGATTAAATAATTGGGAAATCATTCAGACACACAGAAAAGAGCTATAGCTAGAATTGCCTGGGGAATAATTCAGGTGTGTTCACCTCTATTTCTGAGAGTTTTAGCTGGTTGCTTTCAAGTCGTCCTTAGCAATCTGTAATCACAAATTCTTTTGTAATATAGCAACTACTCTTTTTCTTCTCCACAGCTTCAGGTGAATATAGTTTCAAAATTGAGTATGAAGTCCAGATTTTTTTATTAAATTGTAGCAATGAATGAGAATGTACTAGATTGCTAAAGAAGTCTTGAGACCATTGCAGCTATTGTCTTCAAGTTGCAAAGACATTAGGACTCGTTAAATTATATCATTTACTGCTGTAACAAAGATTATTTTTAGAAAAAAACTAGATAACATAACAAGCATTAGAATAAAAGCTTAAGATAAAACATAGCATGTACAATGAGTAATTATTTAATGTATTATGCTTCAATCAGTTATCCCAATTCTTTCTTTATTTTCCTTTGCAAAGGTGTAGAGGAAGAAAAATTAGAGGGAACACGTAAAACTTTTTTCAAAGGGTAATTTTTCAATGGCAATAGCATATCTTTGACATTTGCAACAACATATTAAAGTTTGAACTGGGGTTTTTGAAAGCAATTTTAAAAAAACCTACAGTTATTGCAAACACTTGAAAAAGGAATCATATCAACAGAGGGAAAATCCAACCTGAAAAATGTTTTGAATCTTATTAAAGGCTAAGTTTTGTCTGCTCTAGCTGAGTATGAAAAACTACACTAATCAGATACAACTAGGTATTGCATCCAGTCTTAAAGGGTAAAATGCAAACAAAAGTAGCATGCTAAAAGCCTTGTAAAATCACCATCATATGCAGGCAGATGCTGCTGCCCTGAGCTTGAAATGAGTAAAGAATGTCTCATTAAAGATAGATCTGCTTAACAGTGAAAGTAAAATAAGTGAGGAGAGAAGTTCAGTTTGATGAAAACACTGTACCAGCTGGAAGCCAAGTATTCACCTCTTATAGCACAATCACATCTAACAGACTTCATGTCCCATAATCTCCCAGCAAAATGAGTTCAGGGTCCAAAAATATATGTATTGCATACAGTCAGTGGCTTTAGTAGCTTTAGACTCTGTAGAACTTACAGGAACATCCACAGCAAGAAATTGCTGAAGTGTTTTCCTTCCAATAGTTGCTCATTGACGAGCAAAGCAAATGAAATACGAAATATTTATGATCCTTGTTTTTACCCTTTTCTTATTTTTCCTTTGTGCTTTATTGCTTTGGGGCCTACAGGAAAGCTGGGGAGAGACTTTTTAGGCTGATGGGCCGTGATAGGACTAGAGGGAATGGATTAAAACTAGAGAGAGATCGATTCAGGTCAGACATTAGGAAGCATTTCTTCACCTGGAGGGTGGTGAGACACTGGAACAGGTTGCCCAGAGAGGTGGTTGGAAGCCCCATCCTTGGACATTTTTAAGACCAGGCTGGATGGGTCTCTGAGCAACCTGCTCTTGTGCGACGTGTTCCTGCCATTGGCAGGGGGTTTGGAACTGGATGATCTTTAAGGTTCCTTCCAACCCTGACAATTCTATGATCCTATGATTCTATCCACAGATGAGCACTGTTAGAGACTGGATGGTAGCTGAAGCACGTGACTGTTCTTACGCTGTCTTGACCCATCTCTGTTGACTCAGTCCTAGTAGAGTCTGTAGATCACTGGGCACAGACTTTACACGCACAGTTGGGTTTATGAATGTTGCATGTTTTTTCAGAAGCACAGTTTCACCTAAGTCATTGAAAGGGTTAAAGATTAATTAAGAGTTCATTCTTCTTTACAGCAGCAAAACATGACTGATGGTAGAAGTATATACAAATGGTAGGGCTTCTCCAAAGTAGATTTCAAATCTGAGGTGTACTAGACCTCCAGGGAAGCTGGAGGGGCAGTGAAGTTTCTGTTTTCAGTCAGGTAACTAGAAAAACATGAGTAAGCCTATCTAAGATCAACTGAAATCTCTTGTAATGGAGGTTCTTGGCAATGCTGGAGAGCAGCAAGGATAGGAGTTCTCTCAGGGTCTTACAAACAAACATAGAATTACATTCTTGGCCCCAGCCAGGCTCAGTTATGTATGGCAGACATCACTTGTCATCGTGTTTGGCACTAGAAAGCCTTTTTTCAAAGTATTAGAGACAATGGTACTATAGTCCTTCCAGTCCATGAGCATGTACTGCAGTCTCCACCAAGGGAAAGCCTGTCTCTGTTACTGATGGGTGCAAAAGATTTGCTTGAGAATGGGACCTTACAAACACTTATCAAAAAGTCATTGTATCATCAGGTCTGTTGGTTCTCTTGAAGCTAACCTGGGCACAATTAATCCATTTGCCTGGTCCTCATGCTGCTCTGATCATAATTTCAGCCTGAGGTATATTGTGTTTTTCCTCGGGCATCTACCAGGGATAAGTTCTCCTTGAGGTGGGTTTTTGTGGGGTCACAGGTCCCCTGACCAGTAGCCAGCTAGGAGAGAGCAAAGCCCTTGTCACCTCCTTGCCATGGTGGAGGGGTGTCCCAGAAAATCTTGCTAATGTATCAGCTCTTTGGGATCATTTCAGCACTGTTTCCCATCCTGGTGCTTGTAGTTGCACTTTTGCCAGCTGCTGACACGGGCCTGATGCTTTCAGCTTGTGATGGGAAATAGTCCTTTAGCTACACAGCTTGTTTTTCTCCCTTTCTTCTCCTTATGTGTATCTGTACAGGGACAGGGTTTATATTATTTATAGCCAGAATTATTTGGCATATGAAGTTTCTCCACTGGCAGCAACCATCAAGATATATACACAGAAAAGGTTTTCCCCTGCAAACTGCTAAATTCTTGAAGCAAAATCAGGAAACAGAGGTGGAAAATAATAACTGGGAGTTTAAGCTATGAGTTTTTCTCACGACATAGATTGTTTGTTGAAGGTTGAAGTGGTGGATCTTTTACGTTGTGTGTCATATTTTCTCCTGAGCAATAGAATAAACAGCAAATCACATTCAGTTATGCTTCCACATGAGGTGAGTTGTTTGATGAGAGGTGTTCTTAGCTGACTGCTTAGACATGTTCCCAAATGATAAGAACCCAGATCAAAAATCTTACACAGAAAATGAACTAGTAAGCCCTCAGGTCCAGAGTAAATACTATCTCACTAGAAAATGAATTCTGATAGGCTCCTATCAGCTTAATTACTTGAAGACTATTATCCATGTAACAAGCTTCTCTGGCATTTCTAAGGAACGGGTATATTTAATAAATGAAGAACTTAGTAAAACCTATTCCCTAATTACACTCATTAGAAAATTTAAGCTACAAGAAAACCAATAAAGCTTCTGCTGTATCTCACACAGACAGCAATTAATGAACAGTTATCTTAAGTCTGAATTAACAAGCACCCCTTACTTTCTTGAATATGATACCTTAGGCATCATTTCAATGAGGAAAATGTCTTATATGTATTCTTATTAACTACACACTAGTCATCAGTCTGCAATTTGAAAACCATGTTGCCATGAATTAATGATGCACTGGTGTCAGAATAATAACAGATACAGAAATGAACATACTGAAATTGTACATGTACCAAAAGAAAGGCAAAAGACAAGTTACAGAAATGTTAATTTAGATTTTTATTTTTTTTTTAAACTCTATGAATTAAATAGTGCAGGAAGTAACTTGCTGTCACACAACTTGCTACATTGGAACTTCTGTAGTAAAAATAAAGCATTTTGTCTGCATTTTCACATCTTCTTAACCATTGTCTTTCTGGCCTGATTTTTGTCAATGCAACTGTATTCTCTAGCAACAATGGCACATGGAGGGAACATTTCAGTTCTGTGTCAAAGGAATAGAAAATGATTTCTTTAACAGTTCTGATTTTTATTACTTTACCAAGATGTATTTATACTCTCTGCTTCTTCCCCAACAGAAATGGGTAGGATCCTGTACTGCATCTTACCCTCAGTCAAAGCATAAGGCAGGCAGGACTTCAGTGTTGATATATGTTTGAAATGTCACTAGGTAGCATAAAGTGATTCAATTTGTAAAGATAAGTTAGCTACACACAGCAAGAAATTCTTCAATTAACTAGACATGTTTTGTTGTAAATGTGAAGTCGAATACTTGAGTTAATGCTTTGATCAAATGCTGATCAAAAGTGTCTGAAGTAAACTGTTGAGACAATTTGATGCTAAATATCACTTGAACCAATTACACATTTTGTTTTAAACCTAGAACTAAATAACCTTTTGGTTTGATAACCTTTTTCCCTCTTAACAAAAGGTCATTCAAAGTTGCTTCTTTTCCTCCAGTTTGGTCCCTCTTGGAAGCAATACAGACTTCAACTCTCTTTTTTGGAGGTTATCTAAGACTGGTGTAGGAAAGGGATGAAAAGGTCATCCTAACCTTTTCATCCCCCTGCTTTGCTTTGAACAGAGTGATATTTTGTCACTGGGCTCTATAATTAGGACCTCCTTCACTTCTGTAGATCTCAGGCACCCTGTTGGGTTAGCAACAAACCGCACCATGTTTCCAAGGGAAGCCTGCTCCCTTGTGTGTAATGTCCTAATTAAAAAGATGAAGTGATTCTGAATCTTAAAACTTAGATGCGTTTAATTTTGATCACAAAGAAGAATACAAAATGAGTTGCTTTATTCCATAGGAAAACTTCAATAGGTGTGTTAATCTGCCTCACTGAAGAAAAGTCACTGAGCTTCACTGAAGAAAAGTCACTGAATGTGAAAGAGAGAAAAAGAGAAAGAGAGAAGGAAAGAGAGAAGGAAAGAACAGGTCAGAGTGAAGAAACTCTTTATGAATTCTACTGGTAATCACTGGCAGAGGGAACTTATTTTTGTACTTCTGCAGATGACAAAATACAGGTCTGGTGCAACAAAATCTCGAAACATCATTTGGGGGTTCTCTCAGCCAAGATGGTAGCACTGTGGTTTCCATTGCTGCCCTCACCCTCCATCACCCATGCTGATAGTCAGGATATATTTACACTGAGTTATTAATAGAAAAAAAAGAAGATACAATAATTGCAATAGACTAGAGACTTACAGATTCTTATATTTTACAACTTAGTTAAATCAGAGTACTACAGGTGGAAAGCCACTTAATATTAAGCAAGAACACTGTAATCTACACCAAATAGCCGTGCAAAATAATGCACTATTAAAACTTACTGTTAGGTAACAAGTCTGTGCTAAAGAACACAAAGATATTCTTAGTCAAGATCCCAGCACGGTCTTAAACAGAGTCTGATGAGGAAGGACCTTCTGACACTAGCATTTTCAGCAGTAGATTGTGGAGATTTATGGCTTGTGTCCTTGTTGCATGTGTAGAGATTTTGTGCTCTTCTGTGTGCACCTTGTGAGATGTGGGAATCATTGGGCCCATTCTTTTTGGTCCTGTCTATACCTGCCAATCTGCATGGGTGAGCTCAAAGGTGGCAATGCACCATGTGGGAGGGTGGAAGGAGGAGTAATTATCTAAGTTATAATAAATTGATTGTGGTAAAAATAGAACAGAAATAATAGAAAAAGATAGTCTAAGGCAAACTTCTGCAGTCTGGGGAATTGCTACAGATTGGAGAAAAGGTCATGGAAATATGGAAAAAGAAACCGTTTTGCAGTACAACACTTAAAGACGAGTCTTCAGCTGTGGAATTTTAGTACTTCTGGGACCAGCGTGATTAATCTCTGGGTGGATTTTATTTCCTAACAAACAGGTCATCTGCCTTCAGTAGCCACATTTTAGAAACTGTAGTGTCAGAATTTAATAGTGTTGTGTTATTTTTTTAAGGCTGTTTCTAAAGGAATAGGATAAGGCGAAGGACATAAATATACACAACTGCATCCTTCTGAATAAACTTGTACCAACCAAGATGAGTTAAGTTCTCCTGATGCAATACAACTTGCTTTCTGTGTACACAGAAAAGTGCTAAAGTTTGATGTCATCAATATGACAGGCTTTATAAACCTTGATTTTTTTTCCTATAATTTATGTTAAAATACTTGGAAGGTAATGGTTTGGTAAGATTCACCACATGCTTTTGTGTTCAGAAGATTTTAAGCACTAGTGCTGATTATAACAAGGGTTAAACAATTTCCCCCCTTTGTCTTCCTAGTGCCAGTCAGCAAGCTATACATAAATGTATGTGACATGTATATAAAAATAATTTGAACAGCAAATATTTATAAGCATTTTGCTGCAAATACAACTGATGCAGTTGGGATGTATTAAGCAGCGTGGCTGCATGGACTGAGGAAGACTGGAATTCATCTGGATTCCAAGAGGCACAGTATTTGCTGTTGGGCACCTAAAGGTTTGGTTTTCAAACTATAGACCTAGTTTGTTAGTCCTTGCGTTTAATGTGTCTGCTGGATAAACACAGGAAGATGAAAGGTAAAATAAATGAGTAAAACTTAGGAATGGTTGGATCCAGGGGAACTAATAAAGGCACATTAGAAAACTAACTTCTCTGTGTCTATCTTGGTGTGCAAGTGCAGTTGCTCCTGAATGTCAGGAATAAGTTCAAGCAACCAGATAAGTGGAGATATTGCAAGGGATCACATAGAAGGGAAGTGTTTAAATATATCTAACTGTAGTTAACATTGCTCTTTTTTAAAGCTTAAGGTTTCCTCTTTAGGTCTCCATGAAAGCTTAAAATACCAAAGTTAGGTTGCTATTACATTAGGCAGTAGTTGCAGTGACAGCTGAGCCTCATTCTGGTTTTATTTTTGGTTTAACTTGTTACAAGCACTCATTTTTTTGTTTGACAGGAATAGATATATTAGAGGAAACAGTCACATGACTTTTAGTAAAACAGAGGGCTGGGCAATGGGCACTTGTAACCATTGACAAGCTCCTGAAGATAATTAACTGGGGGACTAAAAGGTCTTAAAACCAAAGGGATCTAAAAGAAGAAAAAATAGTGGTAAATGTCACCTCTGGTGTACCTGAAAATAGAGTGTAAATGAATTAAGACTCAAGCTGGTAAGTGCTAGTAGTGCTTTCTCCATGGAGTTTTAAATGACTCAGGCTGTTGGCCTCATTGCTAAGGTTCAAAGGCTATGAACCTGAGTGCATGTGTATTTTATGAGAAAATACTGGAGGAGCAAAGTCCTGAGTCACAACAGTGAGGCAGAGTGACAGGTGTTCATTCCCCCAAATCCTTCCTGAGCTGAATGCCTTCTTGAGTTTCTCAGTGATGGGATTTTCAGAGGGACTGCTAGGAATGCCCAGCAGAGACCTGGCACTTAGAAAACAAAAAATAGACCTCAGTTGTGCTGAAACTTTTGCAAATACTCCACATGAAAGTAAATGCTCTTTGTTTAAATGTTGGTATAAAAGACACCAGTATGAGACATACTAGCATCTAGGCTTTCAAAAGCATTCTGAGTTCATTAAAAGAAAAACTCACACTGCCTCTAGAAGTTGACTCTCAACTGAAGATTTTCTAATCCTTGCAGCAGCTGCAGCTTCAGTACTCAATGACGGGGGGGGTCCCTTGCTGACCCACTGAACAACATATTGCACAGGCAACAACCCCTACCTTTGTATTTATTTTATGTATAGACTCTAGCAGAGGAGCTGCACTTGCTTGACCAATAACTGATAAATAGCTGCAGAAGCTAGTTCATCTAGGAGCTGTTAAAATATATTCCAATTGGGAATACAGTGACAGCTACAATAAAGATCTGCTACTTAACTACCTTTGAGCATCTGGCTCTTCCCACAGTGTACTTTGTTTGGGAATATGATCTCTACAGACAGCTTCTTATTTCATGGCTGAAGTGTAGCAACTGAACACGTTCAGACAAATTTACCATGAAAGTATTGTATTCCTTTTATCTTTGGACAGAGGAAATTCTTCAGGCGATGTTTCTTTTGATCAGTAAATGCCAACCCTGCAGTCTGCTGCTGGCAGTGATGAAGCTGTAGGTATCTCTCTGTTCTGTCTTGACAGTATGGCCTAAACCAGAAATGTATGAAACTCATACTCCAAATGCCTTGACAATGCCAGCCAAGCATGATGACAGCGAAACTAATTGTGGCAATGGTGCTCTCCTAAACCTACGGAAAGGTGGGAGGCGTGCTCATAGCATACAGTCTGTGGGACAGTCCAAGGACTAACAGGAACCCACCTAACAAAGCCAAAGAGGAAAAATCCTCATGGTCAGTGAGTACAGCTTACTTGCTTTTAGCACTTCCCTGAAACTTGGCCTGCAGAGCAGCAGCACTTCTGCCACCCAGCTAAGATAGACGCTTCCAGAGAAAAAGCAGCATGACTCACTAGGCAAAGGTCTAAATAGTAAGTGTTCATCTCTCTGGACAAGCCTGTAACAAGAATTTAGGATTAATAATCCTTGTTCTTCAGGGAAATAAGGATTTTTCTCTCTAGGTTCTGCTGAAGACATCAGTCTATTTATGGAAAGCATGATTATCTAAACTTTGCAATTTAATCTAGCTATAAAAGATATTTTAATTTTTCTAGTCTTACTCTTTTTAAGAGACAGATATTTGCCTGGTGAGATACTCTATAGATGGGTAGATAAAAGTGTTACAGTATATTAGCCTATCTGTGTAATAAGTGTGCTCAAACAGACCGGTTACTTTCTTGCACTAGTACATTATTTAGCCTACATAAGGGTTAGGAAGTCTGGTAGTTAAATATTTGACAAGTCATTTCTGATAAGTGAAAATCATGATCTTCTGTTCATCTGTTTGAGGGATAGAATAGAGCAATGCAGGTGAACCTTCTAGATGATATTTTCTATCAGGGTTGGTAGGACTGGCAGTACTGCCAACACAAAGAAGAGAGCTCTGCAGAGAGCTACTTGCTAAGCTGGGTGGAAATGATTTGTCCTTTGTTTTATGTAAAAGTGCAGCCAGTCACTAAATGTTGACCTGCTTCTTTCAGTCACACACTTAAATCTCATGAGTGTGCCCAAAACTAAAGCTGAAGTGAAATACTAATGGTTTTAAGATAACAAATTACAAGAATCATCTGCACAGCATAAACCTCAACATATCTCCCTCAACACTGGGAGAGCCAGAGAGACAAGGAAGAGCGGCAGAGTCTGCAACTCTCCTGGGTGTGCTCGTGAGGGTGATGCAGCCGGGAGGTGTTGCCAGGAAGCCGCGGGAGATTTAAAGGCGGTGAAAGCAGAATCGCCGCCGTAGCGCAGGCAGCGAGGCAGCTGTAGCCTCTCGGCACAACACCGCCAGCAGTGTGCGGGGGGAGCTGGGCTGCAGGCTACACCAGCCTGACACAAACATCGGCAGTACTCAGATAGGTCTGTACGCTTAGAAGGAAGAGAAATTGAATTAAAACCACAGATAAAATAGAATTAAAAANCAGCCAGCCAATGAGGAAGAAGAATCACCTGGCTTGGAAGTGTTCCCAAAACTAAGGAAGCCCAAGCCCAGCATCCAAACATCTTCTACGAAAAAAAAAGAGAAGAATCATTGTTACAGGTGACTTCCTTCTGAAGGGAACTGCTCTCAGCAGAGGACCTCTAGAGGTCCAGACATTTCTATGATTCTATTCTATGATTCTAATCAAAAAAATGGGAAAAGCAATGGGCACACTGTTACCCATCTGCGGGAGCCGAATGAACGGATTCAACAAGATCAGCCTGAACAAAGTTGCCGTCGTTTATTCAAACACACACAGCTTATATATTTTTTCTACATCCATACCCGAGATACATTATATTGCTATTGGCTACATACCCTCTCCATGTGCCTTACTTGCACTAATGATTGCTTAAAGCTATCTGTCCACATGCCTTTCATGTGCCTCATTATTGTTTCTGTTATTGCATACCAGTGCTGCTTTGTTCTGCCTTGACACATCTCCACTCACCTCTCAGGCAGGGTTATGTGAGGGCAAGCCTAGACATGTCAAGTCGAGAGTGAGTCTGGAAGGGCCACATGTCCATTCTTCTCCAGATACATTGCTATACCCATCCACTACAGAAGACATGTATATTAATTGTGCTGCAGCAGAAGCAAAACACTAACTAGTAAAAAGATATGAGTTCATTTCAGAATGAGCTGTGGGATCACCTTCAACACATCTCGACTTAGAACCATGTGTGAAATACTTCTGTCACAGAGGTAGTAAATAAGTACTTTGTGGTATGTGATGGAAAGAACCTGGTACCTCTGACTGGTACACTTAAAACTTACAGGAGAATTGGGCACTAGACAAGATGTAGCCCTTGACATCCTACAGTATCTCACTTTAGATGACCATTTTAAAGGTAAGATTTGCTGATTTTGAGTGACAACCTGCTATGCTATTGCAGTAATTGCTTGTGGTTTAGTACGCAGAGTCCTTAATATCCTTAGGTGAAAAAAGGGGAGCTACTATGAATAGAATACAGAGAATTAAAATAATATTTAGACTGAATTTCTAGGCCAAATGCTCAGTTCTCCATCATTTTTATTTCTGTATCATACCAGACTGATAACTTTTATTTTAATCAATGGAGGAGCATATTCAAGCTATTTTAGGATTCAAAGACTATCAAAGTTAAGAACTCTTGCTCAGATAAAAGAAGCATCACAGTTCAGACACCTTTGCAGAAGTGGAAGTTGCTTCTTCTGGTTGAAGTCCTGTGTGCTATAAATACAAAAGCTGAAAAGCTGTGAATTTATGCTGACTGTGAACAGAGACAGGGTGATAAAGGGCTTTATATTAATTTGGATTTCTCTTCAGATTGTTAGAGCCAACATGGCCTATTTTCAAGGACCTTGGCAAGACCTGCCTGTCTGTGGCTATAGGTAAATATTGCTTGGCACTTCCAGTTGTGACTATATTTCCATTTCAGAATCACATGGATAGCACTTGGTGACTCTTCTTGTGATGCTGTCCTGTAGTTGACATAGCCTGAAATCATACTTAAAGCCTAAATTTAAATGCTAGATTTTCCTCTTGCTATATGAGAAAGCCCTATATACACATATCTGCATATGACAGACCCTCCATTACCTCAACTAGCTGAATATATTGCCATGTTTAATACTACAAAAAATGAGGGTGAGACATCCTATGTTCGCTAGATGGCTCTTGAATATTCTTTATCAAAACACAGGTGGCAATTAAAGGTACATCAAGCCACTCCAGACATAAGACAGATAGGATTTTTCATAGGAAGCCCTTCCTTGGAAGGGCTTTTTGAGACTTGTAACAGATTTGGTATTTAATAACTCCCAGCAAAGCTGGAGAGGTGCACATTGGTTCACAGGTTTCTGAAGGGGAGTTGCAGCTGAGGGCTCAAACAGTAGACAGCACCAACTGACAGGATGACAGCTTGCCAATCAAAATGCTAGTCTGTAGCAGAACTATGGACATTGAACTTTGTGATACTCAATATTACATGTCAAGATTATATGGAAGGAACACTGAATTAGACACCCAAGTAATAACCTCACTCTGGGAGTTTCCAACGGGGAATTTCTGGTAGTAGTTAAGAGCCAGGTGTCACTATGCTTATATTCTTCTTACAGAGCTGGGCTCTGGAAAAATTCCTCTAAGTATCCAATCGGAAAACTCAAGTAACTTTCTTGAGCACTTTAATTAAGATGATGTCTTCACTATTGCCTTAATCTATACAAAGCAGACATCTACTTGACAGTGCTTGCATTATTTGCACCAAAGATGATTTCCCCTGGTTCAGACTAGACCCTCTGTTACCACTGATGTTATGGTGAGGCAAAAAAAATAAATAAATAATTTATGTAAGTGAATTAATGCATTGTTGAAGTCTGTTATATTGCATCTTTTCTGCATTTTTGTTTTTGTTCTGAGTAGGTTAAATAAAAGCTGCTGTAAACAGTAGTTATGAGTTGGAAAAGTTAATAGAGTAATATAGTGTGTGTTTTCAATAGATCAGCTCAGCTGCTTGCTGTTCAAGGCTGGGGAATGAGAAGTGGTAATCTGATTTTCTGCATTTATTTTCTATTTTTCAGTAAAAATTTCATCTGAAGGGCTTTACAAATTGCATCTTGTCAGATAGTGTTTCAAAATACATGCAGGTATCCAGCTTCCCTCAGTACCTTGATAATATTAGGCTTGAGCTATTTCAGTAGATTCCCTATTTAAATGAATATAAAGCTGAGAGTGGCAAAAGAAGGTGTGAACTTCTGGTGTTAACCCTAAGTTGGTTCATTTGAAAATTACTCTCTTCCAAAATTTACCAGACCCCACAGCTTACCTTGTATTCCAGAGGCTTCTTATTCCTACCTGCTAGACTTTCTGATCACTCCTCACCAACTATATAAAACAAACAAACAAACAAAAACAGCTGAGAGGCTAAAATTCAGCTTTGATAAGGAAAGCAAGTGGCTTGAATTTGAAACCTGAAAACAGAGAGAGATTGAGCTGATGGGAGAAAGCAGACAAGAAGTTTACTTCATTGTGGACAACCAAATGCTCAATCAGATGTATTAATTAAAGCCTGTAGAGCACCAACAAGTTCTGGGTATGGACGTTGTTCTTGCTTTGCTCTGAGTAAGAGGTGGTGCCAGCATCTTCTCTCGGGTAATTAGTGACAGAACCAGAGGGAATGGCTTCAAGCCGAAACAAGGTAGGTTTAGACTGGACACTAGGAAAAAATTCTTCACGGAAAGTGGTGGGATATTGGAATAGGCTGCCCAGAAAGTGTTTAAGAATCGCTTAGAGGTAGTGTTGGGGGATATGGTCTAGGGGTGAACTTGTAGAGTAGGGTGAAAGGTTGGGCACAATGATCACATGGGACTTTTCCAACCTAGGTGATTCTATGAGTAAGAGGAAAACACATCACACATGTGCTGTGCACATTCCTTAGCTGAAGACTGTACTGCCTGGCTGTTCAGTGCTTGTTGTCTCTACTTTATTCTGGCTCCTGGAACAGAGATTTAAAATTAAAAGAGGATTCCTCTCAGTCTTAGTGTCAGCTGGAACAGAGCTTGTCTGTTTAGACAAGATTTACTATTTTCACACCAGAAATTAAAGGTATTCAGGCATCCACAATTTAAAGTTTGCCTAAGTATTATGCCACCCTTAATTAAAGCTCCAGATACACTATTCAGATTGTCAAGAAAGCTAGAAGCTTCGCTCTTGATAGGCAACCAAATAGTATTTACCAAAACTGGAACCTAAAGTAGTAAAAGTTGGTATCTTAAAATGATAAATCTCATAGCTAATACAATATTAAACCAAGTTCAATACAATATTAAACCAAGTTTATTTTTCATTGCAGAGGCACTGGACCCCAGCTTTTTTTTGCAAAGAATAGGTATTTCAGGATTTAACTATGAAAGAGAACTGTTGGTATTGCCCTCCTGTGCTATACACCGAGACTGCCAGAGTCTACAATCATTGTCTACACAGTGCTGTGTTTATCAAAGAGAATTCATTAAAGTTACATAGTTAATATTTCCTTGCAGAGTACCATACTTGCAGCTGGAAGTAGTCATAGCTAACAGATTTAGAGCTTTATTCTTTTATGATTATTAATATGTATTTATTTATTTTAATGGGGGAAAAAGGGATTGACAGTGCTGTCATATGTGTTTACTTACTACTACCTGGACTGCCTATATTCTGTCATTTTGAAGAAAATATGTTATTGGTAGCCCCAAAAGCTTTTGCTCCCTTCATGATTATTGAAAGAGTTTTAAGTACCACCTTGCTGTGTAAGAATGGAAACAGATCAAAAATATGGCAGCACAAAATTATTAATTTTTTGATGGGAAGCTATGCTCATTCTTAATGCTTTTTACAGCAGACTGCATTTAAATAAGAAAGTGAAAAGCTGTACTACGTAATTTTTAAGAACTTAGTTATTAGTATTATAGCAAGATCCTCTAGATGTAGAGAAATTCAAAGCTCAGTTGCTTTAAAGACTGGAATAATTGTAGAGCACCACTTAAGACAACCTACAGAAGCACTTGTTCTTCAGTTACTTTTTTTGTAGCTTTCGAGCTCTGATTCAGTTACAGCTGGTCTGTGATGGAAATAACAAGGTCAGCTCATTTTTTACTTGTTGAAAGTCTTATCCAAAGCTGTCAAACTTCTAGATGAAAATGGCTTTAGGAAAAGTGGGAAGACATTACAGCTTCTCCACTGAGAGCTACACTACTTCAGGCTTCTTCCTTGCTGTTGCATGAGAGCGCTGTTTTTAACAGGGATGTCTGCAAACCATCACCACCCATCATCAGGCCTCTGGTCCTCCATGCTGGGATGTGCTATGATGATGCTAATTATGCAAGAGCATTTCTCAGTTTATCTGTATTTTGGCCAGCTTAACTTGATTTGGGCATGAACTATGAGTAGAAGGTGAAGATATCTGTGACATTCTCCTTTTTCACTCAAGCCTGTGTTGGCCGAAGCTGCTCTGACTGCCTGCACTGGGATCAGCAAACTAATCTAGCTGCAAAACTGTTGATGTTGATTCTCAGTTGTGGCTGGGAAAGTATTAATGGCCCTCTTGCCCAGGACTGGTCAACCACACCAATGCACACTTTTAGTGAGTTAGGACATGCAAATCTACTGCATAGTCAGGAAAATGTAGGTAGTCATTATCACTGCAACTGTAAACCAGGTGAATTTCCATTCTTTTGTGATACTAACAAACACACACACACACACACACCCCTCCCTCCCCCCTAAAAAAAAAAAAAAAGAAAAGAAAATATAGAGGCTAGGACAGAAAAGGAATATATCTTACTTTGGATTCCTGTGACTTTTCCTTTTCTCAGAAAAAGGTAATAACTTTGGAAGAAGGAAAACAAACTTAAGCTGCTGATGACATTTCAACCTTCTTCCTCAGTAAGAAGGTACCTGCAAGCTGATCTTTAACTATTCTGTAATTTACAAGTAATTTCCATTTGTAATATCTCAGCTTACTGACTTTAAGATGTGCATTGATGTAATTTTTTTTTATGTTATCCTGCAAAATGCTTTAATCACTGCCTTGCAGACACATAAATCAAAAAGTAATAAATAATATGATTTAAAGGCAGCACAATTAAGGGGGCTGTCCTGAAAAACTGTAGCTGTGGCCTTTCTTATAGCTGGTAAGGTCTATTTATTCAACACATACCTGCTTTCATCTCACTAAGATGTTAAACTGAAAGCCTCTTAAGCCTTTAACCCTCTTTAGGAAAACTTCAGTCTGATGAACATCAACTGCAAACACTGTGCCAACTACACAAACACTATGATTACAATAAATGTATTGCAACCAAATATTTCCTAACCTTCTGATCATTCTGTCCCAAACACAGACATGTTGAAATACCAGCATTGTGGTGGTTGATCACTGGCTGTAAGAAAAGAAAGAAAAAAAGGTGGCCTATTCCAATGCACCAATTTCTAACGCAAGGGAAGGAGATTGCTGGTCTCAGTTATGTCAGTTTTCTAATCTACTGCAAAGCAACACGTGCTGAGTAATATGTATGTATAAATTTATAAGACAAGTTACTTATTAAATAAATTATGGGATTAGAGGAAAGTTTTAGGCTCTGGAGTGTTAAAAATTGTTTGAGCCATCTGCCCTTCCATGGTGTGTTCAAACTACACTGAAGAGATGACTCATTTTTGTACTTAAACTTAATTTAGTTGTTAGCTGTTTTGTTTTCAAGTAATTCTGCTTGAAGACATTTTATCAGTCAGGATATTAAAGAGTAGATGATACTTGGATAATCTGCTCTGCTTGACAACATGGCTGCAGAGTGAATGACTAGATAAAATCTCAAGGAATGTTCAGGGGAGAAAACCAGCAATTTCATTGCAGAAAGAAATATATCAGGTATGGCTTCAGCAACGATTTTCAAACTAATCTTTACAAAAATCTGTTTAATTATTGCATATAAAGAGCTGGGTAGACAGCACCTATCTAACAAAATGTATCCTTTGAACTGAGATGATTTCTTTCTTTGACTGAATTAATGAGATTCTGAACCCATAAATTAAAACACCAGTACACTGGCTACCTAAAGGAGTCGCCGAGAAGCACTTCAAACTTCCTTGCTCTTAAAAAACTTCTTATATCATTACTTACAGCTACTATCATACATAATTAGTTGTGCAAACTGTCCTACTGTCAGCATCTGATAGCTCATATCACAGTGGGAAGAATAATTGCTTAAAAAACATTCATAGCTTGTGACCTGAAAGCTTTCAGAAAATGTGTATAAAAATCAGCCTAGGTTATGTCACTCTACCTCCACAGACATGGAGAGCTGCTCACATTTTAAAGAGACAGATGGAATGAGAGATGGACAAGTGTGGGACTAAGCAAAAAGCAGTTGACAGATGAGGTGTGAAAGGCATCTATTTTCAGTTGG
Source organism: Chloroceryle aenea (assembly GCA_013399075.1). Lineage (NCBI taxonomy): Eukaryota > Metazoa > Chordata > Aves > Coraciiformes > Cerylidae > Chloroceryle > Chloroceryle aenea. Next base: position 5,227 of record VWZY01012669.1, on the reverse strand, counting down.
AACTGTGGGGTGAAGTTTTACTGTATTACACACTTAATAGAAAGGAAAGCAGTAAAATTGCAGCATAGCACCAATCTGCTGTGCAGTGCAGCTGCTGTTACAAAAACACTTCATGAGCTTCTCTTGGTATTGGTGCACTTTGTATGCATGAAGCCAACAGTGTCTACATGTATAGTATTCTGATAAGGCTCCTAGTAAGCACTTCTCATCTACAAAACTGTGAAAAAAATGAAAGATCACTAAAGCCCACAGGTGCAAGGCTAGCCTACCATAAACTGTGAGAAAAGAGTCCTTAAAGCCTTGTTCCTTACTGATACTTTTGGTTTAGTGTCTATCTTATCCTGAAGCATCCTCGTGTCTCCGGTTTTGGGGTCACTGGGGGTTTTGAGTACAAGGACTGAAGTTCAGACAAAAGGGGTAGCATGCCCAGGTCAGACACACACACACTGGATATGGGGCTACAGCCACAGACTTACTGACAACAGAGATAGCCAGCGTTCCTCTGCCTCCCCGTGTGGACAATGGATGGTGAGCACAAGCCCAGCTTGAACCCACTGCTTCCTGTCACGAGGTCTTACAGGCTGGGGGATGCCCTTGCTTCCCCAGCAGATGGCAGGGACCAGCCCTGCCAGGGAAAAAAAAAAACAAACAGAAAACAAGATAGGGCACCTCATCTCTACACCTAGAAAACAGCTCCAAGGTTTGTGGGACAAATATGAAAACCTTAACAGGAAAGTTCCTGGAGTTTGTTGACCCCCTTTGCATACCAAAAAGTTCCAGGTGCTCCCAAATACCTTGGGTTTACTTACGTGAGGAACAGTTTTAAAATAATGGCTTGGAAATGCAGCAGTGCTGAGAAAAGCTTTCTGGACAGATTGGCTTAACCAGTCCCAGGTGACTTAGAGGAATGAATGAATGGTCCTTGCTAAGTTGTAACCAGTGCCTCTTTTGTAAAGTCAAAGTCTAATGTCAAGACAGATCTTAGGTTAATATATAAAAACATTGCATCTTTTTTATTTTCACAGGTTTTTATATGATTTTTTCCCTCAGTAAACTAAGAGGGAAAGAAAGAAGGAAAACCAATATTGGTAGAGAAGAAAACAATGGTGATTCGCTTAGGAGTAAAACTGGGACCACAGAAGGAAAAGAGCTGTAGCTTTCTTATACTATATTACAATAGATGAGGTGCTGGGAGTGGGTGCATCTAAACCATGGTATTTTCCTCTTTCCCTAGAGCCCAATGTTTTGCTTGGGAATACTTTAAGAACTGTGTAACCGCCCCGAGTGCACTAATAGGTCTTAAATTCCCTGATGGACCTCACCTGGCACTCCACAGCACCTGCCCAAGAGCCCTATTTCAGCTCCACTCCAGGAGGCAGTTCTTTTCTGAAGCTGTACATGTGCTCAGCTCTGTGCTTGAACTGCTGTTTTGACTTGGTGGTTTGGTTACAGACCTGACTACTTATAGCTGGTCATCACTGGAGTATTTGTTGCTATCTGTTCTGCTTAGCTCACCCAGCTCAGACCCACGGGGGTCACATACTGCTTTGGGGTTATCTTTGCCTCCCAGTTCATTTTTGCTGGGGGCTGACCTGCTGCTGTACTTCTGTGGTAGACTGTCACCAAATGCAGCAAAATGTAAGTAAGCTTTTGTGTTTTCTTCCCGAGTGTGCTTCGTGTGTTTTGGTTTTAATACACTTTGAAATGTGTGTAGGCAATATGCCTGTCTAATCTAAAATCATTTTAGGTGACTTCAAGGCTTTATCCACATGAAATATGTTTTACTGGGTAGTGGTACAATCTTCTGTGAGTAAGCAGCTGCTGTCCCTCTTCAGAATCCTGAGACTGACTGTATTTAGCTTGTCCTTTTGACAGTAGCACCTGAAAAAGCAACTCCAAGCAAATATAAAGTCAGGGCTGAAGATTAATGAAGAAAGAATAGAGGGGAGCCTTGGGTGGTGTTTTGGTTTGGGGCAACACTGCAGCTGGCTAGGTACAAGCAGAAGCTATGTGTCCTTTCCAGAGAGGTGTCTCTGCTGTTATTTGCTTATGCCTTTGCTGTTGCCTCATTTATCTGGCAAACTGCATGGCTGTGCTCATGATCACACAGGAGGAGGGTGTGTGAGAGAATGGAGACTTGTTGGAAGGTATCAGTAATGGTCTTCTGGGGGTAGTCATTGCCCAGCTGTGTAGTGATGTGTTCTATGTTCTGGTTTTGTGCTTGATCTGGAGGCTTCTGTGACTTAGGTTATACTTGGTGTTTGGTGCTGTCTTTGAGGCAAGTTCTGTGATGTGCATAATGCTAAGATGCTGTTAAAGGGCTCACCAGTAACCCCAGTAAGACAGTATTTAGCCTGTATAATAATAGTTTTGTATGCACTTAACATTCTTAAATCCTAAAAGGAAAAGAGTTTAGATATTTTTGTCTATGTATTTCAAAAATTTCTTGCAAAATTGTACTCGTGCAAAGACTTTGGAAGTGCAGGACAATTTGGATTAACACACCTTGTGGAACATTTGTGTAGGGAAAAGAAATGTATTTGATGAAGTGTTGTGATAACTTCTTGGAAGCTCACTGTGCAGGACTGAGTACTTGCTTTCCTTTTGTTTGTTGTTCTATGGCCCTTCCAAGAAAGCTTTCATTTTTTTAAGCAGAATTTTGCATTAAGAACTTCAGGGAGCCTTGGGTCCGGTTCTGTTTTCCTTTGAGGGAATCTATCGAAGGAAATTCTCTGAATTCTCCACTAGAAACCTTATCAGGTCCTTTTTCATATGTTCTGAGAGGGCCTTTTTTTTTTCTTTAACTTTGCTCTGAAGCTGAGCTACAAGTGTAAAATCAGAAAGTTTGGGAGGACAATATATTTTAACATATAAAGCCTCAAGCATGAAATCAGATCTGTGGTGTTTATTTGGGTATGTGATTTATTTTATTTATTTTCTTAAAACTTCAACAGAAATACATTTGCCCTGAGATTTGTAAGGAGCTGTTGCGAATATAACTCATCTTCAGTCTAAAAATGCTGCTTAATCATGTGTTACATAACATTGTTCTGCAGAGTTCTGAACTGAGTATTTTCTTTCTTGGGTTGTGAATTAAAAAATGTTGGGTGGTCACTATAAAGGGCTATCTAAAGCCATCCCAGAGGCCACTTAAAACCACAGGGTGGCTCATCAACCTTCTACTGTATGATGAAATGAACTCATCATTTTTTTTACAGAAGTGTAGTTGACTCAAGAGAGCTGCAATATGAAAAACAGGCTGGGAAGATTAGAATAGTAAAGGTGAAGTCCCCTTCCCTTCCTTGCCCTTAGACAAAAAGCAATTTTTTATGTATCAAGTTATTGCTTACCTTTGGAGTTGTGTAACTGCTCCTTAATATGTTAAACAGACCTTTATCTTGAGAAAGTGGTTTAAGTCAGATGCACTACAGGTTGATTTGTGTCTCTGGCTTTGAAATATTGCTTTTTATTTAAGCCTGTCAGATCTTCAAATACAGCACAAAATAACTATTACAATATGTTCAGGTATTTCTGTGCTACAGGAACAACTGCGAGGAGGACATGTTAGGAACAGGAGGAACAGTGGACTTTTATTTCTGTATTCAAATCAAATAAGCTGAAGAATTTAAAGTAGCTACACAAATTAGTTCAAGTCCTATGCATGACGCACATAAAGGACCAAAAGAATATGCATCAACACTCACATTTCATAAGCTTTTAGTAGACATGGAATTGTATGGGCCTCCAGAAAATACTGTTCTACCCTGGATATCATAAACATGCTCCAGATCTTAAAAGACCTGCTTTGAACCTACAGACAAGTGTATGCTGTTTAAGGAATGCTTCAGCTGTTGGTGATTCAATGGAAAAAGAAAAAAAAAAAAAAAGCAAAACCATCTTTGTTACCTCACCTTTACTATGCTGATAAATATTGTGATGAATCTTAAGTTGTTTTTTTGTGTTTTTTATTATTTGGGGGTGGGGGGGTGTGTTCTTTTGGTTTTTTGGGGGGGTGGAGGTTTTGGTTTTTGGTTCTTTTAGGAATTTTATATTTAAATGAACAGATTTTCCTCTGTGTAAATTCAGACTTATGGTATTAGAAGATACTTTCTGTGTAGAAATAGACACTGAGTGTTGGTTTTAGGTAGCTTCTTGATTTATTAATCTTTTGGTTCTTATACTACAAAAAATTTCAATAGATATGTGGTGATCTTATGGACCTGGAGCCACCCCTTGCCCTAATTTCAAGCAACAACAAGTCTTAGAATATAATTTTAGTTTTAAAATAGTGAAAAGGCAATTTCCAGTGACATTTTTCAGCTTTGTGTATAACACTTGCTTAAGTCTGAGTACGTCCCAAGCCGTAAACATGATAACACTTGATGTTTTCATACTTATAAAAATATCTATGCAAATGAAGACATGATTATCTAGAATTAGTGCATGGAATGTTAAATTGTATGTGTCTACTGCAAGTAACCACGTAGAAAAATTGTCATGGGGAATACGATGTAACTGTCCTGTCTTTCTAAGGTATCTTAAGTTTAAAATGTTGTCTGATTGCAGTGAGATTTCTTTACTAGTTTTGTAGATTGCTACTGAGTGGCTTTTTTCAGAAGTAAAACAGACTTTTTTCTACAGCTCTATTTAGATCCATATGTGTCTATTTAGACTGTGTAGTAGTAGGTAAGCAATGTCATCCTAATTCAAGCAATCCTAACATGATTTCTATCATTCAGTAACTCATTCAAAAGAAGTTTCTTTCTTCACTCCTTACTGATTTCTTTGTCCTTTGCTATTTTTTCTTTATATTTATGTGCACTAAACTCCTGTCTACTATAAGAATGCTTCTAAAACTACTATAAAACTTGTATTATTAGGTATTCTAACTTAAAAAAAAAATCAGTAGTGAGTGTGAAAAAAACCCAAAACCTTAATGTGCTACAGGCTGCACAATTGTGAATAATTGCAGGTTGTTAAAAGTACTTGCATAATCACATGTCTGTGATTTCCTTAAATGGTCTTGATAAATATTAGGAAAACTGTGTTTTCCAAATCTTCATTTAGAAATCATAGAATCATAGATACGTCTGAAACATAGAGATGTCTGGGCCGTAAGGGATGTCTTAAGGTCATCCAGTCCAACCCCCCTGCCGAGAGCAGGGACAGCCTCAACTAGAGCAGGGTGCTCGATGCTCCCTCAGGCCCCACTTTGAATGTTTCCAGG
>VWZY01012668.1:215986-231894 GCA_013399075.1 Chloroceryle aenea | reverse complement strand
GTATTTGAATTTAAAAAAAAAAAAAAAAAAAGGCACCTTCACCAACCACCTTTTGTTGCCTTTCCGCCCTGTTAAACGTGCCACCTGCCCATAAAACCACAGTGCCACTGGGAAAGGGGCAGAAACTGCCCAGGGGACAGGCTGCAGGGAGCTGAGCAGCACTCAGTTCACGCTGGATCACCCTGCACATTTCAAAACACAGCCACGGTCCCCACCTCCCTAGGAAGGATAAAAGGAAACAGCATAAGTGCAGAATTTCCATTTGAGTCTCCATTTTCTCTTGTGCTGATACCTCTTCTACAACAGGGGAAAAAAAAGTTGCTAGATGGCCTTGTATAGAGATGGAAACAAGAAGGGTCTGCCTGCCATCCCCTGAACCACGTCTGCAGGTTTCAGGGCAGGAGCTGTAAATCAAAAACAAGTATTTAACAAGTGGATGTTAAGTTTCGTAGTTTCGTTTCATTTCAGAGATGAACGAGTTCCAGGTTTCCCAGTTGCCAGGTACTCATTTATCTGCCTTGCTGTAGGTGTTACAGCAGCAGCTGAGATTTCTTCTTGGTGCCCTGTGGATCCCTGCCCATCTCAAATACCAGGATCAAATATTTAGGATTTTTTTTAGGTCCTATTGGTTACTCCATTGCAGACTACCCCTCCAACTCCCTTTCCTCAGAAGGGGAAAATGTGTTTTGTTTTGGTTTTAAAGTCAGTGGTATTCAACTTATCCAAAAAAAAAGCAGCTTAAAATTTCATGAAGTTACAAAAGTTTCAGCAGACCTGAAAGTGGACTTGCAAAGGAAACTATAAAGTTTTCTTCTCTATCTTGCTGCTGCTCTAATGTAAAAGAACATGCATTTTAAAGAGGGCTTGTTTTAAGTGGCATTTTAAAGCTAGAAATATCTCAGCTTTTTTGAAGACGGGAAAATCAGAAGTTGGTCTTTCTTGATAAAAGATCTGTAATAAACTGGAGCCCAACTCTGGTCTGCTGTAAATCATTAATGGCAAAACTTCATGTGAACACCAACTGAATAAGGGATTTGTTTTCAATCTGTTTAAAAATCCCGCCCAACAGCAGACAAGTAACTGGAAGAAAGATTTCTTTGTTGAAGATAGTGTTTGGACTTTACTTTTGATGGGTCCAACCTCCTGCATTGTGGAAATTACCCAGTAGTCCTGGCACTAGAGTGACTGGGGATAATTAAATTCAGAGACAGAGAAAGGGCACATGGAACAGTTGCACTTGCAGCAGGCAGTGGGGAACAGTGGTGCATGGAGAATAGTATCCCAAACCCCCAGCAGCTTGGGAGAGGAGCAGCACACTTGTGCAAAACCAGTTTGTGTGCCTTCGTGGAGAGACAGGTTGTCCTCTGATGGCACCAATGGCACCACCTGAGCCCCTCTAACCACCACAGCGATTGAGTTCCCTGCACAATCCTCTCCCTAACAGGACCAGGGACCAGCTGCTCAGATGACTTACCCATAGCACCAAAGCCAGTGTCAAGCCTGGGTCAAGGGGTGGGTGAGCCTGCCCATGGGGCTGGCTGAAGGGGGGCAGCAACTTCTCTTCTGGCCGACTGCTGCTCCCAGCACTTGGTATCTTGAGGCCCAAGGTCCCATGGTAGGATGTGATATGGCTGCTGCTATCCCTGCTGCATCCAAGCTTCGCTGGTTTATCTCCTTATCTGTCCCTTTCAAATTGCATGGACAATTTAGGGTTGCCAGCATTTTATACCACCAGGGAGAAATAACATCACGTGAGCTGCCACACAGGAGAAAGCAGCAGTATTTTATACAAGAGTCTAAAAGAAGATGACACTGACTGACAAAGGGATTTGGACTGAGAGCTTTCAAAAGAGAACATTCTTCAAAGGAAGGTACCCACCATAAGAGATACTGAGACCAGTGGCTGATTAGAGCCACAAGCCAACCTTGCTGCAATGGATGGCTATTCGCAGACACAAACCATGGAATGTCATGTGACACTGAATTTCATTCTTCACCATAGCCCAGAACTGGCATAAAAGTTTATTTTCAGAGTGCCCAGTACTCCTGTTCCTTCCTGACAAGGTCTACTACAATTAACAAATTGAGTGATACATTCAAAACTAAAACAAAATGAGAAGAGACACCAGGCCATGAAGGCAGCCAGCTAGGGAAGAGAGTCTTACCAGAATGCATCTCTGGGGCTTCGACCATAACAGTTCCACTAAAAAGGCATCGATCATGATCTAAAGTGATGGCAAATCGAGTAGCAACCAGGAAGGCAGATGACACCATCTTAAACTGAGTTAATATGTTGTAGGGGAATTTGGAGGAAATTAAAGTTGGGCAGCTCTGAAAAGGACTCACCCACTTGCCAAGAAAGCTGCCTTCCACCTGTATTCCAGTGGTGTAAGAATTCCTCCAGCAAAACCAGTGGGGGCAAAGCTGGTGATGTTCCTGAAATGTCACATAAATTTCTGTAGGAAAGTAAAAAACAGGGTTTTATTAAAAAAAAAAAAAAAAAAAAAAAAAAAAAAAAAAAAAGACATCAGCATAGCAATAGCTTCCTCTTACTGGAAGAAAGAAGGATCCCTTTCCATACTGGTATATGCTTAAAGTGCCTACACAGGACTGCAAAACCAGAGCCAATACCCCATTTCACCTAAGATTTCTTGTGTAATCCTGGGAAAGTCACAGAGTCACAGTCTAGCATTTCTTCAGTTCCTCTCACAGTAAAAGGAGCAGTGGGAATAATTTTCCTAACTTTCATCCTTTCTGTGTAGAGTGTGAAGGAAGCTGCAGCACATTTGAAGCCCAGCTGTAGGAAGCAGGAAAGGGAGAAATCCAGTCTGGGATCCCAGCACTCCCTTGCCAAGCTGTAAAAAGGCCAGCTCTTGCATTCTGCTGTTGCCATCACTGGTAGAGAAAGGGATGTAGATGATGATGGAGGGATGTGCACAGACATAGGAGGAACATATCTGTCCCATTCAGGTGGTATTTTCACTCTCCCTTTATCTGCCTTGCCCAGTCAGAACATCCACCTCAGGATAAGCCAGCCCAATATTGACCTGAGGCAGCATGGGTCTTTCAGGCACTGCTTTGAAAAAGGCAGCTTCTGAAGTGCTAAAAAATACTTAATGTTTAAAACTAAATCACTGCACTGCCACTCCTTAAGCTGCCTGAAAGGATGTGAAGGTTGTTACCATTATCACCTCCTTATCCATGGAGAAGGTGACAGTAAGGCACAGAATACTTCTGGTTATATCATGCAGTTTCCCCAGCACTGCACAAGGAAAATAGATTTTATTCAAAGTAATTAACACCCAGAATATCTCATCAACTCAACTTTATCTACCTTGCAGTTTTCTTCCTTTTCTTTCTCCCTCCCTCCCCAAACAAATCTTAACAAGAACTGAACAGTTCAACCAGCACGGTCTGTCCCACAGACACAAAAAGGAGCAACTTCTTCAGTTTAGATGAAAATCAGTTATCTTTCAGCCTGTTGTTTGTATGCTACTTTTAAGACACTCCCAAAAGTAACAATGAAAAGCAAGGCAAGTTTTGGTGCAGTTAAATTTTATATGCAGGACTCTCTATGTTTATCGGGAAAGCTTTAAGGCATGAAAAAAGTTGAAAGGCTGGCAATGCTCAGGGGAAAGGTTTTCAGAGAAAGCTACTCTTCCAGAGCCCAGGCAGCCATGGGAAAGAGCACAGGTACAATATAGGTGTAATGGGAGAACACTAGGTATTATGTTATTATATTATGTTACATTATTCTATTCTATTCTTCCATTCCATTCTATATAAGCTGGAGAACTCTCCTGCGTAGATATGGCTGCAGTGCCACACCTGGAATTGCAACCCCAGCATTTCCAGTGCAGCCATTTCCAGCCACAGACAGGGATGAGAGCTCACAACCCCCCTGTTCTGTCAAACAGGAATAGTATATTTTAAGAGATGGGAGTGCTACAAGTACTTTAGGTGGGACTACAAAAGGAGAAAGACTGAGAAGAGCCATCTTTCAGCACTGGCCAGTGCTCCAGATTTCCCGTAACACCCAAGGCCCATCTGTCAAGAACTTCTGCTCCAACAAGGACAACTAGGACACACGAGCCCATAACTCAAATACAGGGAAGTGTGCAGACATTGTGAGCCAAGGGATCAGAATGCTACAGGAGAGGGGCTTCCTGGCAGAAGAGAGTTTAAGGAGAGAGATGGCTCACGTAGGTTTGCAAGAGGAAAACTAAATATGAAAAGAAGTATGAAAAATGTCCCACTGTTATATCATCTGAAACGACCTTTCCAGTTTTTCTGTGTAAGTGAGACAGCGAGGGCAAAGAGCCTGTTCCCAAAGTCTCCTGCTAGCTGACAACCTCAGGAACAAAGGAGCTGACACTGCTTGAGAAACATGTCACCATAAAAAGTTCTGAAAACATAAAAATAGTTCCGTGGGGGTGTTTTTGGTGGTGACTCTTGGACTCTGAATCCTTTTCTGGTTACAACTACAGTTCCTGCTACAGCCACCAGAACAGCAAGCACCACATTTCCCTGCACTGTACAAGCAAGAGTTTCTCTTTAAAAACTCCATGGGAGTTACCTTTGCAAAGCTGCTTGTGAAATTCACTCTTCTTGGCACAGGAGCTGCACCTTATGTCTACTTATTAGCCACCAGAGCTCTATATCATAGAGAGGAAATATTCTGAAGGGACATGGATCCTCACTTGCAGAGGAGGGAGAAGATTGCCATCTCCAGCGTCTCAAAGTAGGAGTCCTCTCATCAGAGCTCCTTTGCCCTGTGTTCCTTGTGAAGGACCATCTTTTATTACAAGCAATGGCAATATTTCTGTGGCAGTTTAAAGCAATAGCAAAAGTTAAAGATGTCAGGACAGAGATAAGCACTGAAATAACACTAAAAAAAAAAAGCCATAAGAGAGTCATAGAATCATAGAAATGTTTGGGTTGGAAGGGACCTTCCAAGGTCATCTAATCCAGCCCCCCTGCAGGGAACAGGGACATCTGCAACTAGAGCAGGTTGCTCAAAGCCCGTTCCTCACCTGCAATGGTTCCAGGGATGGGGCATCAGCCACCTCTCTGGGCAGCCTGGGCCAGGGTCTNCAGAGCCTTCTCTTCTCCAGGCTGAACACCCCAGCTCTTCCAGCCTGGCCTCGCAGCAGCGGGGTTCCAGCCCTCCCAGCACTGCTGGGGCTCCTCTGGCCCCGCTCCAACAGGTCCCTGTCTCTCCTGTACTGGGGAGTCAAGAGCTGTCCCCATCACTGCAGAGGGGTCTCCCCATAGCCCTGGGAGCAGAGGCACAGGATCCCCCCCAGCCCTGCTGCCCACGTGCTGGGGGTGCAGCTCAGGTTGTCACTGGCTGCTGGGCTGTGAGCACATGGTAACAGCTCAGCTCCAGCTTTTCATACACTGGTACCCCTAACTCCTTCTCCACAGGGCCACTCTCAATTCCTTCATCCCCCAGCCCATATTGATACTGGGGGTTGCTCCAACCCAGGTGCAGGACCTTGCACTTGGTCTTGTTGAACCTCATGAGGTTTGCATGGTTCCCTTCTAGAGCTCTGAATTCCCTCTGGATAGATCCTGTCCCTCAGGCTTCTCAACCACACCACTCAGCTTGGGGACATTTGCATCTGGCTGAGGGTGCCTCTATCCTTCTGTCTGTGTCATTGATGAAGCTACTGAACAGCACTGGTCCCAGTACAGTCCCCTGAGAGACACCACTCACCACTGATCTCCATCCAGACACTGAGCCATTGAGCATCCAGCCAATTCCTTAGACAGGAATTCCTTATCCATCTGTCAAATCCGTATCTCTCCATTTTAGAGAGAAGGATGCTGTGAAATAGTGTTCTTAAGAGAGAAGTTAAAATTAATATTGGACACAGTAAAAAGGTATATCCTGCCTTCTCTTTTCCCCAGACTGTGAGGTCACCGTCTAGCCTAAGCGACATCTGTGTAACCAACAAAGCAGCCCTGTTTGTAAAGCAAGGCTTTAGGTTTCTTGCAGGAACCTAAATGTCACAGGAAAAAAAAAAAAAGTTAATAGGAGAATCCTCCTCCAGATGCAGTATTAATCAGACAGAGCTGCCCTTGAGATAGTGAGGATGCCAGAAGAGATGCTGAATGGGTCCTGGAAGAATGATGTGGTTTAGGGTAGCATTTTTACATGCCTCTGCAGCGCTCCAAGCATCTCTGCACTGCACAAGGTGTCTGGGTATTGCGTAAAACAAAGAAAGGTTCTTTTGAAGGAAGAATAAACCCAGCATTTATTCAGATAACAACCAAGTCCTGCTTCATTTTAGACTCCTATCAATTGCAGTTGATACACGTGTAACAAAATAGTACCCTGTTACAATCCGGGTGGCAGGCCACCGAGTGTGCCACCTTTAGGAAATGATCAGCTTTTCAGTGAGCACTTGGGTGCAGGGAAGAAGCATTGCAAAGCACTGTGATACTATCTATGCTATGGGTAGCAGTACATGCCTGGCACGTTCATTCACACCTGAAATGACAAAGCTCACCCTTGGATATACCAAGCTCACCAAGTCAAGTGCTGTAGGATTGGAAGATGTATCAGAGCAACCTGGTGGTGAGGTGTTCCCTCGATGAGGCTACAGGCAAAGTCACAGACTGAAGCAATTTTTTTGACATTTTCAGCATGAAAAAAAAAGTTTCTTTTACCTTTAAAAGCTGCTCAAGTTAAAGAACCTTGTAAGCAGGAGTGAAGCCATGCTCGACTGGTTACCATCTGATTAATTTTCATGGGTGGTTAAGATACCAGGAGACACTTGCTCCATCCCAGCGAGATGGGAACGTTTCTTGTACACAGTGGGAAAGGCTCCATGATATGGCTCAGTGCCATGACCATTCAGAGAGTAAAACGGTGGATGTTGAAACTGATCCTGAGCTCAATCTGTTCTGCAGACTCTACCTGCCACCTGCTTGCTGCCAGCGCTGGGAGTGGCTCTTGGTCGATCACACGGCGTGCTCCTGTTGACTGCCCATGAATGGAGAAGGAAGTTAAGGGAGGAAACAAAAGGAAGGAGACCTGTGAGGGAATGTCACAAACAGGTGTAACTGGGAGAACAAAAAGAATCCTGCAGAATTTATGTTCTGCTGGACATCAATCCACACACAAATTCATTGCATTTGACATTCTCTCAAACAGTGTCTGGTCAGCACTTTGTAATGTATAACAAGATATAAATACTCCTGCACTGAGTTTGCTACGTGGCAAATCAGATGACTGAAACTCTGCCTGTACGGACAAACGGAGTCATTCCTCTGGTGGAGCAACAGTGTGAAGTGTGCCTGGAGGTCCGGAACGGAGACTAACACCCTGCAGATGGCAGCATTGGTGAGCAGCTCTGTGAAACTGCAGTTTCACGTTGCCCAGCTGACACCTACGATATTTTTTGTAGCGTCTTTCATCGTGGAAAACTTGCATTTTTTTCATCATTAATTCACTTTTCATGATTTGTGCTTTTTAAATAATTAGAACTTCCTCTCTCATTTCTGTTGGACAAGGCACATTGGCCTGGCAACAGCAGTTCTCTGAACAAAATCAGAACTCTCCTAGCAGCTCAGGGGAGTTCTGGTCAGCTACAAGGGGCTCACTGCCACAGGCACTGTCTAGCTACAGATAATAAAGATCGCTGCTATTCCTTGAAGAGTCATAATTCACAAAAAGTTAGGAGTCTAGTAAAGGCAAAACCTGAGGTCCTATTGATCTGTTGGCGTGATTTAAAGAGCGAACATTTTCTTTTGCAGGGAGTCCAAGATCACTTATAAAATGATCAAATTTTTGGTCATACAGAAGTACAAAACCTGTTCTTACTGTAGAGTTAATCTGAGTTTCAAACTCCCATGTGCCAGCAGATGGCTGTTGAACTCGTGCTGCAAACTGCATGGATAACTTCTTAAGCCAGGCAATAGAAAACCTACCAAAGGAGAGGTGATACTGGACCTGTTACTCACTCATGCAAGTGAGCTCATCAGTGATGCCAAGATTGGGCTGCAGTGATCACACACAGGTGGAATTCACAGTCCTGAAGGATAAGAGTAACGTCAGTACCCTGAATTTTAGGAAACTGAAACTGCAGCTGTTCAAGAAGTTAGTCAGAAGGACCCCCTCAGAAATGGCCCTTGGGGACAAGGGAGGAGAACAGAGCTGGCAGATCTTTAAAGACACTTTCCATCAAGAGCAAGAGCTCTCAAGCCCCAGCTGTAAGAAATTGGGCAAGGAAAGGAAGAGACCAGCATGGCTGAGTCAAGACCTGCTGGTCAAGGTAAAGGGCAAGAAGGAACTGCACTGGCAGTGGAAGCAGGGACAGGGATCCTGGAAGGAGTACAGGATACTGCCTGGTTGAGTAGGGAGGGGGTCAGGAAGACAAAGGCACATTTGAAGCTGAACCTGCCAAGGGATGCAAAGAATAATAGTAAGGGATTCTACAGCTATGTCAAACAGAAAAACAAGGGTCAAAGGAAGTGCACATCCCCATGATGAACACGACTGGCAAACTGGTAACAACAGATAAGGAGAAGACTGAGGCACTCAACTTTTTTGCCTCAGTCTTCACTGTCAGCTGCTCATCCCACACACCTCAAGTGGATGGACCACAAGGCATGGACCAGGGGAGANAGTCCTGCCTGACCAACCTTGTGGCCTTCTGTGATGGAGTGACTACATCAGTAAACAAGGGAAGAGAGACAGATGTCATCTATCTGGACTTCTGTAAGGCCTCTGACAGAATCCTCAACAGCATCCTGCTCTCCAAATTGGAGAGAGATGTATTTGATGGATGGACTGTTCAGTGGGTGAGGAATTGGTTGGATGGTCACATCCAGAGCAGTGGTCAACGGCTTGATGTCTGGATGGAGACCAGTGGTGAGTGATGTCCATACTGGAACCAGCACTGTTCAGTATCTTCATCACTGACATGGACAAGGGGATCAAGGTCACACTCAGCAATTTTGCAGATGGCTCCAAGCTGACTTGGGAGGTTAAGAAGCCTGAGGGATAGGATCCATCCAGAGGGAATTCAGAGCTCAAGAAGTGGACCCATGTGAACCTCATGAGGTTCAACAAGGCCAAGTGCAAGGTCCTGCACCTGGGTTGGAGTAACCTCCAGTATCAGTAGGGGCTGGGGGATGAAGGGATTGAGAGCAGCCCTATGGAGAAGGATGTGGGGGTTCTGGGGGGTGAAAAGCTGGACATGAGAGGATGATCTGGGCTGTGAGTGCACAAGGCCAATAATAATCTGGGCCCCATCAAAAGAATGGTGGACAGCAGGTCAAAGGAGGTAATTGTGCCCCTCTGCTCCACTCTCAGGAGACTCCATCTGGAATACAGTCTCCAGCAGAGGAGAGACATGGACCTGTTGGAGCAGGTCCAGAGGAGGCCACATCAATATGGGATGCATGGCATTGATTCCACTAAAGTATAGAACACTTGATGTTCTGCTTAGGAAACAGAAGGGTTACGGTTTCATTACTAATTGGACTTGTATGAGATCAGAATAATTGTTTCAGCCAACACAGTAGAGATCTCAGCCAAAGAGGAGGACATCCCTGAGTTAAGAGTCATAGAATGTCCTGGGTTGGAAGGGACCCTTAACACTCCTCTAGTCCAACCCCCTTGCAGTGAGCAGGGACATCTTAAACTGGATCAGGTTGCTCAGAGCCCCATCAAGCCAGACCTTGAATGTCTCCTCCAGCACCTCCCTGGGCAACCTGTTCCAGTGTTCCCACAAAGGTCTTGGTCCTCCTCACACCAGAGGAAAATGGGATCTTTACAAAAGACTTCTATCAGCTCTGTCTTCAGTTTACTAACTTCACTTCAGAAACAGGCCAACCTTTGGTATGCTGGTTTCCACCAGCCTCTGCCACACACATCTCCAGCGTTTCTGAGTTTCCTTTGTTGCTATCTTCCCTGAGGGATTGTGTAAAACAAGCATTTAAACTCTTCAGTGTGGCTGCTAAGTTGGAGTGAGATCTGACAAAGAGCACCGAGATGGCTGGGGCAAATTCAGGCCATAAGAAAACAATTTAGAAATGACATTACAAAACATTAGCCAAACTGTACCATGCCATTGGTTACCTGTAACTGCCAGGGGAAGTAAGAGACTAGAGAGCAGAGGCTGATCCGTAGGTTGTCCAACCATATGTGAGGAGAAGTGCTGCAGATGCAAAGTTCTGAGAAATCACAGAGGGGTGAAGTCCTCCCCCCTTGATAGTGACAGCACTGAAATGCACTGAAAAGCAAACCAGGAAAGGAAGCTGGTTGAGAAGGAGAAAACCATGAAGTCTCAGAGTCTTAGGAGGAGGAGAAAGAGAACAGCAAAAGAAGATGTTGAAAAGAATATGGAGTTAAAGATACAGAATGCAGATCCCATGGGAAGAAAGTTCATAGGTGCTTCATTCCTTAAAGCCTGCGTAGGGCACAAAGTGTCCTAATGTATTGGTGGCAGGGAGAAAGAGACTAAACCATCAGGTTCTTCAGCAACCTCCCCCATAGAGGGAGGAAGCATGTAGACTGTGGGAAAAGAGATACGAATTACACACAATGATAGTACAGATGTACAGGGATAAAAATCAGAGAGGCCAAGGCAGAAAGAACTAGCACCAAGAAAAAAGATGCTAAAATTTGCACTGGTGCAATATTATTAAAAGGAAAACAAGTGAGGGACAGACCTATTAAGAGGAAGTGAAAGCTTTTATTAGACATGGCCAGGCAGTGTTTAATAAATTTAGTGCTTCAGCATCTATTAAAAAAAAAAATCACTGCGGATCAGGCAGTCACCAGAATTAAGATCAGCAATATCAGGGGTGACCTCAGGCTACAATTCAGAAAGAACAGAATAAACTATGAAGTTTTTAGTTGGATGAAATGAATCCACAGAAATTTAGAATGCCCAGTGGTATCTGACAGCATTGTGCTGAACCAGCATGTTTCCAGAAGAGTCATAAAGACTTTTTGGGGAGCCAAAAGGAAGAGAAACCTAAAGAAACAACAGTGAGGCTCTCAAGTGATCCTCCTGAAATTCAGCAGTGCCTCACCACCACCCTCTCCTTTTGCAACGTGACTGGCACATCCTCTGCACTGTCTTTTTGCCAGAAGAGAGGACATGAAGCCCACTGCTTACCTTGTGCTCTAGCCCAAAATATCTGGATGTGAGAAGTAGAATACCTGTTCCAACCTCTCCCCTTTATTTTTAGCCCTTGTAAATGATTAATAATGATGATGTGGGACATAGGAAAAAAAAAAAAAAAAGTTGGAAGAGAAGGGATGGGGGAAAAAAGGGAGGGAAGACGGAGGTTGTCTGAGCTTTGACAAAAGTTGACTTTGTTGTTATAGCAGAAATTAAAAAAGCTCAAGTTCTTAGCGCTCAAATTTCCAAGAAACCCGTGATGTTAGAGAGGCAGTCAGTGCCCTTCAGCATTTGCTTAAATATTTACTTTGGCTCCATGGCTGCCTCTGGCCCAGGCTCTTGGCGCCATGATGTCACTGTAAGAAGCCAACAGCAGACCCCTGGTAGGAGCAGTGGTCATCAGGCTGTCTCTCAGGCACTACCCTGAGTTAGTCATCAGCGACTCTGCTCCCCCTTATTGCACCAAGGTGTCCAGGGGGAGCAGGCCAGCTTTTCAATCAAACCTTCTTATTTCCCTGCTGTCTGCACTAGGGATTCTCCTTTATATATTCATTCTGTAACTGTAAGAAAGCATCCAAAAGACTTTGAAGAGTTTACCAATTGCGGGCACAATCTGCTCTGGCACAGGTGGGAACGAACAGCTTTGAATTCAATGACTAAGATCATGAGTTATCTGAGGTTATCCAGAGTAGCCAGCATGGATTGACTAAAGGGAAGTCATGTCTGACTCATCCCATAGCCTTCCATGNNAAATATCTGCAGGGTGGGTGCCAAGTAGAAGGTGCCAGTCTCTTTTCACTGGTGCCCTGTGATAGGACAAGGGGTAATGATCACAAACTAGAACACAAGAAATTCAACTCAACATGAGAAAAAAACTTTCCCGTGAGGGTAATGGAGCCTGAACCAGGCTGCCCAGAGAGGTTGTGGAGTCTCCTTCTCTAGAAACTTTCAAAAACTGCCTGGTTATGTTCCTGTGTGGCCTGCCCTGGGTGATCCTGCTCTGGCAGGGGCATGAACTCAATGATCTCCAGAGGTCCCTTCTGACATTTACCATTGTAGGATTCTCTGATCCAGGGGAACACAGCACTGCACACTCTTGTGAAGTGTCTCAGTGTCAGCCCTGCTGCACAGCTTTGTTCCAACACTAGGACGATGCACTGAGTTTGCCTCAAAGGTGAGACAAGAACATCCTTTGACTGCAGTACTGTCAGTTCTGGTGCCCCAGATCCTCCCTTCACCAGACACAACCTTGGTGGCATTACCAGTACAGCACCAAACCTTCTCAGCAGCATGAAGGGGAGAAAAGGATGGTGGTACATCTGTCTTCTATTTTCATTTCAAATTGCATCATTTGGACATATCGTGCAGAAAAAGCAGCTGATGTTGCACATGGAGGACCAGAGGATGGCTAGGACAGCTTAACCAGAGAAGTGCAGAGTCCAACAGGAAGGGCTGAGATGTGGCTGCACTACTCGTGCTTTGAAAGCAGCCTCTGGTGTGTCCCTGGACACATTATTTCACCCTTCTGTCTCCTGTGAAGAGCAGGTGATGGTGCATACCTGTATGCTGGCACACTGGACCTGCAGAGCTCTTCTGCACATCCCTCACCTCCCCTTCCATCTTCCGCTCCCTCTGACAGAAATATTTGCGGAAACCCAGCAGAGCAGCCATAAATATGAGCACTTCAGCACAAGTTCAAGCTGGTCTAAGAGGAGGATTTAAAATATAATTTTAAACACAAGCAACATATTCTTAAACACAGACCATAAAGAGACGAGCACCAGCCCCTGGCACAGCTGGGAACTGCTCTGCAGCTACTGCCAGGTGAGGTCACCAATCCATTGTTTCAATGGACACAGAGAGGAAAAAGCCACCCTATGCCAAATCCATTCAGGTACTACCTGGGCTGTTGAAATGATTTCCAGTGTCCCTCAATCTCTATCCCCTCTCCCTCCATACTCATCCTTTGTGCCTTCCTTCATCTTTTACACCAGCTCTACCATAATATACAAGGGTTCCTTGTCACCAAGTTCTCCTCTTGCTCTCTTATAATGAAAAACAGCTGCGGCAGGCATGTCCCAAACAAAGCCTTACACATTCCTGGTGGAGCAGCCTCCTCACCGCCAAAACCCCCAGACTTTATATTTACTACAGAAAATTCAAAACACAACCACTTTTCCTCCTCCAAGCTGTAATTTCCTGCCTGACGGGCCCATCAAATTTAAGATTTCACGTGCTATTCTTATCTCGAGTCCCTGCTTCCCCCCTGCCCCACCACTTAGCAAAGATGACAGCCCTCCAGCACCATGAACATTGCTATAAGTAGCTTCTGTGGAGCAGAGTAGCACATTTTTCCTTCTCTGAAAAAGACCACAGAGGTTGGTTTTGAAGTAGTGATAGGAAAATCACTGTGGTGCAGCAAGAATCTAGCTGAACTGTACTAGACCTTCTCATCAGGTGGACCCTTGTTTAAAAACAGGCAGGTGGTGAACACTGCTCCTCTCCCACTTGTGTTTTACTTTGCATCCTATTTTCTGGCAGTCTTGCACAGAAACTGCTATGGCAAAGCTGAGAGGGAAAGCCTGGGCTTGGTGTATTTCAGGTCCAGTTCTGCAAACTGAAGAAGTCTGTGTGTTTCAGTTTAGGTTTCAGCACAAAGTTGAATGATAGGTGCAGCTCCTCTTCCTCACTGCCAGCAGTAACTCACAGAGGTGTAAGGCTCTTCTCCGTTACTGCCAAGGATGAGGTGGGTGATGGAGCTCAGCAGAAGCCTGCCGTTGAGTGGGATTTAACTCCACCAGCCACAGACTGCAGTTTGGAGACAGTGGAGGGGAGCACAGGGCTGTATATTTGGCAAGATTTGTGCAGCCTTTTGCAGAGCAGGTTTCCTATGCAGACCCTGCACACTCCTTAGTCTAGACTGAGCTTTGTACAATGTGCTCCTTTGGAGCTGAGGTCTGGTCTGCCTTATTGCAGCTCAATTCTTCTGTCCAGCAATCTTTGTTACAAGAAGAAAGGAAACCTGAGCTACCAACAGCCTTGGTGATGGGGAGAAGGAGTGATCACCAGCCAAACAAAAGCAGTACTTTCTTTCCTGACCACTTTTTGTCGGTTGGTTGGGTTCCAGGCCAGCAATTTAAGTTATCAAAGTTTGTTCCAACATTACACAAACAAGTGAGAGAGAGTTTGAAAGCAAAGCCATCTGAAGGAAGGTCAAAAAGCAGCCTCTTACTCCACAAGACCTAAACTGAGGACACTATTTCTCATGTATTAAGTTTACCTTAAGGCTTGTTCTCCTGCAAGCTTCAGGCACCTCTTTCCATAAGACTGGAATTGTCAAGGCTTAGAAAGGCAAGTCTTCTGTCAGCCTGACAGCCCAAGAACAAGCTTTCCTGTCTTTTAACTCCTACCCAGTTCTCCTTCTCAGCCCAGCAGCTTTGCTAGGCAGCCAGCACCCTAGGTCATGCGCCATGGAGCAATCATTCCCTCGCCACATCCTCCCTATTCCAAATGATCAGCAACTCACACAGGTATCCCAGGAAGGTCAGTCTCACCAGAGTACCTAGAGGTCCTAAGTATCAAACACCAGCCTTCGTGGGACTCGCTAGAGCTTGTACCTGCACCTATATTTTTCTGAAGTAAGGCAATCCCAGCCCCATCCACAAACATCTCTAAAGTTCACCTTCTACCGGGGTTCTTGGCCAGTTTACCACACTGAGCTGAGGAGTCTGTTTGCAGAAGTCCCCAGTGGGATGGTTTCAAATTATTTCCTCCTACCCGCCTTCCCAACTGATTTTCACAGACTACAGTCTGCTACTTGCACTCTTCCAGTAGAAGGGGGTGTATAAATATAGAAGATATTTTAGTACCACAGCACATGGAGCTTACCTAATTTCTTACCTAACACAAATCAGCCCATAAAGCGGGACCAGGACAGCCTGGCGATTGGCAGGAGATGCTCTCTTGACCTCTGACCAGAGCACTACTGTGGCCATGAGCAATCTGACTACTCCAGTGTCTCCAGCTGAGCACAGCTCAGACTAATTGACATAATTCATCTAGAGAAGGCCAATCTTATTCTAGGACTTCATGAGTGATTATACATTTGGTACTGGAAAAGAAACCCAAACAACAAGCAACCATACTGCCCCTGGTCTATGCAAAACTGGGTGATATGGAGAACACTTGCTGTTCCTCACAAGCAAGAGCCAATGGGGGATAAGGGGGGGTGGGAGCAGTGGTTAAATTGCCCAGCACATCTGAGACAAGCTGTGGGAAATATTTTTTGTGTGTGTGGATAGCGCATAAACAGAGGAACATGGTGTCACCAGATGCTTTGAAGATTAACCATAAAATTTGCCTAACCTCTTTTTCAGCCAATTGAGTTAGTCCATCAGGGTCTATTAAACATGATGATATAGCTGTAACCTCCAGTTCAGGAAGTTTTTAAACCACTTGATTGCTGAAAGCTGAGAGCACCTTATGGAGTAAACATATCCCAATTTTTCTGTTTTCCCTATTCATTACTGGCCATATGAGACACCTGACTTTGGGCTGGGCTGGTTTGTGTGAGCTGGTATAAAGTGTTTCTTAATTACAAATATCTACCTTAGCAGAGTTTTTACCTCTCCCAATTCTCTCACCCAAAATGTTATCTAGTTAAAGAAAAATATTATCAGTAGTTTAGGAACTGTGATCAAGAAAAAAAAGTTAGGAAGAAGACACTTGTTTGCCTCACAATTAAAAAAAAAAAAAAAAAAAGAA
>VWZY01012668.1:187959-211505 GCA_013399075.1 Chloroceryle aenea | reverse complement strand
TTGTTATTCCCTGTAAGCAGAGAAAAACTGACCCGTTTGGGGTTCTGCAAAGAAGACCTGAAGCTAATGGAAAGTAAGAGCAGCAAACTGTCCTGAGGAGCCCAGAGTGTGCCACATAGAGGACAAACCAGCCTTTGCAGTACGGAAGGAGGATATGCTATTTAAGGGAGGTTGCTTAGAAGCCTTCAGTTGAGTTTTCAGTTACAGTCTCCCGAAGTCATCTTAGGTCCTATTTTTCCCCATCTGTGAAACAGAGGTAGCAGAATATCTCATAACTCCACATTCCTTCTGTCTGCCCAGATCGTATAGCCTGCAGATCAGGTCTGGTTGTGGTCTTAACTAAGACTTGAAGCCATAGGTTCACAGTAGAGCTGAGTTCATCCCAAGCTGCTTATGACACCAAAGGAGGTGAACAGAGATCCCTTCCCATGTTCAGATTTGCATGTCTCTTGTTCCCAAGGAGCAGCACCTCTGTGGAGCTCCTGCTGCGGTACCATCCATTCCCACTGAGCAATCACTCCCAGGAGGAGGCAGTTAACTTTCTGGAAATGCTCTTCCTCCACCTCAACAGGGCAGAGGCTTCAGTCTTTGCTTCCTCCACAGACACCACACCTAAAATATAAATTATATTCCAGAAGCTGGGGGATTTTTTTTATTTCCCCCCACCCACCCATTTTAACCTTTTACTAGGGTGTGGAAAGTGAATAAACCTAACCGAGCATTCCTTACCTAATAACCTCACAGTTGGCTGCTTAATTAGGAATTTAATAAATGTGACTTAATTATCTCTTAACAAAATTGCTTTATTAATGCCCATGGCCATAGCCCTTTAGGGCTTTCTATCATGTCAGATCTCAAAAGCTAGGCTGAGTCAACAGCCGCCAATAAAATACCTTGTGCTGCCAGAGGTGGCATTTGAATTTTGCCAGATGATTCCCTTCCCAGGTTGAGCTCTGTACTTTTGCACAGTGCCAGCTGATCTTTGCTCTCAGAGGTTCCTTTTCTGTGTGAGAAGCGAAGTGGAGAACTGACCACTTCTGACACAGCTCACAGTGGGCAAAGTTTTAGAAGTCTTACCAGCCAGGCCATACTCCAGCTGGAGTAACTGTCATTCCCTTTACTTCCTTTTTTCTCCAGGAACAAGTTTTCTCCACTCCTGA
Source organism: Chloroceryle aenea (assembly GCA_013399075.1). NCBI lineage: Eukaryota > Metazoa > Chordata > Aves > Coraciiformes > Cerylidae > Chloroceryle > Chloroceryle aenea. The sequence goes on along the minus strand of VWZY01012668.1, from coordinate 210,345 downwards.
AGAGCTGTTGTGCAACATTGCCCTATACTGCTAGGACCTGTCGACATGACAGACCTCTGGCATCTTTTAGTACCTGAAGTACCTATAAAATGCTCCTTGGCCATCCACCACTCATTACTATTAATATTAGAAGAGAAGCACATATGGGCAGTTCTGTTCTCAAATGGGTTTTTTCAGTTGTAAGCAACTTCATTAAACTTTAACCTTTTCAGGTGGAATTCTGCCCTTCTGGTTTCTGCCTGATAATTTTGGAAAGTTTGGTTCAGCTGTTTTTTAGTTTTAAGGCAGTGACTAGGCAGGGAAAAATACAACTGTTGCCATGATTTAAAAGTTAAAATAAATACTCTGACACCTTGTCTTGAGCAATCCTGCACTTCACCAAGAAAAGAGAACTTCTACAGTTGGCTCAGACATGGACTTGTTAGTTTTCCAGTGAAAACACATCTCAAATTAGCTGAATCACATCAATGCCTACTGAGCTAACCTACCCAGATTCCGCTACTTAAAATCCAGGAATAAATCCAGAAATGAGTCTCTTAGGCAATAACCACACAGGAGCAGCAATGGTGATAGAGGTCACCGCCCTCAAGTGCTAGAAAAGACATTTTGCAGAGCCTGTTCTTCAGGTCAAAGGAAGGTGGCTTATTGGAAAGGTTGCATCCAACATCCAAAGAGAGGAAGATGGTGCCAAAGAACAGCCTGTTCCTGCTTTTTTGGGTTGACAAAGTAAAAAAGCAAGCAACACCCTCCCACCACCAACCCGTCACAGTGTTAATTCAGTGCAGAGCAGAGCAGCAGAAATAGTGGAATCAATGCCACAGAAGAGGCAACAACCCCTGGGGAACAAATGCCTAATGAAATGCCACCTCGGATGGGATCTACAGCTGACAGAACAGCAGCTTGAAGACACAGGTTCAACCCAAGACTCTTACCCAGCTAGTGAAGGGAGTGTAGATATTAGACAATGAAAAGTCACTTCCCAATGCCCCCCACCCCTGCCATGGCTGCCCACATCCCAGACAAGGCTAGAAACAGACTCTTATGAAAACCCACTTAGTTCAGGACCTTGTATTCAGCAGACCCATCTCTAGTCCTTTAAAGCCAGGCTGAACCTTGATACCATGTTCCTTCTCCTGTGATTTGAAATACAGGCAAAACAACTACAGCCCTGGACACATTTTCTCCTGGCCTGCCACAAAATGAAGGCGTGTTTCCTGGCAGGCAGCTTGCTGCTCTTCCAAACCGCCTGGAGCAGTCTGCTCAGCTGTAACAGCCAAGGCAGATGCTGTGGCATGGCATGCTGAGGAAACATCCTGGAACGGCTTTATTTGGAGCTGACATCTCTGAGGCTGAGCCGATACCTTGTGGAGAGCTTCCAAGCAGAATTGACACTACCTCTAGAGCAGGACAACTTCTGTTTCCTCTCCCCAGCATGCACCCTTCTTCACATACAAAAACAATGGAAAATGATGGGGCAGGAAGCACTAGACTGGAAAGCAGAGGACCAGCCACATCTCTTGCCTTCACCATTCTTCTCCTCTACCTCCCTAAGTTAGTTGCCACTTCTCTTTTCTACCCAAAGAGATGTCCAGTCTGTGCAGGTCACAAGGAGGGGCTGGTCAACTTCTCTTCTTTTTATGCACTTGAAGGCTAAAAGCTTTGTAGCACATCCCTGTGTCAGCTACTTGGGAGAGTGCAACATTAAAGAAGCATCTCTTGCTCTTTTCTCCCAAGATCTAAAAGTACTTCTGGCCTTCAGGTGACAGCCTCAGAAGGATGGAGAATAGACTCCACCAGTAAGGTATTCCAGAGCATGAGCAGCAAGGCTGGCTCTTGCTACTTGAATTCACTTGTCACCCATTTCAAGTCACCTGCACTACAGGAAACTGCCACTGACACAGCACATTAGAAAACTACAGAGCCTGTGTGACCCTCTTCCAGCTCCAACCCCACCAAAGCCTATGGAGTCATTTTCTCCGGCTTCAGCTGGCCTGTATTCCACACAGCAGCTGCATCACAACACGTCACACCTCACTTGTGACTTTTTCAGGCACACCTAAACCTCACAGGTTGGCAATGATGTCAAGCACCACATCCCAGCAAATGCCCCATCAGGCTCACCAGCATGTGACCACACTGTGCTGTATCTGGGATGAACAAGGTGCAGCTGCTCTCCCCTCCACGCTCTCGCCCATCCCACAGCTGCTGCTTTGCCAGCTGTCCAGGCTCATACCTCTGGCCAGTCTTACAAGCAAGAGGAGAACCTGGTGCTCTTCATCAGCCTGCCCACGCAAGGACCTAAGCAGGTAGCCAAAGGCCAACAGATAAGGTCCTTGATCAGAAACTTCAAGGACCTCTCTCCTCTTTCTCCTGCTGTCCACTGTCACTGTAGCTCCCTGAAAACCTCCCATCTTCTGCCCTTTGCTGACTCTGGTGCAGGCAGCTGTGACAGCCACAGGGCAAGTACAGCTGGCCCAAAAGCACGCAGGAGCAGCACCCTCAGCTCATTTTCAGTCCTCCTAGCCCCGTTTTTTCTGAGACAACAGAAGAAACCCTGCTCTGACACCACAGCTAGAAAACAAGCGTTTTGCCCTCCCACTGCCTGCACACACCCAGAGAGAAGCACCAAGGGCAGGCAGCAGCTACAGCCCCACAAGTGCCAAGCCACCGGCATACATGCAGGGAAGAGGAAGTTGTTATTGGGCCCAGTAACACAAAACAGCTGCTGCTTGGCTGGGGCAGCCATAGCTCAACCCTGCTCAGGGCTGAGCACCAACTGTGCTAAGGAAAAGTCGTGCTTTAGCTTGGAATTGAGATTCCCAGAGGATGAGGAGGCACCTCAGAAAGTCCAAAAGAAATCAGCACCCAAAGTCTTGGTTTGGCCAAGCTGTTTCAGCAAATCAGCCCAGAGAGCTCACTAGAGTGGCCCTTCTCTTAAGACACCCCTTTTTCTCCTGGTTCTTCTGGCTCAAATGGATGATGCTGCAGCAGATCCCCAGCACGTGACAGCAAATGCGTTGGCCAGGCACTTTGGAAACCCTGGAGAAGACAGGTTGCTCCATCTGTCCCACACCATTGCCCAGCTCCATCAGGGCAATTCAAAGCCAGCTGATAGAGGCAGGGGTCTCTAAGGTGAAGGTCTCTTGTGAAGCCTACATAAGCACAGAATGAGAGGAATCTGCACTGGAAAAAGCCTTCAGCAAGGCTGCTGAAGCAAGAGGGTGAACACAAGGCAAGGTGAGGCGATTTAAAATCCACCTTCCACAGAGGTACTCCTGTCTCCTGCCCAGTGACTCTTTACCTGTCAGGAGCACGAGAGCCTTGCAGAAGGACTGACACTAGTTCTCCTAAGAACCCCTCTCTCATGGTACGTGAGTAGCCCAAGCCAAAAGGTCATGAGAGGTTGAAATCTTCTATGTAAATACTACAGCAGTGGGTTAAGATGCAGGCTGCATCCCCAACACACACAGCATAGCAAGGCAGGTCAGCTCCAGCCCAGGCTTCAGTTAAAGAGCACATTGCAGTTAAATCTGCCCCTACCTGCTTTTACTTTGGGTTTAAAGCTCCTCCACAACACAGTCTACATCACAACCTCCTCAACTCACTGGAATGATCAGGAAACCCATGGAGACAGAACAAGCACACAGCACATGGCAGCCCTGCAAAAGGTACATGGTCATTTGGTAAATGGAGTTTAGTTTTAATTAGCAGTGACAAGGGGGGGGTAATAAATGAGGTAATAAATCTCAGAATAAGGATTAACCTCCCTGAGGCACCTTTTTGGCAGGAAACAGCAAGACACGAAGGAATATTAAACCCTGAGACATCTCGTGCATGTTTGTTTTGTTTTTTTTTACAGGAGAGGTCTTGCATTTTCATTTGAAAAGAGCAGTGACATCTGTGTTGGCAGTGGGTGAAGCATCAATACTTCAAAGCCACCGTGGGATAACGGTTCCTAGACCCCCATGTGTCTGTCTGAATGCACATATCTTGCAGGGTGAGGAGGAGCAGCTGCAGTGGGTATCTGTACCTGACCAGGGAGAGGAGGCAGCCTCCTCACCTTGCCCTGCGGTACTCTCTTGTGAGAGGCCATTGCAAAGAGCTTTAAAGCTGAGTAGGAAAAGGATGAGGTGATGAAGCAAACCTTTACGTGATCCTGTGGCCAGAATCTGTCTTCATGACCCTGCTACCTGTTTTCAGCTCAAGTCAGCGGGGTAATGACATCTCTTCAGCACTAACATCAATACCCCAAAGAATGCTTCTGTTTTGGCTTAGAATTCCCTCTGCAGACAGCTCTGTACAAACGTACAGAGGTGCGTTTCTCTTTCATCTGTCCAGCAATGATGAACACCCAGAAGCATGAAGACTAATAGCCCAGCCCAGTTCAGAAAGGACTGTTCTTCATGGGAATGCCTGGTCTCTCTTTTCCTTTAGCAAGCACACAGTTCTCACCAGCTCATCTGATTTCTTCCATCACTCATTACCTCTTCACAGGGGAGTTCTCAGGTCATCCCATTCATCCTCAGCATTTTTCCAGTGCTACATTAGCTTGCAAGGCTCTGAACTCCTGCAGGGATGCTAATCCTTCCCTTGGGAGACCATTACACAGCCTGACAGCTCTCTCTAACATTTTCCAGAAGTCCCTGCTGGCTAACAAAACTGCAAACATTCAAAGAAGAGGACACTCTGCCAAGCTCTGCACACGCTGATGGCAGACCCAAGGCTCACAGCTGGGAAATAAAACCTCACGGGTTGTCCCAGTACAAGCCACGTGCATCTGCTGCCCATGTGGAGCCCTCCATCCCTTTCAGACACTTCTCCCCTTCCTGCTTTTGTTCACATGCATATGGTTTTCAACTGCTGAGAACATCTTTTGGAAAAGCTTTATGTTTGGCTACAAACAGACCCCAGGGCTGTGTGTGATCTAGGAGAGGCACGGAGACCCTGCTAATGAGGCTCACCATTTCCTTCAAAAGGGGATGCAGACTGCATGTCACAAACTGCTGGGGGACGGGGTTGTTCTCTCCTGCAGAAGAGCCTCTCTACTTCTCCTTGCAGACTGATGTAGAAAGCAAATTGCAAAACTTTCCACAGAGATTTCTGAGGTAAGTTCTGGACCACAGAAACCTGTCCAGTCCTCTCTGAGATGCTGGGGACTGTGCCCTCGGAAAAGCTCCAGTGAAAATTGATCCACTCCAGTTGGTCAAGGGAAGCTCATTTATTTTCCTGATGATCTTTATCCCAATACTAAAGCACAATCTAAATACTAAAGACATATATGTAAAAATCAATAAATAATAATAATACTACTACAAAATTGCCTTCAGCACTTTGACCCAGCAAACAAGAGAATGAGATAGAAGAGCTGCCTTTTATCCTACATATCAGACAGCCTTTCTGCCTGGAATCTGTAGACATTAGACACACTGCTGCTGCAAATCTCTCACTGCTGGGAATATCCACCAGGATGCACACAGGAGGAACCAGTTTAGAACAGTCTTCTACTGGCAACAGGTCCCTGTAACTGAACTGGTTGGAAGGACATGGCCCATTCATCCAGATTTCTGGCACTTTACATGCTCTCCTGCTTGCTGCCAACACCCAGATCACACAAGGTACCACACTACACTGAGGATAGTCTTGGTGTCACCTGATGCCAGGGGGGTGCAGGACCAGCTGGCAGCCACCATTCACCTCCCCCTGTCCTTACCGTGGGGAAAACGCATCTCCATTTCCCACGAGTGTGGGGAACTTCTGCCCCACAGCTCAGATTATATTCATCATTATTCAGCTGCTGGCCTAGCTGAGCTCTGTTGACCAAGGACGAGCAAAGTTGCTCAGGAACATGCCTGCAGCAGGGGTAGGTGGAGGCACAGATGAGAAATCTCAACATATCTCTGGGATTTTATGTCCCTGTTTAGATGCTTTGGAAAATTCTCACCTTCTAATCTGCAGCAGTGGCTGAAATCTCACAAGCTTAGAGCAGAGTTTATGATTAAAGTAACTCCAGAAACTGTTTAAATCTTGAAAAATTTTAAATTATTTTGATTTTATTAAGCTAGCATGAATAGTCACTTCTAAGTGTGAGCATTTTGAAGCTGAATAAATGCCTCCTCCTTTCTTCCCCCATCCTTACTGTTCTAAGAGTTACATGGGAAGATTTAACAGTTTCAACAAGCTGGGGCTCTACAGTTTGAGCTGCATGCAGTAAAGAACAGGAACCACGTGTGCAATTCCATAACCCTCAAACCAGTGTAATTTGTTTCACCTGTCCCAGCTTGAAGGGGTTAAAAAATTTAGCCACTTTTCATGAAGACAAGCTATTTGTTTGCTTTTTTAAGCAGAGTGTACAATTCCATCCAAACATCTTTAGTCTTTTTAATTGGGAGCAGCAGGATGTTGGTCAAGTTCTGCATGCTAGGGAAGGACCTCTCCTTCAGACAGACTTTGATTCAAACATAACTCCGTCAAAGCACAAGTTGAACATCATCCGGGGCTAACCAGGAAGCCCCAGGCGGAGATTCTTTTTTACTCAGAGCCTTTGGGGTTTCCCTGCCAGAGGCGGCTGAACAGGCGAGCTCCAGAAGAGCTGCCCCGCAGCACAACCTGCTGGCATCTCTCAGCCAAGGCAGGACTGCCCTCAATACATTTCCCGGTCTGGCAAGAGCACAGAGACAAGGTCCAAGGACATGAAACTACAAGGAAGTCGACCCCAAATGCTGTAGAGCAAAGACCAGCTTTGCCCACAATAAGTAACTATCCAGCAAGACCAAAAAGTCAAAGTAGATCCCTAACCCCGAACTGCTCAAGCCTCCTAGCAGATGGGAATCACTGCAGCTCCACGCTTGATTTTGTTTTGCCTGGTTTCTTCCAGAAAAGCACAAACTTAGAAGCTTATGCTTTGTGCAGGACAAAAGGATTTTCTTTTGAACCCACAGACCAACTTTGGTCAAGTGCAACGAAGGTAACAGAGTTTCATGAGACTTAAGGAGCTAACGAGAGTTCCCTGGTCCCAGGAGATGCTGCAAAATGAACTTGGCTTTACTGCACACTAAAGAATCCACAGTGGAATAAGCCCTCAGAAATGCTTCATCAGGGCAGGGCTCAGGTTTTCTTCCTTGAGGCCAGAAGTGAGCAGCCACTGGACAAATCCAGAGAAAGGTACTTCATGACACCTCTGCTTCCAGAGCTCCCTGGCCCTGTTCTGACAACACACATTAGCTGTTTAAAAGGTCATGCTTAAGATTTGCACACATGCTCCCCCATTCTCTTGACACAACATAGCATATTACAAACTCACAGTTGCTGTCAAAAACATTCTTCATTCCTATTCTTCCTTCAAATGCTTTAATATTCCATCATTTCCCTTCCTCTTTGCTGGCTAGAACACCACACTTCTAATACAGGCAATTAACTAAAAGGGAGGGGGCATTTAGAATTAATCTAATCTAAAATTAATTCCAGGATGTTCCTGTGTTTTATTGAGAAAGAGGCCACGCAACAGGTTGAACCCCAACGTGCGTCAGCTACGCAATGCTTCACAGCGGCGGAATGTTGCTTTTGGCAGTCCTCTGGCAGATGTCTTCTAGATAACTTGGTAGGACCCCGTCTATTGTTATATTGTGAATTCTGCAAGCAAACTTTCAAAGGTGTTGCATTTCCTCGGCTGACAGACTCACTGTTAACTCTTGCAGCGCTGCACCATGAGACACAATTGATTCGCCACCGTCTGCGGCCTCAAAAAGCAAAGCCACCCTGGGAGGCTGGCTTTAGCCCAGGCAGAAACAAGGGGCTGAAGGTAGAAACAACCAAGTGAATGTTTGCTGCTGGCCACCTCCAGCACAGGAAGAGACAGAAGGGAAGAAATCGTAATTGCTTCAGACTTGTATATCAAGCCTCTGCTACAGAAGAGCCCTTTGGGGGGCTGCACTGCAATCCACCTTCCACAGTCCCACTGCCACCTTCCTCAGTGCTCATGAGCACCTGGATGCAAAACTCAACCAGCAAAGCTGCCAAATCTTGACAATTGGGTTTCAATGTACAGGCCAGAAAACACTTTGACTTTCAGAGGTCAGGCTCCAGCCCAGTATTTTTATTTTTAAATGCCTAAACCAAGATGGCACGAGAGAAAACCATTGGGAAGCAAAGAAAAACAACTTGACATTTGTCCAGATGGCACTGCACTTTGAGCACTTTTGCAATAGGACAAGGGGTGATGGTTTTTAAAATAAAAGAGGAGTGACACAGACTAGATAAGTAATAATTTTTGATGCTGAGGGTGGTGAGGCCCTGGCCCTGGTTGCCCAGAGAGGTGGTGGCTGCCCCATCCCTGGAACCATTGCAGGTGAGGTTGGCTGGGGCTCTGAGCACCCTGCTCTAGTTGCAGATGTCCCTGCTCCCTGCAGGGGGGTTGGACTAGGTGACCCTGAAAGGTGTCTCTGAGCCAAACCATTCTATGGTAAGCATGAAGATCTCTACCTTGTGTGTAAAAATGCAGACTTGCTCTGGTGCTCAGCCCTACACTAAAAAGCTCCATTTCTGCTGAGAAAGTAACTCACAGCTGGCAATGCAGTAACTCAAAATAAGAACAAAAAAGACAGGTTGTGCCAGTATCTGCAGAGGAGACCTGGATGTAAACATACATGGGCTGTGGGAACTACAACAAGCTTCTGATGAGTACTCACCTTCCTGTAAGAACCTGTTAAGAAGCCACAAAGATTCTTATGGTTGTGTTTTCTTCTAGCCATGATGTAGTTGTAACATTCTCACTGCATCCATGAGAAACTCCTTAAGACTCTATAAGAATTGCAAGCCAATTCCAACTCTTGTAATTATGTCATACCCAGTTACATTATCCCTGAAGGGGTTTATTTGTTCTTAATAACCAGTCTTAGAAAGTTTCTGTTTTTAGAAAAGAAAACGCTTTCAGAGTTTTAAGTAATGCCCCCTTCCTCCCCCTTCCCTGCCTACTCCCTCCACGAAATCAGTACAGGAGTCTAATATCTTTTCAAAGAAAATAAAAACCAATGCAACTTCACAAGCTTCCACTCCCTGGAATCTGTTGCCCAGCTTTGGCCCTATGGAGAGATCCATGGAGACCAAAGGAAACAAGGCCATAGTTAGTGCAAAGCTCATCCAAAAATGACCCCATTCCCAGGATAAGCAATTACAGGTCTGATGATCATAGTTTGCCTTTATGGAAGCAGCTCAGGCAACTTAAAAAAAGGTAATAAAACAGCAGAGCCCCAGCAGAAGAGCTGCAACACTGACCCTTTATGCAGGCAGGCACTTCTACAGCCAGGCATTCACTCACATAGTCAGGGTTGAACTATAAGGAACTGCTTGGATTCGTCCCATTGAAATGAAACCATTTATCTGAGATGCCTAAACGAGGAGGAAAAGAAATGAGCTGAATCTCAGGTAACACCCATCTCCTTAACTGGGAGACAGCAGGGAGTCCAGGAGACAGCTCTTATCTCAGTATCTGGAGCAGAGCTCCAAGACCACATGCTTGGGTCTGTGGTTAGTGACTCATCTGCAATTACGGTGAAACCTGAGATCCCGATGTAAAGATAAATCTCTGGACTTTGTGGTTGTAGAGCAGCATCTGCCTGACATCTGCCCACAGCTCGGAACAGTTGTGCTGAGAGGCGAACAGTCCCAAGCATCTCAACAGGCTGCAACTCCCCACCTTGTTGCACAGAACTGCACGCAGGCAGCTCCTGGAAGATGGGAGATATCAGGGTCCACTTACCTTCTGCCAACGAGAAACCAAGGAAAAAAGAATATACAAGAAAATTCAGTCCCTCAAACTCCACCCCCCAGCCTCTGGGAAACATCATGTGAATTCCGTGGCTTATATTTCAAGCCTGCCAAGGAGGGAGACTCCCAAAACCACACGATCCTTTTCCCCAGAGAGATGCTCTAACCTACTGGCGTGCAGATGTGGTCCAGGTGAAAGCACTGCAAAACACAACCTGACACTGACAACCCAGTCATCTTGCTTCCAAAACAATCTCTTCCCTTTCCTCAAAATACTCGCCTTCCTGAAATTTTGTCCTCAAAATTTGTATTGCAGTAAGATTCAGGAAACTACATCCTGCCCATTTCTTCCCAACAAGCCATTACCTCCACTACTCCACTTAGATGAACAACCAAACTGAAACCCAACAGCTCAAATTCTGAGATTTGCTTATCATCAGCCTCAAGATCACTTGCAAGCAGGATTAAAGAGCCAAGTAATTCAAAATGAGAGACAAGCTACCAATCTGGTTAAAAAAAACCCAAACAAATAACACAGTAGACATTTCTGTGTGTCATTCAAATATGATACATCAATCACTGAGGAATACTTGCCAAAAATTGTTTTCTACTCTATCAGCTGTCAATCACAGAATCCTTTTGACTGGAAAAGACCTTCAAGATCATCAGGTCTGACCATTAACACTGCCAATCCCACCACTAAACCATGTCCCTCAGCACCTCATCTCTATGTCCTTTAAATACCTCCAGGGCTGGTTATTCCTTTCAGGGAAGTTTTTCCTAATGTCCAACCTAATTTAGGAGGTGAGCTGCAACTGCATGTGCAAGAAGGTTTTCAAGTTACTAGCAGCTCTGAGCTGGCCCTAAACACAAAACAAAACCCAAACCAGAACCTGGTGCTCTGTGCATTAAAAATAATAAGCAGTGAAGCGTAGCCAGGAGACTGGCAGCACACTGCTCTGAAATCACAGCAGCAGTACCCTGGAAGATGATCAGCAATCTTCCATCACACGTTTATACTTCCAGTGAGGTCATCAAAGCCCTCATACTTGGAATACTGAAGTACAGATAATGTTCTTCAGCCCCAAAAGTCCACTTACCTGCTTCTAAACTGGCAGGCACACGAATGAAAACAGAAATGCAACAAGATATGCCCTTCCAGGGCTCCGTTTATTAAGTGAATATAAAAATAAGATCATTTAACTGCAGAGGCACAGTAACCTGCTCCGTGGTGAAGAGTTACCTTGGGTTAGCAGTGAACAGTTTGCAATGACTTGTAAACAGACCTCTTTACAAGCAAGAAGCATATGGAAATGTGACTCACATTGGATTAGAAGTTCCCTGGTGCAGCAGTACCCCTCACCTGGTGATTTTAGAGCACTTCACAAAGGCAGGAGCTTCCTTTGCTCTGCTTTCAGAGGAGAACACATGAAACAAATTGAACACAAGGAACTTGCATTGTAAACAGTTGACGAAGGGCCACGGTGTTTTCCAAGGATGACTGTTTACCCCTTGGCAGGTTTGTTTTGCAATGAAACATAATGGCCAAAGCTATTGTGCATTATGGAAGTTTTAAAAATGACTGGTTTGGGTTTTTTTACAACCTATTGCACAGCTGAATAAAAATTATTATTTTTCCTTAATACAGTACATGGCATTTCTCCTCAATTGCACTAGAAGTAAATTTGGAAGCACTTTCAGTTTGTGTTATAGGCAAACAGGAAAGAAAAACAAGTCAGGCAGGCTTTCAATCTCCTCTCCATCTCTCTGCCCACTGTTTGATCCCCACACTCTCACATCTCCGAGTCCACATACATCCCGTTGATCAGGTAATCCACTTGGGTGTAATCCTTCTTCTTGTAGCTCTCATAGGCCTGCATAAGGAAAAGAACTAGAACAGTTACGAAAAAAAACGTACCAACTAAAAGCACTGCAAGAAGCAAACTTTTATCCACTAAGTACTGAGTCAGGGGCTCAGCAGCAATGAGAAGATACTCGTCTCCTCGGTCCCGAGGCGCTGTTGTTCTGGGTGCATCTGCTGGAGCCATGGCTGTTGAACCAATGCGAGATGTTGACTTGATCCCCTGCCCAGCAGTGGTAACTGTGGTCATAGAGGCTGTAGTGAAAGCTGTGGCAGCTCTTGTAGAGCCCAGACGAGAAGCTGATGTACTCAAGGATGTCGTGGTGCTCACTTCTGGCTCTGGATACAGGGATGCAGTGACACGCAGTGAACCTGTAGAGTGGGAACTCTCCAAAGGGCTGAGTGCTGTGGCAAGAGTGGAAGCAGCAGATGTTCCTGCACCCTGAGGCATGAGGGTGGCCAGTGTTGTCCTCAGGGTCTTCGGGCCAGCTCCAACAGTAGCAGGGCTACTGGAGTGGGGAGTGCTGGTGGTGGAAGGGGCAGGTTTAAACTGCTCTGTTTGAGGCATTATTGTTCCTGCTTCAGAAATTACAGTGTCCAGAGAGGCAGAAGTAGTGGAGGACAATACTGAGACAGAGCTACTCTTTCCTGGTTTTTCAGTGGTGGTCACAAACTTGGTGATATGGCTGGAAGTGGGAGCTGTGGTGTTACCAGAAGTGGGAGAAGAAGCAGTGGGTGACACGCCTTCATCAGGGGGACTGGAACCTCCAGGGCCATTTGAGGCCGTGGCAGTTGTTTCATAAGCTGTAGTGAGGACAGCTGCATTTTTAACAGTTGTTGTTACGGCTGTGGCAGTGGGGCTGGGCGCTGTGGGGCTGGGCGCTTTGCTTGAAATTGTTCTGTTTGCATTTGCTGTCACATCTTTACCATCTTTACTCTCAGCCTCAAGCAAATGCCTCAAGTGAACCTTGTGAGTCCAAGCAGTTGTGGAAGCCAGGTTTCCCACGTTGTTTTGGTGAACCCATGCATCCACCATCCTCCCTTTCTTCTGCGGATTGCTTCGGTGGTGAAACAGGACAGTCTCCTTTTTCCTACTGACAATATCTTCAAAAAGACAAAACCAATTAGTTTCATAAGAATAAAACGCTCAAGCTCCAATCTGACCTCTTACCACCAAGATGCAAACCAGGACATGTATTCTGCAGGACATGTAGTACAGCTGGAATTAATCACTCCTGAGGTCAGCAAGAACATGAAAACTCAGACCCCTGCCTTTACTGCACAGAATCCCTCTGGGGTTGGTTGGTTGGTTGTATTTTTGCCACAGGCCTCTGGCATTTGCCCAACCAGGGAAGTAACTCCCCCAAAGGAAGGTAATGAAGTCCAGAGGTACAAGGCAGGAGCACATTATCAACAGGAGCAGCACTACAATTGCCAGCTCCCGAGAAGGTAGCTCCCACTTTCCAAGTCTCACAGAATCAACAAAGCCTTTGTGCTTAGATTCCTAACGTTCACCTCTCAAAACTGAGGGGAAATTTCCACTTACACCTTCATACTTCGGGAGGAATTCCTTCTAGTGATTTAGATTTATAGTGACATAAATCCCATCTGCTTATCAAAGGTCTGATTGCTGCGTTGCAAGGAAACCTTTTCCAAGACAAAAGAATGGTGAACAAACTATTTTTTTTTTTTTTAAACTTAGATACAGTGAGCTCTTGATAGATACTTTAGAAGATTGATTCCTAAGTTACAAAAAACCCTACATTTTGCTACTATTACACTTAATTAAAATTGAAGACTCTGGCACTGGAAAGTCACCATGAGCAATTGCTGCTAAGGCTGCTCTGATTAGAGAGGCAGCCCTCTGCCTCTGGCACAAAATCCTGGCAATCTTGGTGAAAACAATGCCAAGACATCTCCTTTCTCTTAAAAATATAAATACATCTGTTAAGCTTTTATTTTCCAAAGGGCAGCGTGTGGAGTGCAAAGGGCTTGAGGGTATGTCTTCAACACGGGGACAAACCGTTACTCGGTCATGGTTACAGAAGTTACTCAAAGACACATCATGTGCATGGAAGTGCCAGAATCCTTAAGGAGGCTTGTAAAAGACTTTCCAGTGAACCCCCTTTACCTACAGAATCACCCTGCAGGCATTTTGCAATCCATCTTGCTCAGCTGAAGGTCTAAAGGTAGGCATTTAAAGCAAAATGACTGGGAACTGGATTTAGCAGGAGCCTGAAGCATGGCATTACCTCCGAGCAGCTCTTTGATGTCCTGTTCTCCAGCATTCTGGCATGTACTCAGCTGGTGACACTGCAAGAGGATGCAGTGATTCTGGTAGGGCACAGACCAGGTACAGTGATGGTTACCTGAAAACAGCAGTGACAAGGGGTTGCTACACTCAGTACACTGAACACACTGCTCCATGACTGTAACTAAAGAATTAAAGAAAAAAACCAACCCTGACAGATGGAATTTCAGGCTTTAAAGGATCCTCACTCAGCCTTAGTGAAAATAACTAAAAAACCAATGAAATGAACATAGGAGCTGCAACCCATCTACCTACTTGTCTTCTGGTACCAACATCTCCCGACAGCAGCAATTCTCTCAGCCAGACAGGGACGAAGAGGGTGCACTACAGTTCAGAGCTCTGCATATGGCTGGGGATGCAAAAGGAAGAGTAGGAGCTTATCTCACCCCCCAGAACACCTTCACTGTGCTCACCAGGCATCTGGGGATCCTGGATTGCCCCATGTTTGCTAAGATGGGCACTTTCTCCTTCAAGTGCATCACCCTAGCAGCACCTGAATTCCTGAATGTGTTGCATTAGACAACAGATGGAAGTTAGACCTACATCCATGCTGTCAGCCCCAGAGAATTTTGATTATGTGCTAATAAAAGCAGCAAAGTGTCAAACTGTCTTATTACATTGGTACAATTGTTTTGTGAGATGTTAGGTTGCTAACTACAGAGCCTGGCCTCCCAAGTGGGTATTTGAAGGCAATGCTGGAACAGCTTTGACCAGCAACCATTCCCTTTACTGCAGGGAACATCTGAGATGTGACTGTACTTGCAAAGGTGGTTCTTTTGGTGACAGTTGCTCTATTTCTCTAGGTTAGTGGGGTTATGTCAGCAAGGTTATAGATCACATCTACAGAAGAGAGCCTAACCAGCTAGGAATGTTATTTTTCCACTTCTCCGAGCAATGTAGCTGTGAAGACATCTTGCCATGCAACCTTGGCCTGCAACTTAACGTTATAATACCTTTAAAAATAACAACCACTGCTCCTTTACTGACAGGTGTAACTATTCTGACATCAAAGCCTCAGGCCCCATGTCTGTAACGAATGACAGCACAAAAATAAATACACTTGGGGAGGGTGGGAATGCAGAATGAGAGCACCAAAGCTGATCTTAAAACCTACAGCTAATCAGAAAAAAAGACGTTCCAAGTCCTCCCCTCCAGATGGTCTCTCTGCACACGACTATACATTTACATCAAGAGTTGGTATCTCTTACATCTCTTGACAGCAGGTGGTACAATGGACTGACCATCAAGTAACAAATAGGAATTAAATAGCTTTGGTGGGTTTAATACAGAATGTAAAACATAGAAAGGCTTGTGCTCTTGGGTTTAGTTTTGAGCAGTTTCCTGAAGATGTTTTACAGGTCAACTAATTCTAGAGGCTCAACACCCTCTGCCCAAACACTCCACCAGACTTGCTCTGTACAAAACACATCTGGAAAACACAAGGTAAAAAAAAAAGAAACCTGGTTGAAGTCAGCAACGATGTTTCTACCCATCTGATTGTCAGACATTCATCAACCTAAGCCAAGGTCTCATCTTCACCACACCATCACCAGTTGTTTGTAGGTGATAAAAGCTTTCTCAGGTGGCTAGACAAGATAGGGTCTTTCATAAGAACAACTCTGAAAGACTCATTTGGAAGTTTAATGCTTTTTAAAGACATCTTGGAGGTAGACAGCAGAAGGCTCTTATCCTCCCATACTTGTTTAACCCTGTGTCTAGTTGCAAGATACAACTGCTTTCTAAGGCAGAAACCAGACACAAATACCAGTGAGCAAAGACTGCCCATTCCAGTGCAGCTGTCTGCAGCAGCAGGGTTCACTTGCAGAGATCTGGCAGTGTGGAATAATCATTCTTCAACTCAAGTGACCTAACGGCACTTGCAGGCCACCAGTGCACATGCTTGAGCTTTCTTACAGAAGCCAGAAGGGCTCTGGGAAATGGTTGCTCTGGATTCAATTTAACCAAAGCTTTCAGAAGTTATTTAGCACCACAGGACTGCACAGAGAAGCCATAACTGTAAATGCCTGTAAACAACAGGAATTAATACAGACAGTTGTCAGGGCAGCAGAGGAGATCCTTAAGGAACAGAAAACCCAGATGGAATTCCAGCTAAGGGATAAGAACCTCACCTGAAGCACCTGGGCTTTGACAAGTCTGCCTGCACTGCTTTTCTGTTGTAAGCCTGTTTATCTGCACTACATGGACTCCTCTCCCTTTCAGGGCAGAAAACCTGTGTTCACATAAACAGGAAGAAATCAGTGGGAAGAACACAATGGCAGTCCACATCTTCAGAGCTGGCCTTGCAGGGAGGCTTCTCTTCCCAGGAGCAATTCTTTCTTATATTGCTTTCAGATCCACTGCAATATACCTATTAAAAAAAAAAATATATATTTATATTGAGAGTGTTCTACTAAACACAATCCTATCAGCAGGAATGAAAATAAAAAGTACAAACATCAGGCAAGTATCACTGCACACAAGACACAGGCACTGATGCAGAAGCAGGAAGAGAAAAGACCATTCCCAAATTCAAGGAGAGGGTCTTTCTTTGGAAAGAGTACTTTGCTCTTCTTCCCTAAGGCCTCAGCTGAGAATAGCTCAAGTCACAACCCCGTGTACAACAAAGCCAAACCTGAAGCACACGGGTGTAGGGCAGCACAGACGTGATGGTTTTGACTCACTCTAGGACCCATGCTGTTGTCCCAGGCTCAGCACAAGGGTTTCCACCAGCTTGAGCACAAGAGGAGCTATAGCCCTGGGGGGCCAGGACTCCTTTACTCCAAGTCAGTCAAAACTAAGAATCAGCTTTAGTTGATTCCTGCTTTGATTTTCCTGATCATTGCAGAAAGCTAAAAGAAACTTCAACTGAAAACTAGCAAAAGACAGTGCTTCAGGTCTTCCAAGACATGACATGGACACAAGCTCTTAAGGAAGACTGACACCCACAGTAAGACTTCATTTCCGTGCATAAAACAACAAACAGGCAATATCTTTTCTTCATTACCACTGCACACATGAGACTGTCTTAAGGGATGGAATCTCATCCTTGAAGTCACTGGAGCAGCTCCAAAAAAAATATGAGCAGATCATCAGCTTCTACCCGGACTTACCCTCCTGTTTCTAAGACCTTTTACATTTTTATATGAGCTTCCAAACACTTCAGCCTGAACCAAACCAACTGATAAGTCTCTTCCATAAGTACTTTACGTGCAATGCTCTTCCTCATCACTGAAGTAAGCTTTATTCCTCATCATTCTC
Organism: Chloroceryle aenea; assembly: GCA_013399075.1. Lineage (NCBI taxonomy): Eukaryota > Metazoa > Chordata > Aves > Coraciiformes > Cerylidae > Chloroceryle > Chloroceryle aenea. The sequence goes on along the minus strand of VWZY01012668.1, from coordinate 193,153 downwards.
TAGAGTCCTAGAGTCCCAAAGAGTGGAACAGTTTTAGCCTCAAAACCACCCTGCCTGAAAAAAAAGGTGGAATATAAACATCTACCCCAGGCTTCACAGAGGACACACAACATAGAGGTCCACATTGGACTATCAAAGAGTCAAAGATCAGAACAAAACTTGATACTAAAACGCAATGCCCCGAATTCAGGATCACTAGTCACCCTACAAGTTCCCAGAGGAACTCAAAGCCTCCTTCTTGCTTTTATATTTATTCTAGTAAAAAAAAAAGTTACTTTGCCTGTTGAAAATAAAGGGACACATCCTCTACATCCTCTGCTCTCCCAGACAGCAGGGGATGCAGGGTACTGACCTTAGCTTGTGCCCTCCTCTGTGGCTTTCTCCCAGGCATAAGTGTGCACAGCACCACAGCGCTCCTGTGTGAGCAGGTGACTCCATCCAGGAAAACCTTCACGCCTGGGTCATCCCACCTGGCAGCTGGGACTCTGACTTAACAACAGAAGCCTTGGCAGGGAAAGGCAGCTCACCAGCTCCATCTAGTCCTGCCTAGCAGAGATTGCACCTCCTGTCCACCCAGCGCCAGCTTTCTCGGGATCACTCTCCAGTTTTGCATGCCCAACCCAGGCTGGCTTGACTCAGTCCTTCTCAGCACTTGCTCTTCCAAGCACACCTCAGGAGGCGTTGAAAGAATCAGGGCAGGAGAGGAGATGACCTGTGCCACACACAACTGCAGCCCCCGCAACACCCTGCACAGGCACCTGACACTCAGGAAAGCAGCCCTGTTTTTGGCAGGGAATTGGTAAATATGAATTGGTATTAACCATCCAAGGTAACCCAAATACCTTCCCCGCTGTTCTGAATTACAAGGCACTTCCACAAGTCAGCCTTTAGCACGCTCTTGCTGTCACTCTTAGCATATGCTGCTGTTTAATCACTGAAAACTCCAGCTGACAAGTCATAGAGCAAGAGGGAAAGCAAGGGAAGATGTGAAATACTCTGCTCACAACCCACTTTCCTAGTGCAGACAGACAGATCCTTATTGCTGCCAGACAACAAAAGTTTGCTTTAAACTCTGAATCCTTCAACTTAAAAGCAAGTGATTTGGGTTCCTTCTGGAACACTACAGGTACCTCACATCAAGATGCTCAGAGCACTTGTCACCCTGCACTCCCACCACAATGTGCAGAAACAAGCTGCACTTCTTGTAACATTCACAGGTCACAGGCAGAGATTCAGCAAGCAGAAAACAAGCAAAAATACATCATTAAGGGTAAATTTTAAAGAGTCCAGCTTATGTTTATTGTCTCTTTTCAAGGTAGAAGGCTTACAAGGAACAATACAGCCTCGGAAGTGACACTGAGAATTAATTGGTTGTATAATAATAATAATAAAAGCACTTATCCCATCAAATGTTGATGACACTCAGTGTCTAGAAGCTGTTGCATCAACAGCAAACAGCTCCTTTCCAAGTCCAGCAAGAGGATAACCAGATGCAGTCGTACCTTAATGCAGTGCAGATGATGCTTGGGATGCTGTATTAAATAAATACCAGAACCTCCAGCTCGAGGTTGGGCTTTTTTGGCTTCTTCTACCTTGGCACAATCCCATACAGCCAGAACAAGAGTCGTAATTACTCACAGATCACTTTTCCCAATTTAACAACTGCCTTTTATAATTAACAAGCAATAAGCTTTATTTCTGCCTTCCCATCACGTTTCTAGCCAGTCCCACGTGGCTCTATTTGTATTCAGCAGCCCCAGCGAGGCCCCACCCCACACATCTACATCCCAGAAAGTACCAGCTAAAGCTTCTCCTCCAGATCGTGCAGCTCCCCAGAAGAAACCATCCCCTGGCAACTGGAGACAACACGAAGGAAGCGAGGAATGCTACTGTTTCCATCAGCAGTAATTGGGAGAAATCATGCTAAAATTCACTCTTTGAGCACTACCTTCTCCATCTGTAGAGCATCCCTGAGGAAATTAAAAGTCAAATCAAACCACAAAAGACAGCACCAAATGAAATCTGGGAAAGGACTACACTCTGAAAAGAGCAAAGCTTACTTTCACCATCTGTGGCTATAAGTCAGCGGGGAACAAGTGCGCTGGAAAACCAGAATAACTTTGAGTCAACAACCAAATGACTGATGGTTTTGCAATGTACACATCCCGAGTGCATGAGCATTGCCTGCTGCGTTTCAGAAGCGTTCCTCCCTTCTTGCTGATTTCCCTGTGCCTGAGCCAAGGAATTTGTAGGGGAAAAAAAACAAACAAAAAACCAATCAGGCAAGCAAACAACAACAAAAAGTATTATTTCAAACAACATTGATTGGGACATGTTGCAAGAGCGGGGCAAAGCCTTTGGAATATAAATCCCTTGCCTCTGTGCCCTCCCAGCCAGCCTCAGCTGCTCCTGGTCAGGCAGCTGCAAGGCACACTCAATAACCACACCAAGGTGCAAATGTAGATGTTGAACCAGACGGAAAAACCCAAACAAGGAAAGAGGGAGCGTGTGAGTTCAAGATCCCAGGTACGAAGTGAGCAAAGGCAATCATTTAGGGCAACACACTCCTCCGTGCCGTCAGCAAAGGGCCAGCAGATGCTGCCCCAGAATTCATACTGGCAAGTGTGCACAAAGTAGGCATGAAACAGGGGCAGAGAGCTGCAAAGAAACCTTCTGTCTTCAGTGAAACAAGGTAGCAGGGAAAGCACGGGTGAAACACCTTCTGTAAAAAATGATGCTACTCTCTCATCAAATGGAGAAGACATAAGGCCTGGTTTCAACTTGCAGTTGCTGCTGCTAAACACTTCGTGTGTTGTCAGCTCTCAGAACTAGTGCTGCATTTCACCCTTGAGAAAAACAGAATCGAACCAGATTTCGCTAAGGGAAGAGAAGCACGTCTCATTTTGTGAGTTGAGGCTGGAAGGCGGGAGGTGGGGAATCTGTGCTGCAATCTTGAGAAACATTTGGCTTCCCCAGGTTATCTTCAAGGCTGAGGTTGCACCCGTCAAGAGCCCTGGAGACAGAAGGGGCAGCACCAAGGCACATGAGGCTGACCCACTGTCAGTTGAGCAGGACCAGAAGAAGTTCTATTGTTCTCTGAACAGCAGCTTTAGAGCCATAAAGCTTCTTTGGCTTCCAAGGAAAGTCACTGACAAGTTACAAAGCTTTTTCTATCACGTTATCAACGATGAACTGAACAGAGATTGGGAAGCTGAGATTACAGGTGAAGAAATGCATTACTAGGTTCCTGGTCTGGATGCAGTTCCTTTGACTTCAAGACAGATGCACAGTGTGAAGAGTTCCTACTTCCTTTGAAAATCCAGGATACAATGGTCAAAGGTCACTCTGCTGCCCCAGTACAGGCTCTCCCTGCCCCCGTCATTTCCAGTATTAAGAAAACGCTCCTCTGGGAGGATGACTGAGGTGGGACATGCACACTTCCATACTTTCAGAGGGAGTTTTGAAGGAAAATGTACCTAGAAATGCCTGAGTCTTATCTCATGGATACACCAGCCAGGCTAGGATGGTGACCAACAAGCTGGACCAGATAAACACCTGGGGATGACATGAGGCCAGCAGAGCCTATCTGCTGCAACAGGAACATGCAAGTTACACACGCTCTGCAATGCAATTCAGAGAAGAAACATTCCCAGTTCAGGTCCAGAATAACATCACTTACATTCCCTCTCCTACCACACAACTTCTTCAGAGTGTAACACTGCACAGCTGGCCGTGTCTGAGCAGTGGCTGAATCACCACCCTGGCCGTGTTTAGAAGTCATGTGGATGGGGTGCTGAGGGCCATGGCTGAGCAGTGGACATGCAGAGTAGGGTTAATGGTTGGTCTTGATGACCTTGAAGGCCTTTTTTCAGCCTGGATGATCCCAGGATTCCAGGTCTTATAAAAGAGCTGGCACATCCCTCCACGTGAGCAGACACTTCTCACTGCAGTAAGCACAACAGGGTGTTAGATGCTCATCAGTTTGGTCTGCTTCTTTTTTTTGGTATTTCTCCTGCTACATGTCCACAAAAAAAGATTTAAAAAATCCTACAAAGCCAAGAAGTCCCCACAGACTGCACCAGAGGATTCTGTTAACAGCAACAGCCCAATAAGCAAATACATTCTAATTAGGTAGCCATGAAGTTATACATATTTATTCTCCTAAATATGAACCACCTCCTTCAGTTTGTAGCATAGTCCCCATCTATGGCTGACTCTTCCACCAATCTGCATGACACACCCCCACAGGAAAGGTGACTGAGATGCCTACAGCAGCATCTACAGGTTTCAGAGAATAAGCCAAAGATGCCAAGAGCTGCAAATTAAATCAAAAGAACAGAGGCAGCATCTTTGATCAGGCACCCAACGCACCCCAAGAATTCACATCCGACCAACTTCAGTGTCAGAGAGCAAGGAATAACCCAGGGCCACTGAGCAGAGAGCCTCTGAGAAAGCTGCTGCAGCCTCTGGAAGACTGCTGTGGAAATGGTGCTTTTTAAAAGCAGTTTGCAGCTGCTGAAGTATTTCTCCAGCTGCTGCTTAGGACTCGCTGCAAGAAAACCCATCCTTTTACTCTGAAATGGCCAAACATAATACACCAGGACTTTCAAGATTTTCCATGTGAACAGAACAAACACCTCAAACCTCTCTCAAAGCCATGGAATGCCAAACTTTGCTGAGAAACTCTGTGATCACACTTGGCCTTGGCTACCAAATGAAGCTTTCACATGTATAAAGCACTTTGGGCTCCATGCTGACAAAGGCACATCATGCTACACGGGCCAAGGCTGTGCAAAGCTCACGAGCAACAGCATCCCTGCAAGGCCACTACCACCATACCCCGTGGAAGGCTGGAGAGCCATTTCCATACAAGAGGTGGATTAATGGCAGGCTCTGAACAGCAGACCTCATTCGTGCAGATATTGAAGTCCCTTTTCTTTCAGGTCCAAGATTTGAAGCAGCTTGCTCAGCCTTCCTTTCTGCACCAGGAGCCCAGAGGAAAGAGGTTTCTGTGGTTAGAGCCCATGTCTGACAGTGGCACAACCCAAGCAGAGGTTCCTTCCCTCCTCCCAGCTTCCTCTGGAAGTGATGCAGGGCTACAGATTCACAATCTTTGGCATATTTAGCCACAGTGGGTTTTGTGGTGGTTTGGGTTTTTTTTTTTTTATTAGTTTAGAGTTTACCAGCTTTACCC
>VWZY01012668.1:153206-179876 GCA_013399075.1 Chloroceryle aenea | reverse complement strand
CCTGGCGGGAGGGCGAGCTCGGCAGCAGCATCGTTGGAGTAGAAAACGCTGCCCAGTCAGGTCTTGAATCAAATGCTACAAATCAGCTCCGGGTTTTTAGTGCTGCTGCCTGTGCCAAAAGTTTGCACATCGAGCGCCCACAGCTTCTCGGGGCAGCGCAGCAGTGTGGCTTGGAAGCTTTTATGTATCCCATTATGTGCGTGCATATAGAGACACGTAATGTGCAGCCTGGGCTGCACTGGGAAGCGTGGGGCTGGCTCTGTGGACTGGTGGAAAGTGCAGCTCTTCCTTTAAGGATTTTGGAGCAAGCACGCTCTCCTGAACTCGGCGCCTTGGGGTTGTTTCCAGGTCACTCAAAGAAGAGCCATCAAACAAAGGGAGAAAACAGCGTTGTGGGCAGACAGGCTCAGTCCGTGGTGTGAGGCTACGTGGTGGTTGTGGTGTTGGAGAGGTGAAGAAGGAGCCCTTGCCACCTCCAGTCCTGTCAGGATTTTGGCTGCCGCTGCTAATCTCGCCGTAGATGAAAGCGATGGTGAAATCATTTACCCATCTCGGTGTCAATTTAGAAGACACAAATTTCCTTTTTGAAGTGAGAAAAGAGGAGGAGGAGCTGAGAGCCTGGTCCATCAGATAATTAAAAGTAGACCAAATGCCAAGCTGGGCGGCACTCCATGTTAGGGCTCCCTTTCAAGCATCTCTCTCTGTCTCTGTTGTACAGATGTATCGCTCCATCATTTGTGTAGGATACTGACAGCTACTGAAATATTCCCTCCCCTCCTTTCCAGAGGAGGAGGAAGGGAGAAGGAAGCTCTGCAATTCTAATGAGCAGAGACAGTTGAAGGGGGGAGGAGGACTGTCTGTCTGCTGTAGGACAGATTATCTGGCCTGACCAAGCACAGCGATAGAGGAAATAGCGTGAAACTATTGAGCAGAGTAGGAGGGCACAAGGGCCGTAGGGTTGGTGTAGTCGGGAACAAGCACACTGCTGGGAAAAAAAAAAAGTCTCAGGAGAAATGAAAAAAAAAAAGCACACGGAGAAGCCCAGATGTGGATTGGGAAGAGACAGACACTGAAAAAAGGTCGTGATCCCGCAAACAAGGATGGGATATCATGAACGTGCCCCTCACTCACCTCTGATACATGGGGAGTGTCAGTCAGTCAGGCTGTTCCCTTGGGGAACCCCAGGGGATACAATTTTGAAGTGTTTAGAGATCTTTGCAACTTTACATGCCTCGTGTGAAAAGCCAGGATGCTGCGACATGTTTGCAATAGCAGGGGTTTAGAGAGTAGGAATGAGGGCTAAGCCACCATTGAGGCTTCAGTTGGGTTGTGCTTACTCCAGATTGTCAGGAGAGCAGAGATTATGTGATGTAATGAAATGCTATCAAAGGGGATTGGGCTGGAGGTGCAGGAAAGGAGATTTAGGATATTAATTCAAACAGAAAGGGCTCCAATATGGTCAAGCTATATCCCAGCCATTAACCCATTCAGGGATTCTGCAGTCACTGACCTAGAGAGCAAAAGGCAGCTCTGTGTCTAAGAAATAACTCATTTCTGTTTTAGGAACAGATGGTTGGTGGGGTGGGGAGTATTTGCTCTTCGGGACTATTCAAATAAACTTGGCCAGTTGATGCAATGCAAAGAATAGTCACATGCCTCCTGTTATGTCTAAGAGAAGGTGGAACTACATCCCTCAGAAGATGTGGAAGGTTGAACGTCCCTGCCCTGCATTGTACTGGACCTTTACATCCAGTGCCAAGAGAGGTTCCCAGCCTGCTTTGGAGAACTGTCCCCCTGCAAGCATCATCCCTCCAACTGCGTGTGGTTGGTAAAAGCCCCTGTAACAGAGCTGGTGTAACTCCAGGCTAATTAAGCCAAGAACCTATTTAGCCTGATAACACTTTTTTTTCCATAACCATCTTTTCACAGAGGACATGTCTCTGCCAATTCTCAGGCTGCGATTAGGGAAGAATCTGGATAGAACTGTTGACAATATGTTTGCAGAGTACTAAATACCATTGAATATGATCCGTAAATATTTACACTTGGAGGAAGAGATTTGCTCTTTGCATAGTTTGCACGCTGGCATCTGCTAGACTGAATAAATTGCTAATAAAAATCACATTGGGAAAACAAAAAAAGGAGCCTGTGCTGATTCTTTGGAGCTATTTTATTAAAGACAATGGTGTGATAAGGACATACACTCCTTGGGAATTACATTCTCTCCAGGATTTTAATGCTGGAGTAGGTGCTACTGTCATTTTGAGGCTTTTGTGAACATTCTGGCTTCCTCAGTCAAGATATTGCACAAGAATCTTGACTATCATTTCCAACTGGCTTTGGTGTGTGTGAGGAAACATCTGGAAATGTGAAACAAGTGCCCCTTAGAGGGGAAACATGGATAAGCAGATCTCAATTTCAGTGAGCTGAACTCCTCATGTTTGAGTACAGGGGTTCCCATCCACTGACAGTAGTCAGTTAAAAGTCAAATTTAATAAAAATACCAATTTTTTATAAACTTCATTTAAAGCCAAGATTCTCCTGTAATATCATAATTGTAGCAATGTGCACCAAATTAAAGAACAGGTCCCAGGGGCAGACCATCAGATAGACTGCATTTTGAGTTATTATCAAGAACTAAATACGTGCAAATGGCTAAAAATTCTCTTCCCTGTACATCTGCAGAACCAAGGATGTAACATTACTCGGGAGCCATCCCGATGCTCCAGTTATGTTCAGACTCCTAGAGCTGTCCCACTGGCATCATGTTACCTCAGCTTCATCATGAAAAATGGATATCACGCCGTGGCAGAAATCCTGCCTCTCTGAAGCCACGGGATTCTCTGAAGCACAAGTTAAAACATACATTAACTCCTCACAGCTAAGCAGCAGCATGCAGGATATTTCTACAAGTGCACTATCGGATGTGTCTTGTACCTGATATCATGGCACAAAGCTTTGAAATGTCCTGTACTTAACTCACTTTCTGGATAATATTGCCTTCCAGTTCAGCTCCTTGCTGGGCTCATCATCCTTGGTGGAGTGGAAGAGCAAGTGCAGGGTTAAGAGTGGAGAAAACCTGTGATGAAAGACAGCCACGGGCAGTGCAAGAGGTAGCACAGAGAGGAGGTGCCAGCAAACTGCTAAAATTGCCTTTGGGCCACGGCACAAAGCAGAAAGCAGCTCTTGAGAAGTTTCTAACCAAACCTGGAAAATCTTTTAGCTGAGTCCAAATGCCTGATTCATCCCCAGCAGATGTTGTGCCATGTGAGGACCGGGCGGGAGTGCTGTCGGAGCTCATCTCTGGGCTGCAGTTGGCAGCTACGCTCTGCTGACAGGCCTGGTGTATGCTCCAGTAGGCAACGGTGCCATCATATACCATAGGGAGATATGATAGAACCAGAACTGGAGCTTACAATAGAATGTCATTCCAACTCCCAAGGGTCCAAATTCAAGCTTCTTGGCTGTTGTAGCATTTGGATTTCTTGTGATGCAGTGACTCCAATATCACCACAAAGAGGGAGCATATGGTGTTTTCTACTTCTGGTCTGTAATGTTCTTGCTGAACAGATGCAGAATGTGTCTGATGGGTAATGTACAGACACAGTGAGCTGGTCCTCACTCTTAAAACGCCATCCTACAGAAGAGCAGATAGGCTTTGTCTTCACTAATGGGGGTGGAAGAGGGGAAGGGACATGTTTCCAGTGTCTTAGCTGATGCATTTTTCCTAAGGAGATGCAAAACATGCTTTGACTGGTCAATACAGCCTGCCTTGTCCACACAAAGGTTTTAAGTATGACTCTTCTCCTCCTAGAAGTGTGGCCATACGGGCAAGTAGAAGGCTTGGGAGAGAGACAGATCAGAAGTGCCATGCCAGGGATATAGCTTAATGCTCATTACAGCTACTGTTGACCTGCTTTCTTCTCCACTGTGCTGAGCTCATCCATAAGGATTTCTGACTCACTCTAGAACGCTTTGCTTCCCTTTTGAAGGTCAGCCCAAGCTGATGCAAATGATGTGTTTGGGAACAAGAGGCAATCCCTTCAGGAAGTAAAGCTGGAAAAGCAGCATAAACAAGAATCCAAACAGTGGAAAAAGTGGGCTGATGAGCACGGTAGCAGAGAACAGAGAATCACCATTCAGAAGAGGAAAAAAAGGGAGTGAGAGTAGTTGCCAAATCCCATCTTTGCCTAGAGCTATGCCGGGAGGACTTTTAACTTGAGGGATTAAGAGTGTTTAAAAATAATAACCTGGAATTTAGTCTTTATGCTGAAAGCAGGGTTTGTCCTGCTTGAAGAGATCAGCCCCAATAAGGAATCAAGCTCAAATGGTGCTTTCCCCATGGAATAGGCGGCAGACACCTGATTTTGAGTGCAGCATATTCAAGTCAAATGCAGGACTTCCTCCTTTAGTCCTCCTCCTCCCTTCCTCCCCTCACCACAAACAGGACCTTGAGCATATGCAAGAACACGGAAGATTCTGTGCAGCTGCAGCAGGGGCTGACTGAACGCCCCGCAAATGTCGCTGATGATTTTTTGCCTTTTCCAGCCCGTGTTTGCGAGCAATGGATTTGCCAATGAATTTTGCATTGTTTTCTCTCTGCCTTAACAGTAGCATCCATTGAACCATCAGCCTTCTGGCCTCAGTCAGGCACAGAAGGAGGGGGCTGCAGCTACTTGCATAACTCAAAGAACCAAAGATCATTACAGCAATGCCTGGCAGCATCGCTGTCAGCCTCGGGCCGGCCGGTGTTTCTGCAAGGCACTGTTCTGCCCACCAACTTTCTGCTCCAGGGTTTGTCACTTTGATGTTAAAATGTGAGGTGAGCAGAAACCTGCACAAATGAACTCAGCATGGAGCTGATGGAGCTGATGTGGTTTTCATTTGTTATGCTACCAAAAAAAAATAAAATTCTAAAAATAATTAAAAAAAATTAAGCCTTTTGACTGGTTTCAGACAAGTTCTGAGGCATCCCTGCATAGAAAGAGGCACTGTGTTGGTAACAAGCCATCACAGCCTGTACTCGTAGGGTTTTTTAAATAAAGGAAAATCAACCCAGACAAATCACACAGCACTCTAAACAGTGGGATCACTGATGGAAGACCAGGATAGCTGCTCTAATGATACAGCACACATATAAACACCTCATCTTCTTTAAACAGGGGTCCATGCAGTGTCCTCAGGAGCTGGAGGTCAGTAATGTGTGGTGCCATTCTCTTCCTGAGGCCAGGTACAAGCAGGTCAAGAGAGGGCAGTTAACCAGTAACATACTTACTGGTGCTTAGTTTCCTAAATAACAATCCGTTTAACATCAGCTGAGCTGATTATGGATTCTTCCTCTTCCATGTTGAGGGTATATCCCAGCCAAGGGATTCAGAAACTTCCCCAGGGCTGGCAGAGGAAAGGGCAGCAAGAGGCAGCACGTTCCAGATACCATATGAGAGTGTCCTCTCCAGCCTGTCCAGGACACTGTGCATTTCCCAGCCTCCACCCAGGAAACCCCAGGACTGCCAATACCCTTGAAGAAGGAGTAGGGCAGTGGAAGGAGATTTTCTGAACACCAGTGGGGAGCCGGACTGACTGGAAAGCAGACTAGAGAAGCAGGTGCTTAGGTGGCTTAGGGACTAACTCCCCATTCCAGAGCCTATGAGGAATCAGAGAAGGGTTAAAGCTTCTTCTCCTCACTGCTTTTTCTGCTTGATTAACCTATTTTCATCCTGTCAGACAAAATGAATGTCTTTGACATAAGCCCACCCTCATGCCACCTTGGCAACAGAGCTGAAGTCACTCTGTGAAGCCCCAAGACCAGCACTCAGCCAGATCCCTTAAGGCTTTCTTTGACCTTCTGCTCTGGACTTGACCTCATCCCAGAAGAAAGCAATCACATTCCATCCATACACGTGCCACCCCACACTCCACAAGCACACTCAGCAGCTGGCTGAGGACCATTTGCCTTCACACCAGCATCCGCTGGTGGGGAACCTCCCCCACTGCCAGGCAGTGAAGCTGCAGCACTCAGTGTGCTCCATCCTGGGGCTGAGCCTCCCAAACACTTGCACACACACAAAGGTGGAAAAGTGTATGCTGGATGAAGGTAGAAATGAGGAGCATAAGGGGTGGGCAGGGACACCACACGACCATCACCTCCTCCCACTGCACCGGTCTGCATAACAGCCTGTCACCAGCTGCTGGTTGTATCCATCACCTTTCTTTCAGTTTTGGTATGTCCTTCTGCCCTTTTGCTCCATGGTGATGCCTTCAGAACTAGCAAATTGATTTTCAATGGACTTCAAAGTGTTCTTCAAAGTACTGATCCTACAGCTGCACTACAATCTCTGATCATAGCAGACTGGCAGAAGGTGTGAGCTGCTTCCATCCTTACAACTGGGTCATTTAACTCTGAAACCTAATGATAATCACTTTAAAATGTCCGTTGTTTAACGTTGGCATCCAGCTGCTCAAACCTGAAAAGTTACCCTGTAACCACACACCTAGACAGTGGTAGGAAAATTGAATATATAATAAAAAATACACACACAAAAAGATATCAACGGCCCTAAATTCTCAGTGGACAAAGACTCACTTTCTTTGACATCACATGCTTTATTTTCCTGAAGATGATAGACTGTGTGTGAATGCAGCAGCACTACCTAACACAATGGCAAACTACAAGTATGCAAATATATGCAAGTGTCCATATCAATGGGGCAAAATATCTCTTGCCCTTTATGCACAGCCTAAGTTTTGCTTTCTAAATGGTACTAAAATCTATGTTCTAATACTGGAAAACACTACTACATTGATATTCACTACACCAGAGCTCACCATCTGTCAGCATCCGTGTTCAGGCCTTCAGAGGATCACCTTCAAAACAGAAAACGATCGCTTGGCAAACATTGACTCATGCCGACCCTTGGAGTTCTGCTTGTCCACAGGGCAAATAACAGCCTCTAGCTTGTGTATATACAGAAACCAGACCTTCAGAGGTGCCTTCCTGGTCATGTCTTTTTCACATGTCCCTGAGGTCTTTCTGTTCATAGCCATGTTTAAAGCACCATTCCAATGCCTGGTCCTGTTGGCTCCTTGGACTGCCAAGTGTAGAGCTAAGACCCTCCAGGCAGACCAGCCTGGAAAGGGAGGTGGGTTGCCATAATGTAAATCAGTGGTCTCCAAACTTTGCTGACTGCATACCCTTTTCAGTAAGAACATTTTGAGCATGCATCCCCAATAGATACATAATGATTTATTTATACATTATACAGATGTACTATTGAAGTTACAGTATTTTCTTCCTACACCCCAATGGATTGTCTTGCACAGCTCATGGGGAACATGCATCCCACTTTGGAGAGCACCAGTCTAAGCCAACAGCTAAACCCTCCTGCTCGTTGCTCCGGGCTGAGCCCTTTTGTGATCCCTATTTCCTACATCACAAGTGTGGAAACTTTTGGTTCAGGCTCACTCTACAGCAATGTCATTGCTAGAGGAGAGAGAGAAACTGCTAAAGGGAGAGTGTTCCATTATGGGAGGGGAAGGGAAAGAAGAGTTTAAGCAGGAAATGTTGAATGAGTCCCTAAGAAATATTCTTACACCAGGTCTCATGGCTACATTGTGGTACGCAGACTAAATCTGGGGGTTTGTAGGAAGGAATAGGATAGAGACAGAACAAAAGGATGCAGGTAATAATAATAATCACACTACTGTCTGACAACTGTGTCTGAGGGCAGCACAATACTTCCAGAAGGTTCAACTCCTTCAAAAATCCTTACAGGAGTATCTACCACCATCAGTTATATGGCACAGGCTGGAATACTTGGTCATGGGCCCATTCAAAGTGCTTTTTAATACAACCACAAGGAAGGACAAACACCAAGAAATTAGAGAGTTTCATCCCAAGCTAACAAGAGGAGAGAAAAGCACAGGCTGTGTCTTGGATGGGGACGTGGTGAATGTGATAATACACGAGCCAAAGACAGAAATATGGAGCCTTGCAAAAGACGTAGGAAAACCAGCTAATACAAGTTTGGGGTGGATTAACAGGAGCTCTCTGTTGGTATAGAGGAAAAAACTGTATTTTAGTGGGTACTAAACATTAGCTTTGGGCTGGCAGAAGCCATGTAGATAGAGCACTCTCAAGGGAAGACAAGACAGGACACAAAGCCAGCAATTCAAACAAAGCTGCTTTTCTTGCCTTTTACTCTCATGAACATTTCCTGCTTGGAGGGAGGGGTGGAATACAACTGACTGGTCCCTCTATTTCTCTAGCTCCTTTCTTTGTGGATAATAATCCAGTTAAGCAGCTGTTAGGTCCTTTGGGCCAGTAACCTTAGCCAGATATGTCATGCCAAGAGAGAAAGAGGAGCAGGGGAGGAGGGAGCAGGTGGCTTGGGAGCTCATACCAAAGATCCGTGTTTCCTAAAGAGCTGTATATAGGGGAGCACACAAAAAGGAACCTGGGAATTATTCAGGTCTGGCAACCAGCAATCAGGTTTAGAGTTGTGAGTCATATCTGTATGTTAGGCACTTCCTTTGTACTTCATAAGTGTTCCATCAATAGTGGGAAATGAGAGAAGACTCAATATTCCTGATATTGCAAAAACATAGGAAATAGGAAAAAAAAAAGTATGATCACACCAGGAAAGAAAAAGCCTTAAGCAAATAAAGATACTTGCAGGCTTTTTTTGTCTCTTAGTATCAAGCAATATGGTCACATGCCACTTCTCTGTTTGGTCATCAAAAAGAACCTAGCTAGAGCTAGTCTCATCACTTCTGTCCAGAGAAAATGTTCGTGGCTGTTGGCATAGAAAACAGTGCAAACAAACAACTGACCCTGCATGAGGAACCCAGTTCCCCTTGGTCCAAGGCTGGCACCACACTATTTGAATTGATATTGTGCTGGATCCAGTCCTTCTAAACCCTGAGTGGTTGCACGTGTTAAGCAACAGCAGAACACAGTGTCTGTCACTGCTGGCATACGAGCTGAATGAGTGAGATGTAAAGCTCCCCATTCATTAATCACTACTTGCAGTGACTGTTTTGCACTACATCACTCAAACCATGTCAAAACTTCAGCAGACCAAGCAAGTTAGACAATACTTCTCACTGTTCCCCAACATGCTGGATAAAGCTCTCTAGATTTTTATTACATCACAGACCATTTCTAGGAGTTTCTAGCTTACCTGCAACAACATATAATCTCTGGTTTAATAGACTAGAGAGCAGAAGGGAAAGTAAAAGCTGGAGTTTCTGCAACAGAGGGCTTGCACCCTTCAAAGAAATACCTAATTTCAGAGACCATATGCATGGGTTGCAACCATGGCTCACAGCCTTCCCTTCAAAACGTCTAGAGCCTCTAAAAGACCTTGCTCACTGGGTATCTTCCACTAATAAAATTCTTGCTCATCCCTCATGCTTACTGCAGTGATGTACCTCCCCTCTGGTGTTTGCAGGAACAGCTCATGGGCTTCAGATGTATCTTCAGCTCAGAAGCTCAACCTGCTGCTGCAAACCAGCCTGGGAAATGGTATAATTTGTACCCACTACACCAGCTCAGGGGCCGCCAGGACCAGCTCCATGGTTGCCCACCCATGGTGTACCAGGAGGGGCCAGTTGTTACCATTTGGCATCTCAGGAGGCTGCTCCCTGCTTTTAGCCTCCAGAATGTTCACCTGCTGATGTCGCTGCAAAGCACAGGGTTATTCAACGCCTGTCCTGACTTCTGCTAGCTTGATGTCAACTGCTTGCTAGCTGCCAGGAGACATTACTCATCACATGAGTATTAAAATTTTTATTGGCAATATTTTTTGCAGCTGGGCTTTCAAACGCTTTTCATTTTGCCAAGGGTTTGTGTTGTCAAGCCGCTTTTTCTTTTTGGCTCATGTTAAGTTTTATTTGAGCTGGTTGTCACTGCACACACTGAGGGCTCCTTGTCTGGATATGGAGGTGCAGGTCTGCCATCGGACTTGTCCCTCTGGTCATACTGGTAATGTCACTTCTTACGTATCTCCATTTTGCCTGCATGCATCACTGCAGGTCACATACCCAGTACTAATGATCACGTACACATACCATTTATTTCCAGTCCAGGAGGTGGGCTGCAGTCTTAAAGCTGCTGGTAGAGCCCAGAGGCAAGAAGGCCCTTGGTTTCATGGGCTCCCAGCACAGTTCTGGGGAGCTGAGAGGAGCAGCAGCACAGCCTGTACAAGTGTGTCAGGATAGTGTTAGGTGGAGCTGTGGGTGGTTGACCCAGCTCCTGCCAGCAAGATGCAGGAAGACAGATCACAGTTGCATTAGCAGTGGTGCAAGGGTTTATTCAGGACACGGGGGAAGAGGAGACTCCCAGGCTAGGTGTGTGGGTGAGAAGATTGGCTCGTCCTCTGAGGGGAAAGGAGCACTGACATTTCATCCACACCAAGAACCCATGTTACTGCACCGCTGCCTCTGCCAACACTGAAACACATCTGAACCATGTGAACAAAGAACAGAAGGGTGAGCTAATGAGGACTCCTTGGCAACTCCTGGGCTCACAGTGTCATAGGACATCTACAGGCCCCAGATCCAACACTGATACACAAGTGTTGTTGTGCTTTCAGAGAGAATTACTCTGGCTTTGCAGCTTGTGTCCCAATGCCTGTGATGGTCCCTGGGACTGCTTTAGTCCATGAGTGCCCCTGGGGTCTAGGTTGTGCGGCCTCACTTTGCTGAGGGGAGCTAAAACCTTGCTGAAAGCTGGCAGAAGTGATCTTTATACCATCAGAAGCAACTCACCTGAGAGAACAGCCCTCCTTCCTCCCCACAGATTTTGTTTCTGATCCAATGGAAATCAATACTTAGTTCATCAAAACACAGTGCTTCTTTTTGCAGCTCTTTATTCTCGACTCTGGCAATCTTCATGCACAGCCATGCATTTCAGCTGTGTAATGTGGCATGTCTGTATGCCCTGGAGGTTGCTGGTTCCTGCCAATGTCAATCCATATGGGGTTATTCAAGTGTAAGAGAGTCCGAGATTTGACCCCCAACATACAAACATTTCTGTTTTCAAGCATTTCTTCTGATTTGGGGGTGACAGATGGTCTTCTACTATGCTCTGACTCCCCAGACATCTAAGGAAACATTAGCACATAGATGACATTCAGAATTCAAACTTGTAAACCAGCTGAGTCAACATCAATGCAATAAACCCGCATTCCAGCTCAGCTAGCAAGGTCTCGCCCTCAGGGCTGGACTGCCCTGAGGAAGGAAAATAGAAGGGTTGGAGGGCTCCAAACAACACTGTCAAACTTCAGGGCAAGGGCACAGGCAGACTGGTGGGCATCCTGACATCACCCTTTGCCAGCCAACCTCTTCCCTCTTTGCTGTTCACTAATGTAGATTTAGCATCAGCTGGCAAAAAATAATTGCACAGATTATACAAGGTCAGAGATTCCTTTACTTCCCATGAACTCAAGCCTGCAGAGTTTCCTCTGGCTTCATCATTTGCTTCTGGACCCATTGCCATGTAGCTTAGCAGTGGGATTGGCACTGTTAGGTTAATGGTTGGACCCGATGATCTTAAAGGTCTTTTCCAACTGAAGTGATTCTCTTGTTCTATGTTACAGATAATGACATTCCCTCTTAAGCTGGCAGTTTTCATTAATGACAATAGCCACAGTAACAGACAACTTTCTGGGCAGCTGGAGTTGCAGCCTTAGCTGCCAGGGTTCTGAAGGACAACCGACTGCTGGAAATCTCCACCTAAACAGAGAGGTACCTCCTGGCAGAATCACAGGCAGAGTAACAAGCAGAGCTTTTATCAGTGCAGACTGTTCTGTATTCACACATGAGATCTAGGTGGAAAGTTATCTCCCTGCCCCTTAGAAAGCACCCTGGACCTCCAAACCTGCATCGAACTCTCATTTTATAACTACTACAGTCAATGGCAAAATGTCTCTTTAAATGCAATCACATGCTAGGAAACAATAAATAAAATCTTAGCTGGTGATTAGATTTAAAACTACCTAGCAAATTCACTTCTTACACTTGAGTTTGCAGACCAGGTGTCCATCTGTGTCTGTCTGAGACCAATTCATTGCTGTAGGACCCCAGGAGTGGAATTGCAAGTCCTGTAGCTGGATGAACCAGACCTCTCCCCTTCCACTGCACACCACTGTGGGTCTGTACAGCTCAACATAGCAGGTAGCTGCAGATAAAGCCCAGGGTGTGCTACAGGTAGACAGAGTCCAGCTGCCACCATCCGGAGTGCTGGGGCAGGATAGGTGAGCACAGTGTCTGCTCAGACCTCGCCAAAATAGGAGCAGGGAAATCTCTGCCAGGGGCACACGATGGAGGAAATAAATGAGTCTGCAAGATTTTAGAGACTGTTAAATGGAAATGAGAGAGAGAAGGGGAAAAATGCCAAGCCTTATGTAAGAGTGGTGTCTTGCAAACTGCTGTGGGAGAAGAAGTGTCCAGGAGGATGCGCTAAGTTTTGCTTTCCTGAGGTGGGGGAGAGACAGAGACTATTTCTGTCCAACAAAACTGGAAAGGCAGCGATGAGCTGGCTGCGAACCAGAAAGGAAGGAGGAGGCAGGAGAGGGCGCCACTGGTTTGCTGGCATCTCCCCCCTCATCTGGCAGGATTTGCTGCTCCCTGCAGCCGTAAACACAATCCAAACCGGACTGAACTGTTCCCACCAAGCACAACGGACTCCGGATAAAGCGGACAGCAGAAACATGCAGAAACTTCCCTTCAAGGAGGGACAGGTGGGGTGGTGACATCCCTTGTGGGGTGTTACTCCCAGGATGCATTTCTCCTGATGGACACCCCGAGACCAGACTGGCTTCATCCCAGAGCCATTACATAAAACATGCCCATGGCCCAGGCAGCACGGAGCAGCTGTGGCTCTGTGAGTCTCCCAGCGTGGTGGGTCACTACCTGCTCGCTGCTGGGTCACAGGCTGCAGGGCAATACGTTCCTTCTGCATCCCCCTCTCTGCATCTCACTCCTGACCCTGAGGGTAGAGGAATCACCGCAGGAAACAAGCCACAGCCTGGGCATGAAGGGAGTGAGGAGGCAGGATGGTGAGCAGATAGATACGGGCTGCAAGTCCCTTTGTGCTGCCACTTCCTGCTCACATCTTGACAGCTCAGCCAAAAACTGTCCCGCTGATGCAGCTCCTCAGCGGTAACAGACAGAAGGGCAGGAGGCCACGCTGCTGAGGTGTCCTCTCCTGTCCTACAGAGCAGCCTCCGTGCATGGGAGGAGCAGTGGAGGCTGTCTCTGGGAGGCAGTGGGGTGGAAAGCCCTTATTTGCAAATAAGATGTACAAGAGCTTTTCTTTACTTGGGGTAGACCAGAGAGCTCCCCATCCTCACACACACAGTCTCCACTCACGTGCTGGTGAACAGAAGCAAACAGGGGTTTTTGGGAGCAAGAACTAGAGTCATCTGGAAAGGGAGGGCACTGCAAGTGACCCCTGAGTCTCCTTGCAAAGCATCATGGACCATTTTTGAGACCTGCACTTGCACTCCTGCAAA
This sequence comes from Chloroceryle aenea, assembly GCA_013399075.1. NCBI lineage: Eukaryota > Metazoa > Chordata > Aves > Coraciiformes > Cerylidae > Chloroceryle > Chloroceryle aenea. The sequence continues at coordinate 166,362 of VWZY01012668.1, read as the reverse complement.
CAAGAAGCTGGAGGGTAGAGCTGCAAGGGGAGGGAGTGCTGGGAAGGAAGGGATGGGGTCCATCGGGGAGCTACACCCAGCAGCTGGGGCTGAGGATGGCACAAAGCCCAGCAGGCAGCCACGCCAAAGGACTAAAATAGGAAAAGGTCTGCAATGGCACAGGAACAAGTTCTCCTGGGTCCCCAGGCATTTTCCTACTCCCCGAAGCAAGGCAGAGGGCTTGGCAAGTCTCTCTTCTAAGGAAGCATGCCCCCATTGTTTGCCCACCACAGGCTGCTGGTGGTCCTCAGTGTCTGCAGGGCACCTGGATTGTGCTCGATACCAGTCTGAGTCATAGAATCATAGAATGTTAGGGGTTGGAAGGGACCTAGAAAGATCATCTAGACCTCTAGGAACAGTGATGTTGCTGCTTCTGAGAGCAGGGGTTGACTCCAGGGGAGAAAAAGACAGTGTGACTACAACATGGATGTCTGAGAAAGGATACCCAGCCCTGGATTGCTTCCTCTTGACAGGAAATGCACCAGCATCTCCCAGCTCCTCTCTGCTGTCTCCCCTCGATACTTGCAGGTGCTGCATCCTTTTGACGATGCATTTTTGTTTTTCTTGCTGTTTGGTACCACCTTCACCTTTTTTCCTTCTACCAATCATTCTTCCAAGAATGAGGCAATCCAGGCAGCACCTGAGTGTGTCCCAAGCTACAGAGTCTCCACCAGATCACAAAGTGGGGCAGGAGGTCCAGCAGTGCAAGGGTTAAACTGTTCTGCTCTGTATGGGTCTCTCCCCTTCAATATTCTCCAGTGAAATAATCATTGGGTTTTAGCCTTGCAGGCATGTAGAGGGGGTCCAGCTGCTCTTGTGCAGGCAGTAGGATCTTCTAAGCTGCTGGGGATGAGCTGTCTGAAGGAATCATTTCCAGGGACACGTTCAGAGTTGCAGGGTAAAATTGAAAGGAAAAACAAGCAGAGAGAAAGCAGAATGTTGCAGTTTGTTCCAGTGGCAACACAAAGGCCAGGTTCTTGGTGTTTGTATCTCCCAGTATTTTAGGGAGAGGAGGAATTGTTTTCCAGAGGCCCTGACTTAAAAAACCATCCCCGCAATCATATAAAGAAATACTCATCTTTGTGTAGGAGAGAAGAGCACAGCTGAATGTCACTGCCTGTCTCAGACAGAATTTCCATGGGCTGGCTCAGGAGATTGGTGGCAGGAGAGAACTTAGGGCAGAAAACCTGCAGTTTTCAGCATCAGGATACAGCAAGCAAAGAGATGCAGTGGGATGGGATCTGCCAGGCTGCCCTGGTGACCAGTCAGCCTAGGATAAGGCAAGAGAGGCCACTGCTTCACAGCACTGGTAGCTTTGTCTGAAGACTCCAGCAATTTCAAGACTAGAGAGCAGCATCTGCCCAGGTATCTCCATCTCGTTCCCTCTAATACCATCAGGTACCAAAATCAGCTCATTCCAAGGAAGAGAGAGATCAGAGTCTGCTACCAATCCACTGCATGCTCACTGACATGTCAGAGCACACAGAGTTTGCAGCCTTCAGCCATTCTGTCCCCATCACTGTGAAATCAGCAGAAGAAACCAGCGGAGGTAACAAACCTCTACCTCCTCTGACTTAAGCTTAGAGAGCTCACGTGAAGGCCAGAGCTGGCAGATTTGAAACGTTCAGGAGGACAGCTTTTCAAGAGATGTGTAGTGACATGGCTGAGCTGCCTGCAGCAGGATGTGGTAGGTGCTGGATGGGAAAGACTGGCCAGGACACAGAAATCCACCAGGACACAGAAGCCATACATGGCTCGGGTAGTGCCTAAACCACACATTAGTACAGGCTGAGAAAACCCTCAGAAAGTTGGCTCTGGGCTTGCTCTGTTCTTAGGCTCTTCTTCAGGGGTCTGTGATGGCCCACTGCCAGACAGATGAAGCAAGGTGACTTGGAGGCTCTCACCATGCCCAAGAGTCATTCACAGCTTTTACAACAGCTCTGCACTGGGGCCCTGGGGACATTCATAGGCCTTAATTAACCCAAACAGCCTCACTTGAGACCCTCACCCACAACCTCTGCCCATGGGCCGAGGAGCCCCATTTAGGTTCATCCCTGGCTCCTCAGAGCTGGTCTGATATATGCTCTAGACATATCTGCTCCCACACCTCTTCCTGGGCTGTTTGGATTTCCTGGCTTGACCTCAGAAGACCTGCATCCTTACTTCTGCTTGACCATCACAAATCACTGATAGGACCTGTTGCCAATACCATCCCCACTGGATGCCGTGGGACTGGCAGTGAGGGTGCTACTGTGTACACTTAGGAGTTGGGTTATTCTGAGCTGTGCCAGAGGACTGGTTTCTGTGTCCTCTCTCAGCTTGGCTGGAGGGGGTACTGCTGGCTTGCAGCAAGGCTGTGCTACTGGAGTGGGCAGAAGGCTGTGAAGCAACCAGTGTCAGACTCACACCATAAAGCACAGGACACAAGAATAAAGCCAAGGTGGTTTATGAAGGCAACAGGTCTCTGAGGAGAAGAACCCCAAATCTGAATCCACTGCAAGATTTGGTCCCTCAGTCTAAAATAAGGTACTTTACTAGAGAAGGACTGGGCACTGGGGGCCTGTGCTGGTTCTGTATTGGTTAGGGACCCTTCACAGAAGCTGAATTGCTGTGGTTAGATCATTCAGCCTGGCAGGAGGATGAAACTGCATTTCTCCTATAGCAATAGTGTTTTCCAGAAGCAGCAAACTGCTTTTTATTTTGAGTTAGGTGTCAGCTGCATCCACAGATGCTGGTTTATCATCAGAAGGTCCCTCTGTGTTTTAGACTGGCCTCAGAGCTTCTAATCTTGCTGGAGGTATCTGCTGCACACAACTGGAACTGCCCATCATGTGGGGTGTTCCAGCTAAGTCCTTTAGCTTCACCAGGGCCTCATGGAGGCTGGCAGCCTCAGCCTCTCTGCCTTGGAGCAATCTTCATTTCCACAGCACCACGGTTTAGCCATCTCCTCCAGGGAGACGTGGCAGACCATGAGGGTGGCCAGCTGGAGATGACCTCAGGCTCTTCCTTACCTACCTCTCCACCTTGCTGCATTCTTTTGTCTCCTCACTGCATTATTTCAGTTACAAGTAATTTATGTTATTAATGAACAATCAATGAGCTGCTGTGACCTTTCTCCATACTGTCCTGCAGCCTCTGCTTATGTTCTGGAGGTGGGTGATAAGATGCATGGACATCTTTGCCCTCAGGTGAAAACTCTCTTTTATTTTTATGCTGCACCAGCACGGATGGCTGTTGTGAAATGCTTGCCTTTTCTGCCTGAGCTCCACAGAGTGCCAGGTTCACTGAGTGGCTCAGATCTTCCCAGAAACAAAGCCTCTTCCCTGTTTCTGTCTCTTGATGCTTACAGGCACCCAGGGAAACCAGTAGTGTAATTTCCCCCAGGTCTCTTCTACTTCTTCTAGGGAGTTTCAGACCTGCTGTAGCTTTTTATCATTTGCCTGCCAGGGTTTCTCCTCCATTTCCTTATATTCCCTCTGCAGACTACAGGAACATATTGGTGTTTCAGGACTCTGCAAGAACTCTTGTTTTCCCATGTCCTGTTTTCCTGGGAAGCAAAAACCAGCCACTCTATGCCCAGTTGCAGCACCCATATAAAATGAGGAGGCATGTGGAGCACCAGGTGCAGCAAGTGTGATGGGAGATGACCCATAGTCCTGGAGGGCTTGTGAACTCTTTTCAGAGTCTTTTCTCCCAGCTCTTTGTTGAAAATCTGAATTAAGTGTTGACAAAAGCAAACATGGTTCTAAGTGTGTTTCTTGTCCAAATTGGTCCCCTTCAGATGAATTCTTTTGGCATCTGTGATGTTGTAATGGTATTAGGTCATCCATTTCTGTACCACTTCAGAGGAAAAGCCAGGTGGTACTTGGCTTTATCTATAATGAAAAAAAACAAGCTGAGAAAAAACCACTTCATTTCTCCTTCAGAAGAAGAGATTTCAGACCTCATTTTATCAACCCATTAAAGCCTTCACCATCACCCAAAGGAGCACATCCCCTTTGTTAAAGAGTGAGAGCAAAGGCTCTCCAGAAGGCTGTGGAAATGCACCATCAAATGTAGCTTGGTTGGTTGGGTTTTTCTGGTGGGGAGCTGACCTCTCAGGAGGGGAATAGAGTCACTTGAGGATGATTCACCTTTCTGGCTTGTCTGAAAGGCAGCTTCAGTCCCCATTGCTCGTCGTGCTCCAGCAAGGTCAAAACCCAGGGCCTGTGTGATGCTGTGCACTGGACAAGCCACCTGCACAGGGGAGGGAATGGGGATGCACAAAGTTTTGCTCAGCTCACTGACTTCAGCACTGAGATGGGAAAAATTCTCACACAGCTGTTGCCTTTTGTTATGAGCCTTGAGTGGCTGAAATGCAGCTGTTTAACTAGCATTGCCCCCAGACTTTGGGGCTACCAGCTCCCCAGAGGGTAAAATTTGGATCATCTAAGGCAGGGAAAGCAATTAGGCTTGGCAGGGGGGAGTGGTACTGGAGGACTGGGAAATTGGCTGTGTGTGGAAATGAATCATATCAGCGTGACACACTGAAAATCTAGAAAAGCTGTTGGTCACAATTTGAACCCCACGTCCTCCTTGGAGGCTGGTGACTGAGCCGGCGAAGAATCAAAAAAGTCAAGAGTCCACTGACAACATCACCATTAATTCAACCACTGTCTGAGGTAAGGAAAGACTTTTTGTCTTGACCTTAGCCAGGAGTGAATTATGCTTGTTTACAAACACATACCTCCATGGGTGTCACCAGTTCTCAGTAAAAATAGTAGCAGAAATAGAAAACAATAGAAGTGAAGTAATTAAAAAAAAAAGAATCTTAACAGTGGTGAATGTGTTTGTGATGTTCTGGCAACATCCCTTTGGAATTTGTTTAGTAAAGGCTCTAAAAAGTCTGGGCTGGACAAACAGCTCTAGACAGAGATGAACCTACCCAGGGATGAAGGCTGCCTGGCTGCAAGATGCCATTATCTGCAAGTCTTCCAGAACTATGGTCCCAACCAGGCTATGCTCCCAGCCAAGTGTCCCAGGAGTCCCAGGTCCCACAGGATCCTGGTCACAGTGTAAACCTTTGTCTTGCTCTGTTTTTTTTAAAGGAAAGAGAAGCCACTGCATAAGGTACCAAGGAAAGGCTTGAGCATGTGAGGGGGAGGTGATCACTCATCTGCATCTTTCTGTCTAGGGTGATAAATTCCCAGCCACCTGATGGTTTCAGATTCGCTGACATCAGACTGTTGGTAGTTTATTGCTAATCTGAGGGGAGAGGTAATTTATTATGCTTGCACCATGCCCAATAAAAGGGTTGATACATGTAATCATCCTTGTAATAAAGGGAATAAAACTAATCCTTCACTCAGGACTTCAGCACCATCACAGTGGGGGGGATTTGCACGATGTCCCTTTCAAAAGATGGACTTCACACTCTCTCTTTTCCCCTTCTATCACTGCTTCAGCAAAATAAAAATCTCCCCAAGCAGTTTGCTGGAACATTTGACAAAGATGAGTGGTCTGACCTCTCTGAGAAGCAATGATACAACCACATGAGCACACACGCAGAGTTGCAGCAGCTTTCTGCAACCAGTTTATCATTAAGCTACAAGGAGCATCTCACATGTCAGCTTGTCAGAGTTCCCTTAGAAAGTTAAATGGTGCACACTTTATTTGTAATTGGATGCAAATTAAAATATCACTCATGAGAGGGCTGAAATCCTGGAAGGGCAGATTGCATGCATTAAGCCTCAGGTTTTGAATAATGTCAGAGAATATGCTGTTCCTTTTTACAGTTTGTTTCTGTCCTCTGCCACCCCAGTGAAATTAATAAATCAGTCTCTTCCCCCTTCCTGGAAAGTGAAAGGGGAAGATTCAACATCTGCTGATGAAGAGCATTTGAGTCATTCACAATCTGGTGATCGGAGCTGCTCAGTCCAAAGTCTGAAAGTCAGGGATGGCAGGAGCTCCACAGGGCTTGGAGCAGGGACAGCCAGCCTGAGGCCATGTGTCTTACTGGGCCCACAGAGACCAGGCTGCTCTCCAAGGCAGTCTGACACAGCCTCAGTGGGTGAAGAAAATCTGTCCATCTTCCCTCAAAATCAGCTGTGAGGAGGGAGACGCTGTTGGGAAATAGCCACCTTCCTTGTGCTTGGCATGGGGTTGGGCTCTGAGGAGAATATGCCCAACCTCCATCATGCCCTAAGGAGGAAAATGTCTTGCTCAGAAGTAGTGAATGAGCAAAAGCAACTGGAAGAGATTTTCCTTCCCATTCAGTGGCCCACAAGAAAAAGTCTCATGCCTCCTTTTATCCATAGGTGGACTGGCAGATTCCTCCCTTGTTCCCCAATACAGACAGGCCTTTAGGGGTGGGCAAATGCAGCAACTGTCTTTATCTTAAGAGAGCCCTGGCACAAGCAAGGGATGAAAGCCAGGCTTGTCTCAGCTTTCATAGTGTAGCTGTTGGCCAAGGATGTATTGCTGAGGAGAGACCTTTAGAACTAGCTTGCAAAGTTGATATTATTCTATATTACCTGTATTCTGTTATATTCTATCTATATTCTGTTAGGAGTTTCTTCCTAAAACCTGTATCAGTATTTATGTGCTGTTTTGCCTTGCTTTATTTGTCCTAAAATAATTGGAATTGTCATCAGGTTAGCTGAAAAGCTTTCCAACAAATAGAAAGTATTTTTACAAACTAGTGGCAATACTGAAATAAACTGCAGGATGTTTTTAATAAGCAACCAGCATTTTGCAAGTAGTAAGCACAGCGATGGCTGTATTACGGGAGGAAGTATCATGATACTGAGCTGAAATGTGATTGTTTGGTTTGAAATGATTCACTGAATAATTGCGAGGTTTGTGGCCATCGCTAGGCTTCAGGATTAATGGTTTCACAGAGGTGAATGGAGGCTGAGGGTGTTAGGTTGGACCGGGCCGGATCCCTTGCTGTGCGCAGAAGACAGCGAGCCAGCAGCCGGCTCATCACAGCAACCACCTTGGCTGGATGTCAGACAGTGATGAGACAGGAGCTGCAGAGATTCTTGTCACCCTGTCGTTGGTACAGAGGGTATGAGACACTCCTGTCCTTGGGACACATCCCCTTGTCTGCACAGGGCTGCATCTGTGCTGGGAAGCCATGTGTCTAATGCTCCTATGATCACACCATGACACCTGAGGATGCAGGGCACCAGACAGTGCCTATGAGAGCAGGGAGAAGCAAGTCTGGAGGCCAGTTTATAGGCAAGAGTCCTGACTACGTCTTCCCATATAGCAAATGCAGATGGAGGGTTTGTGTGAACTTGTTTTCTCTGCAGGGCCAGGGAGTAAATCATTCATTTTTTTCCTCTCAGCTCTGTTTTATATGTATGTACTTATTTTACGGTGTTGATAATTAAAAGCAGAAGAAACCACAGAGCACTTTGTGCTGCCAGTGAGCCAGTGACTTACCTGTAATTAAAGAGGAGGTAAACTCATTTATCTGTTGATTCAGGTTGGGCAGGGAGGAGTACATTGACTCTTTATTGCCCAAATTAGAATTGGGTAAACCCCATTCATTGTTACGGACAGAGACATCACCCTGAAAGTGAAAAAACCCTATGATCAGTCCAACAAACCAGATGACATGTAGAAGAGTTCTAGGTAGGTAAAGTCTACTCTTTGTAGCTTCGTACAATATGTTGTTTCTCCCACCCTCGGTAGGGGGGGAAGTCTGTCCTACAAATCAAAATGGTCACAAATTACAGGCTTAATCCTTAATACCACAAGGCAGTCTCCATCACGTGAATGTTTTGGTCCAAGGAATATGCAGATAAAGCCAGATCCTGTTACAAGTGCAATCCCCCAGTGCTCCTTGCTGGCTGCTGGTTTAGAGGACATGTCTAGTGGCAGCACTGCAAATGGCCAAGGCTAAAGCAGAATCTGTGGTCCTGAGAGTTTATCTAAGGTACAGGCAGCATACAGCCCTTCTGGCTTAAAAGCTCATTTGTTAGCTTCGCTTCCTTACAAGCTGTCAGTGTAATATATGAGTCCATGTTTCAACCCCTGTGGGCTGCAGATCCCCGGAGATCCTGCTTGTAAGAGGTCCTAGCATGTATTGTCAGGAGGCTCAGTTCACATCACTACAACCTACCTATCCACTGGAAAAATATCCATCACTGGGAAAGGTTGGAGATGGCTGATGTTGACCAATTGCACTAGTTCTGGTTCAGAAAATAAATGAAGTTTGTACTTAAGTGCTGCTGCTGTATCTCTTCCATTCCTGTTACTGCTTCCCTTTGCTTTGAATGAAGTGCACCTTTGTCCTCAACAGTACCCACATGTTCCTGTAAGGACACACACACTGCACTACCTACCTAAAGGTCATGCAACAGGTGGGTATGCCAGATGGGGGACACCAAGGTAACAGTGACATAATTAGGATTATAACTGTCAACAGCGGTGGTGACAGACATTATGAGAGACATTTGCATGAAAATTGGATCTTTGCTTATGAAGAGTTCATTGCTTCCTGCTGTTCTCACCAAAAAAACATGTTGCTTTGACATCACAGATGGTTGCTATGGAAATACTGATGCTTCCAAAGATAGCACCGAGCTATAGCACTGGGCTATAAAAAGTCCTGGAGACCCAGCTGAGTCTGTATGCATTTGGGAAAGGCCAGCACAGCATTTATTTTTGGCAATAACACAGCAGCCCATTTGAGTGACAGAATGTGACACCAAAAGTGGATAAGGGGACATCGTAATACAACAGAGTGCCATGATGCTGGGCCCAGGGGGAAGAGCCATAGTTAGAAGTAGGAGGAATGTAGGGTACTTAAACCAGTACCACATTGGCAATAAAGAATAAAGCTCCAAAAAAGTTTTAGAAAGAAAAAAAGCTCGAACCAGAAGTTTTCCCTGAAAGATGTCACAGGCTTAAATAATCTCGTGAGACAAATCTCCTAGTTAACTTTAAATCTCAGTAAACACAGANCTCCCAGCCATTGAAAAATGAGGAGCAAAAGCCTCAGCAAACTTTATCAGACATCTTTGTCAGCTCTCTGAAGGAGGTCAGTACAAAAGTGTTGCCCCTATGAGAGAAGAATTTCACCACAAACCATCCACACACTAGGTATTTCTGGCCACTCTGTCACAGACACATCAGACACATCTGCTGGAGATGTTTCTGTGCCCAGGAGCTTCTGCTCCTTGGGAAATGTGCCTTTACCTGTATGTGGCTGCATTTCAGCTTCTAGATTTTGCTCTGTTCCAGAAACCAAATTCAAGATTTGCCTCTACAAAGCCTAATACCAGTAGCAGTTCCATCCTCCATTAAAATAACTCTCAAGCTGTTGATATCCACCAGCAGCAATGGGAACACCTTCCCCTCCCAGGAGAGCTGTAATGCTTCAATATCCACAAAGAGTCTTTTCTCGTGTTCTGCATCCCATCCAAAAAGCAGGATAGAGCTTCCTTCAGTCTGCTGAGCACTGAATGAGACACAAGAACAGAAGACACTGCTTGGGCTTGTGAGCACCATCCCCAGTTCTCCCAGGCAAACCCATCACACCCCTCTGTAGGCTTCATTTAGACTTGGCAAAAGCAGGGAGAGGTGCTACACTCGCAGAGGGTGTTTCTGGAGTTCATAAAACTACACTGCCTGTGATGTGACTGAGCAGATACAGTGGGGATGCTGCATGAAAGCTCATCCTGTCTTCTCCCCTCCCCATTGTTTGATGCCACAGCAATTTCTCAAGGGCAGAGCTGGCTCTGCACCTCTGCAAGTTCAGGAGAGACCTGGAGCACTTGCATATAAATGGAGAGTCAGGGACAAAACAAGACAGGAAAAAAAAATACAATTAAAAAATGTTTCTTCATTTAAGAAATTGTAGCAAGTGTCAGTCTAGGATGAGATCTGGTAGAAATACAAGTAAGGGGACACAAACTGCTCCAGTACATGTATTTGCTGGGAATATTTTGGGACATGTGCTCTCCCTCCTCGGGGAAGGACAAATAACGCCTTTGTTGTAGATCTTGGAAAGAAACAGCAAAGGCTCTAAAAGCCATTGCCCAGCAGCTGAGGCATCCTTGGAACAGCTAAAAGCCTTCTAACATCTCACTTAAATTTACCCCTCTATAACCAAATCAAGCTTGTCAGGTTTTTTGCCAACAACAGTCACTAACTTTCCTCTCTGCTGATGTTCAGATGCAGGATGTACAGACTGATGATTCCATCATCCCTTCTCCTCTGTTCCAGATTACCTGTCTGAACAGCCACAACCCTTCTGATTCCTGAAGATAGGATCTTCATTCCTTGATCATCTTAGTAATCTTTCTTGTGCATAACCATTCCAGCCTGAATTAATCTGTCTTGGGGGGAAGGGGTGTAGGGTGGAGTTCAAGCAGTGCACAGCATTGTTGATGTGATTTCAGCAGTGTTCACATAGTGGCAGTAATTCTGCATTCACCAGTCATCCACAATGGATTCTCATCCTGTTGCTTGTTACCTGGGAGAAGAGACTGACCCCACCTGGCTCAGACCTCTTGTCAGGAAGTTGTTGAGAGCGAGAAGGTCTCTCCTGAGCCTCCTTTCCTCCAGGCTGAACAACCCCTAGTCCCTCAGCCGCTCCTCACAAGACTTGTGCTCCAGCCCCTTCCCCAGCTTTGTTGCCCTTCTCTGGACATGCTCCAAGTCCTTCTTGGAGTGAGGGGCCCAAAACTGACCCCAGGATTTGGGTATTCACATCCCATAGTCAGTCACACGCTCATCATGCCCATTTGCTGTGGTTTCTGAGCACAGTTACCCACTTTGCAGACAGAAATGGATGTCCCTCCAGTCTTGCAAGGGAAGGTGAGAATAACTATTAACAATTTAATAGTTGCATCCCCTCCCTCCCATTCCCCCTGGAAGCAAGTGCTCTGGGACAGCTGCGTGCTGGCTGACTGTCTGCATAGTTTTGGTGAATACAGAGCCATGCATAGTGCTTTGCTTCCTTAGAAGCAAAGCAAAAAAAAAAAGCTTAGAAATAACTGCCCAGGGATCATCAGTCCCTCTCCTCACCTTATGCTAGGGCCTAGGATGCTCCCATCTGAAAAGAAAATGAGTCACACCACTTGCTACCAAAGCAGTTTCTTCATCCCTAGTCCTGCAAAAGGCAAATGCCACTGGCTATCATTAGCCACAGATGCACTGTCAAAACGATTTGGGTGGCACAGACAGACACACAGTTCCTCTATTATTTCTGTCTCAGAATTGCAGTGATTCATTCAGAATGAAAAATGGAGATGCTTGATTTAAGCAGGAACCTGCCTGGCTGTGGTAGAGAGAGAAATGGGTTTGAAATGAAGCTGTAAGTCGCTGTGTTTTCTTTCTCCTCTCCCTTTCCTCCCATCCTTGTCCTGCTGACCTATGAAGTCACACAGTGCAAGTTCATTTATTGCTTGGTCCCATTCACTGTCAAGCCTGCTTGCCTTATAGATGATGCACAGGAGAGATAATGGCACAGCAATTTCTAGAGCGTGCCTGTTTAAGCAGAAGCAGTATGATTGTCAGCTCAAGAGCAGAAGCATGTAGCACCTCCCCAGCCCCTGAGCTCCCTGGCCTTAGTGTCCCCACCATGAAGGCCAGGCCCAACTGCTCCAGAGAAAGGTGCAGGGAACACTGACCATCATCAGCAGACAATGCATCTTCCTGACACGGCAATCCTGTCCTGGCAGAAGCAAACTCCACACTCAGGTCTGCTGAGTCTGCACAAAGAAGTCCCTAAACACCCACCAAAGCCAAACACAAGGTCCCCTTTTGGGGGGAACTCCCTGCAGGTGCACCCTACAAAGGACTGTTCTCTCATCCCGGGGCAGCTTCCTCATGTCCCCACAGTGCCTGGCAGCAAGGGAAGGAGGAAGGGTGTGTTGGAGATGTGACCGGATGCTGCTTCCAGCCGAGGAAGGGCTCGCAACTCCACCCAGGAGTCTCTCAGGCCAGGGTTTTACTCTGTAACAAAACACTGAACTAAATGCTTCCTGTGTCTACTGAGGATTCCTGCTCCCCAAATCTGTCTCAACTTCTCTTTGTAGCTTCTCCTGCCCTTAGATAAGTGAGCCACCTCTGGAGCTCTAACTGAACAGAGCTCCAGGCTTTGGCCAAGGAGACAGATCCTTTTGTCTTAGAAGCACACAGGGACATGGGAACAGAGGAACACACGTGGTTGAGCAGGCTTATGACACTGATGCAAGCTAAAATAGGACTGAAGGATCCTAGTTTAGGGACATACAATCAGTTCCCTGCAGCAATCTTATCTTCACAGCAAGACAAAACCAACCCATTTACATCACCAACTCTTTCTCTTTTAGTCTTTGCTAGCAATACATCATAGTTAGTTTTTCTTATTTATTACAGATGCCCCTGGTTTTTCCTGAACTCTTCAGCAATGCAAAATATGTACCATTCTTTACATAACAGCCACATTGCTATTGCTTCTGCAATTCTTTCTATGAAAAAATCTCACCAAGCTTTCCCAGTAGCAGTGAAGTAAGCCTCAAACCCTTAGCTCCTCTGAGAACCAGAAACCACGTCAACTTCATCCTGCAATTATTCTACTCTGCTGTTCACAAGCTATCAAGATGTATCCAACAATGATTCAGCATCTCAAGAGTCACAAGTTAGAGGATTTTTAACTCATCTCCTTGGATAAGAAGCATTTTTTTACTACAGCTTGCTCTGTCATGGTCATAATGACATAAAATTTTACAAAGGTAAATTCCTAAACAGGAAATTTGACATTGTGCAAGTGCTCAGTGGGATAGCTTACCAAGCAGAGCACAAAAAATGGCAGATAATTTCACCACAGAGAGACAAATGTGGCCTGCCAGGCTCTTGTGCACAGACCCAAACATAGCTGAAATGTGACAAGTAGTATTTGCTTGACAGGCAAGACTGATCTCCAGATGAACCTTTAACTAAAAATGAAAATTATGTGAAAAATAAACTAATAAAAACTTCCACCAATTGTGTATGTAAAACCTGAAACGTGTTCTGTACCTCCCCAGTCTTCCCTGCCAACAACAAGGTTTTACCAGATTTTAAATCCTACACTGTCCTATCAGCATGAGAAACTTCCCCCCCTCCCCCTTGAATCCAACTCCCCACCCACCCCTTA
>VWZY01012668.1:123699-150346 GCA_013399075.1 Chloroceryle aenea | reverse complement strand
CCGGGGCCGCTGCCTCGCCGTTTGCGTTCTTTTTCTACTCCTCCAGTTTAACTCCTTCCAGTAACCTTCTGATTTCCACTGGACCCTTTTCCAGCTGTCCCCAGCGTGTCCCCTGATTCTCAAGGCTACACAGGCTAAGAAGCAGCTTTCAACTTTCCCTCTCGGTCCGGGTCTCTCACATTTTATACAGCTGTTTTCTGCACGAGCAAGACGGGTTTCAAAATAAATCCTTCATGACAAATGAAAACTATGCATAGTGTTGTTTGGTTGTTTTTTTAAATAAAAATAAAAATCTGCTCTTCCCTAGCTGCCAGCTGTCACTACAGACTGGCCCTGGGCTCTTCTGTGTGACATTTATCAGCCCAGAGTGCCAAGAGACACCGCACTGAACACTTCTTGCTGCCTGCCCAGGTGCCACAACTGGATCTCTGCACAACGTTTTATCAGATGCACACATCTCATTAAGCTTTGGGTTTTGGTGCCAACCCACAGCTTCAGTAGATTCCCTAAAACCTGATCCCTTTCAAAAGCCTTTCAAGGAGGCTTGACCAGAGTGGGGTGACTTCAGGTGGAAGTCATGAAAGATTTGGAAGTTTTCTTTGCTTTCACCCCCAGTTCGACCCCAGAAGCTCAATTCTAAGCTGAATCTGAAAGGATTTAGGACTTTTTTCTTTTTCACTCTCTCCTGAATGAATTATTTAAAGCTCAGTAAGCCAAATTAATGTGACATTCAGGATTTCCAGTAATGGAATAACATTTAAAAGTTCATAATGTATATGCCACCCTGATTCTGCTCTCCTCATGCAGCTCCAGATTGCTGTGTAACCAAATATAACCATATACATTTTTCAGCAGCATTTGACAAGGAAGTTCTAAGCTGACAGTGCAAGAAACTGTTACTATTAAAATGACTGCAATCCTACCTTTTGAGATTATCTGCCCTGGCAATACTGTGCTTGGCCCGTTCATTTTACAGCAGCTAATCTGCATTCACTCAGTGACACATTCATGGATTATGGACCTGTTAAGGATGAGAGAGAAAAAAAATTACTTTCGCTTTGGGGCTTTTCTCTACCTTTGCTGCATCAGACAGGTGTGTGTAGCAGAGGATCTCATGGATCCAGTGCCATCCTGCCCTCTGCTTAAAGTCAACATGCACATGCTCAAGGCTATGGGCTCCAGGAAGAATTGCTGCTGTTCTGAACACTGTTTACAACATCAAAAGATTTCCACATGGATGAAAGTTTTCACTGCTCCAGGAATTTCGTCCTAACACAAGCATGGAACTGTCAAGCCAGCTCTGCTTCTCCCTTAGCATATTAGCCTTTGCTTCTCCTTTAGCATATTAGCATCAAAACACCAATTATGGAAAAATACAAGCCAGTGTCAACAAAACTCAGACCTGAAGAACTAGCCTTCCCTCGTTCCTGGCTTGCAGCCATGCTGCCACCGGCTGCGATCTCCTCACATAGCATCCTGTAACCCCAGGAGGACCAGCTGGGGTGAGAGCTTGCACGAAACTCAACTGCTGAGAGGCCAGAGGGGTCTTGTGGCAGCTGGTTAATTTGGAGGCTCAGCATGTGTTTCCATTCCATGTGAAGTTCACTCTCCATGATGTGGTTTCAACCAAAATACCCCAAGTTAAAACCTTACTGAGGGTAATGTTTTAGTCAAGCTGAGCTGGACATATGGGGCTACTAGAAATCTCGTGCCACCCTTCCCAGAGAAGGTCAGCTCTGGAGTGGGACCAGTCCCACTCTAGATGATGGCTTCTGCTTCCTGCTGTCTCACCTGCTCTGTTTCTATTCTCTATTTACAAGCCCATGTATGACACCAAGGGTCCAAAGGACACTGAGGCATGTGTAAATAAGTGTGGAGGAGGAGGAGGAGGTGGAGCACTCCCAGTTTGTGAAGAGCTAGATCAGTCTTTGGGAAATAGTATGTAACGTAACCCTGCACTTATACAGGCACATATGTATGTGCACATATACAAATGCAAAGGTCCATACCCTCTCATTTATATAGTTACTTTCATCTTCAGACTATCTCACAGTAATAAGAACATCCTTCTGAGATGAGATAAAGGAGCATCTTCCCTTTTTTATATGCAGCAGAACACAGAGGCATGAGCTGTATCTACAAGAATGAGTCTCCCCAGCCTAACTTGTAAGTGTTCATTGAAACTGAAGGATTCAAACCACAGTGGAGATTTTACAGAGGCAAGTTTATGGACTCAGATGGGCAAATTCACAAATTCTTCCTGGTGCATCTTAAGGTACCACCATCCTTAGGTTTCTGCTCGTCCTGCTGCTGCAGTAGCACCGGTTGCAGCACAGCTGGCAGAAAGGGAAAAGCTGCTGGGTGCTCCAGTTCACAGACTAATAGTTTAGTTCAAACTCCCCTTTACTAGCAACAGAAGCTGAAATGTTGGACTATGAATGAGAGGCAGGTACGTGCTCCTTTGTGTGCACTTTGGGCCACAGGCAATCCCATCCAGCAGCCATAGATTCAGAGTTAGTGCTGTCTTAATCCTGTGCAGGCAAACACAAATCAGAACCTTGTGTGGAACATCCACGGTGGGCCCAGATTAGACCTTGGAGCTACTCTGATAGCCGGGTGTTTCTGGACAGCAGATTGTACTGTGATCCACGAGCACCTCCAACAGATATCCTTAAGGACAGGGGTCATTTTCTCCAGGCAGGATTACTGACCTCTTTGGTAGTAGAAAAGGATCGCACTGGGAAACTTGACAGCTGGTCTTTTGCACTAACCCTCTGTGGGGCTTAAGACAAGTTGCTCTGCACCCCTCTGCCATGGTTTCCTTACCTCTAAACTGGGTATATGCTGTGGGTGTACAAATACATGCCCCTCTTCATTCTCAGCTCAAAGCAAAGAATTAACTACATTGTGGTGGTTGTGTACAAATGAAGACATGTCAAAAGCAACAGAGCAGCTAGCCTGTCTTCAGTCTCTCTCTCCTCTCCATGTTGCTGTGCTTACTGGTAAAATTTGGAGTCTTCATATTTGGAAGTGCCCCAAATGCCTTTCCCTTAGATACCATGTGCACAGTGAATTAGGTCTGAGTTTAAGAATGTTGTTAAGAAATGTATACTGACATCTTACTTCACGCAGTACCATTCCTGTTTCTTGTCAGGATATAGTTCATGTCAGAATCCAAAGTATTAGGGTCAGTACCCTACCTACAATTTTGCAATTAAACAGTTCCATCATTGCCTGCCTTTAAAGTGTTAACAATTATAGCACCTAAGAGAATATGATTCCAGGGTAAACTGCTGATCTGATCCAGAATTTGCTCTGCTTGGTTGGTGGAGACAGATATCTGGGCAACCTTCTGCTTCTGCTACAAGTTAGAAGACCCAGTTCAAGACTTACAAAAAGAAGCTCTGTGCCCTCTGGTAGCTGTGAAGGCTGGAAGTAGGCAATAATAGTGATCCTTCCTGATTGAAGTTTGTGACTCTGCCTTTCTGCATTAGCCCCATGGGAGCAATCACACTGATCTCTGAAAGCAGCAGAGCTTATAAAAGAAGAAGAAGTGGGAAGGCAGGATGATCTTCACGGCAGAGCTGACAGTGGTGGCGGCTGTTGCTTAGGAATGCACATCGAAGCAGAATCACAGGGCGTCTGGGGCTGCTTTCAAGAAAGCAGTGGCTGGGGTTTTGCCACAGAGACTTGAAAGCTGTATCCCAAGGGAAGAGGAAAGCAAGCTGCAAGCAATGCAGAAGAAGCTCTTCTAAGGGAAGCTTACAGGACTCTGACATAAACAAATGTCACAAGATGGACACAAGGCAATTCACTGTGATGAACGAAGTGAAAGAAGTGATTATCTCCTCGTCAGGCTGATAATTTATAAACAGGTCAGGTACAAACTCCTAAAGCTCTGATGCTTTTCAGAGCCACACTGCTCCAGGCCACTGATACCCAAAGGAAAAATCAATGGGCAATGGAAATGGGAAGGGACACAAGAGAAGGAGGAAGTTCCAGCAGAGAAAAAGGAGGAAACAACAAGAAAAGTCTGTACTTATGGACTCTGGCATTCAGAGGGTGCTTCCAAGTTAGCATGTCTCTCTGCACTGCCATCAGCCATGCCATTTCCAGCCATGCCTTCTTTCCCTTCTGCAGGAAACTGGGACAGGAATGTCCACTGACTCCCTTGTTCCTCCTTGGTCAAGGTGGCATTATCTGGTCTTCTCCACGTGGTGCCTTTTCAACTAACACTGTTAAATTTTTTCTCACTCTCTGGGGGGGCAGACAGTGAGAAAAGAAGTGAAAGCAAGAAGAAGGAGGTGTCTGGTACCATTAAGTTCCCAGAAAGAGCTGTCTCTGGAGTCCCCTCTTCTCGCTAAGGTTAAACAAAAATCACGGTGACCAATCGCTAAGCAGAGGACTGCTCAGAGACTCCTGAGCACACGCCAAATAAGCCTCAAAAAGAGTTGCAAAAAAATGTGCTGCACTTCCCTCCCCTCCCCCCCAATAAAAATGGGTAAATCTCCAAAACGGAGAAGGTGAGCGGGAGCCTGGGCAGCGTGCAGAGGGAACTGCTACAGCGGAGCAAAAACGCAGGAGTCGGAGCGAAAAGAGCGGGGAGGAGGCAGGGTCTGTCTGACTGCACAGAGATTAACTCCTTCTCTCCGTTCCTCACCTCTCCGCCGGAGAGGGAAGAGAAAACTCCATTAACATCGCTGCCCTGCCTGTAGCTGCTCCTGCCCGTCATGCTGTCACTGCGATGGGACCAATTGAGGTGCGACCTGCTTGTCCCGTCCTGCCCTCCCGGCACCCTGCGGTGGATCCGATCACTCGCAGTGGAGGTGACCGCAGCAGCCAGGTTTTCCTTCCAGCTCTCCTCAGATGCTGCTCGGTCCCCTGAATTCTTTGGGTGAGCTCCCGGTTTCATTATCTCTGCCTTTGTCTCTCTGCGGCTGGCTGCGCCTCAGCCCCGCTGAACCCGGGCTGTGCTGAGCTCGGTGCCACCTTCGGCCACCGAACTGGGGGCCAGCCCCCAGCCACCGCGGCTTGAAACTGTTTCCGTCAGAAGGGGACAGGAAGGCTTCTCTTCTTGTGAGGCACAACCTCGGGAGGTGAAAAGAGATCAGGAGATTCTGGCGTTTAACTCTTTCCTAGGTGGTCGAAGAAATATCAGTGTAAATTAAACCCCAGTGTTCACTCACTACCCCCACCTCATGTCTGCAGGTTTTCTTTGGGTTTTTCTCCTAAGCATTTTGTTCTAAAGGTTTTTGCTTAGTAGGGATGCTCAGGGAATTGCGGCTTTTCATACCAATGGCCGCATACTGATGCAAACAGTGCATCATGAACAAAGAAACAGCCTCTTACTCCTTTACTACAGTCTTCCTGGATTAAAAATCCAACAGCCAAACAAGACACCAAGAACAGGAACAAAATCCCAGTTGATCGGTAACTGTTTTCCACACCTCAAACAAACCATAGGCTGCAAGTGAGTCAGCAAGGGGGGTGATTTTGATTTTTTTTTCTAGAATGGGACAAGGAGAAAATCTGTTTCCTCTCTCTGTTGGAGTTCCCGAGGTATTTGGGAGGGGACACTGAATCACATCATCACCACTGAACATTCCCCTCTATCCATCTCCTACAACTGGCAGCTACTTAAATCCACAACCCCTGACACACGTTTGGGATGACCACTTGTGATTTGTCAGTGTCCTGGTTTGAGTGAGAACAGAACAATTCTGTTCAGTGATTTTACTTTTCAGCTCAGTTCTTCTAACTTAACTGCACTTCTTGCCGTTAGCAGCGTGTTTTCTCAGTCTCTGCTTCCATCAGTGCTAACACTCCATGTTTAGACTTAGTACCAAGGGTTGGCATGCAGACCAAGGCCACTGCTGGATCTTGTGCACTATGTTGGGGGTGCAGAGAGTAAAAGGCTTCACCGCAGGGAGAAGAGACCAGGACAGGTGACCCCAAATTGATCAACAAGGGATTCCATCCCATATGCATCATATTTGATATAAAGCTGAGGGGTCACGAGGGTCAAACTCTCTTCTAGGCTCTTCCTCTCTTCTTCAATGGCTGGCATCTGAGGGGGACTCTGTCCATTCTGCCTTCAATCCCAATCAATCTGTTCCTGAATCCAGTTCCAGAAACCAGGTCCCAAACCCAGTTACTCTGATTCTTCCCCAGTGCAGGCTCCACAGCATCAGTGGTGACAGTGAAGTGAGTCTGGCTCTGCTGATACTTCTCTGGGCCATTAGGGCGAGTGATTTCCTGGTTTCACTTTCTCCTGTCATTCTTTTTGTTGTGTATTGCAAGAGAAGTTTGCAAGACCAAAGCAGTGCAGAGAAGCAGTTAACAGGTACATAGAGCGCCTTCTACTACGGCACCCTAACTCCAAGTTTTTCTCCAGGCTGTACTGTAATAATACTAATGTACAGAGATTAGCCAAATCATGCCACCAAAAGCAACTTGAACATGTTAGAACAACTTCCAAGAGACTGAAGTAAAAGGAAAGTCAAAATTGCATATTTTGCTTAACAGCCACAGCAACAACATCAAACCCATCAGCGAGTAGGTGATTCAATAACCAGGGTGTTGTCTCATTCAATAAGCAGTATGAATATGTATTAGCTGGTAAACTCAGAACAGATTTCCTTGAGTTGGATCATCAGTTTCCAAAACAGAGGAAAGTCAACATATGAGCTTTCTCCAGTTACTTCAGTTCATTTAAAGCATAGCAATTCCCTACTCTGTGCAGGTCAGATTTAGATTTCAGTGAGACCCCGAGTTTATGCAGGGCTACAAAGTATGCATTCCTGACAGTGTTTTGATAGGATTGCCACTGCTAAGTGACAGTCCCCACCAAATGCTTCTGTCTGTCATTTCATGCATTATATCTTTGAATATCATCTGACTGCACAAGGCACAATTCAAGTACGGTATGAATCCTGACTACTGGACATCCAGCTTTAGGTCCCAGCATGTGCATGCGTGCAGGTGTATGCTGATTCCTGAAATAAATGTACAGCAAGAAAATGCAAATATTTAACGTCCATTTCCCTGCCAATCCTTCCTCTCTGTAAGAAAAGTGATGCAGGACTAGGATGCATAGGCTTTCAGATTTTCCATACGAACATTGCAGAGGTCTCAGTGTAACATAAGAGAAAGCAGAGAAGGCGAGGGGAAAACAGTAAAATTAGCAAGTAGATATCGTGAGAAAGCAAGACCTTTTCTATCCCGCCTCTGTAATCTAGCTAGAGCATCTGCTATCCAAGTTGACATCAGCAGTCCGGTTAAAAAGAAATGCCTCCTAGCCCTTACAGCTCCTGATGTGTTGCATCAAATGCTGTCAGTTCGAATTAAGCAATGCTGTTTTCACACAGCATCCTGCCTGCTGCTGACCTGTTGCACTTCTGCGTGCAAGCACATCGTACCCTGGCAAAGGCTGGCACTGCCCTGCTTCCTGGAGAGCTCAAGGAAGCAGCATAGCCAACACTGGAGGATGGACTGGGCTTGCCCATCTCTACCCTGCTTGAGGGTAGGGATGCTCTGCAGAGGGGCTTGGACAGGCTGAATCGATGNATTCTATGATTCTATGAAAGACTGCTAGCCATCCAGAATAAGAGCCTGATGCTTCTGCAGCCCCCAGCAAACAGATCTCCAGGCTCACCCAAGTACATGGTCTCAAAAGATCAGCAGCAACACTGAAAATAAGTGGAGAGTGCCCAACTTCTGCTACACTGTAATAGTGCTCCATATCCAGATGCTTCTATTTCCTCCTCAGACCATTTTTCTACTCATTTGAAATGGCAACAGAGAACATTCAGAAGGTACAAATGGATTCCTTTTGAAAACTGGAATAGACAAAACACGTACACATCATCTCTGGCCCCTGTGGCTTGCCTGCCACGAGTTCTTATGGTTAATGTCTTCTTGGATCTAAGATGAAACACTCTGACTTTCCTCTCACTGGACTGTTAAGCACAAGACATTAGTCACAGCAAATACAAATTTTCCCTCATAACATACTGAGGATCATCTTTTACACCATGCGAGACTCCCAGGGGCTACCAAATTAGTGCTGTTTCATCTCCTCAGACTAGCAGACATGGAGTTTCCAGGTCTTTTATAAGCTATGTGCAAAGTTTCAGACTGGCTATTTTAGGCAGACAAGCACGGGTCAGAAAAAAATCTTTTGATTTGGTGTGGGTCAGAAAAAAATCTTTTCTCTCTCCTGATTTTGGAGACCATCATCCTTCTCCATAAGCTACAGCAGCATTTTAGGGCTTCACCAATGGACAAAATGAGGGCTGCTTTGCACAGCTCAGGCTTTTTTGAGCCAGATTCTTATGTTCACCTGGGAGATGTTGCTCATTCAAATATCCTGTCTTATGTAGCCATTGACTTCAGCTGCAATTATGCCCCTAGGTCCCTGCGGTGATGCGAATCTCTTCACAATACATGTATTTTTCATGTATTTTTTATGGGCCACTACACCCATCTTGTAGGAGGAACTCCTTGCCAGAGCATGTTTTATTGCTTCTTTGTCAAGACACACACAGGACTGCAGAACAGTCCTCTGTGGAGCAGCAAAGAAGGCTATCTTCTCTCACAAGTATGAAACTTCTCAGAAGCTCACAAGATGTCTCAGAAGAAGATGTCTCTTCTGACAATTTATTCACAAAGCCTAGGACACAGCTGCTGTAAGGAAAAAAAAGAAAAGAAAACTAAAAAGGATGGAAAAAGTACAGGTTTAGGTCCCCTAAAGCATCCTGGGGATTATATACACATTTGGATAGAGTCTAGTGTGATATGATCACAGAATCATAGAATCCGAGGTTGCAAAGGGCCTCGAGGATCATCTGGTGATAAGATGGCCCAGCATCCTGTCCATCTGAATCTTAGAAGTGTCCAATGTTGGGAAATCCATTTTTCCAATGGCTGCTTGTTCTCGTCTCCCCAGGAGTAACTTGTGCCTCCTTGTAAAAAATGGAGTGTCCATCTTCCATGATGGGAAGCACCACTGAAGCCCATAGACATAGTGGGCACATAGGACATCCTAGCAAGTTTCCATCTTAAATATGGAACTATCATCTCATGGCTACTTAATTTGTGTTTCTTTTTCCCTTGCATTCCCTCTCTGGTTCCCAGAGCATTAATTTATCTAGCCCACAGACCTGAAGCAGCAAGAAATACTGTCTTCTCTGCCAGTTTCCTCTCAGGTAGGGCATTGCCTTTACTCCCGAAGACTTCAAGAAGGTGCCCAGTCAAGTAAAGTAGTGTGACTTGCACATGCTGGGACTTGCACATACAACCACACCCTTTCAAACCACTTGGAAGGAGTGTCTCAGAGCAGGTTTTCCCACTGAGAGACGTGGTCTTCCATCTGTTGACCTCTGGCATGAAAATTAAGAAGAAAACTGTCTCAATAGACCATGCAAGTGTTATGAGAAACCTTGCTCCTGCTACTGATGGGAAAATCCTCTCCTCCTCCTCCTCTTTGCCTTGAACTCTTCTTCCCAAATTGAAGAACCGCTTCTCATTTGGCATGTCATATTTACAGACACCCTGATGAGTAAAAAAGGGTGATGCAATGAAAGATTTCTGCTGTCCCTTTCAGAACTTCATGGTGCTGAAACCAATAACCCACATTCTCCCTGGAAAACAGAAAATCTGGGAACAGCCCTGCTCAAACTGGCCATGCCATAGGAAAAAAAACCACTTTGAGCAAAATGGAGACTGAAGACTCCTTGACTTCCAATGTCACTATAGCATGGAGTATTAAAAGATCTAGTGCAAATCCTGAAAGCCATAAAACATAAGCAGCATAAAGATTCATACAGGCTAATTTACACCTTCTCCTCTGCAGTTAGTTCAAGTATCTCTGTGGCATGTCACCAAAGACAAATGGTAAGAGGAAGAATGCCAAAGACGTAACTGATGCTGTAATGTTTACTATAGGGACATCCAACTAAGACCTTTCTGTGATAGGCATTCCAGAAGAAACTGATCAGAAAGAGCAGGCAAGAAGTGTTTGTTAAGGCAAAGAACGTTTGGATTTTAATCTTCCATCTGATTTTCGCATAGTTTTGGCACTTACATTTAACAACTCTCTACTCTACTGCCTCTCTCTGAACAAGGAGCTAGGTGTTAGAGTAAGCCTACGTCAGAAATGCTAACTAAACACTTGTGATCCTGAGCAGATGGAGAAATGCAGCTGAGTGGCATCATAGCAGGACTAGGGAAGTGATTACGCCCCTGTACTCAGCACTGGTGAGGCCACACTTTGAGTGTTGCTTTCAGTTTTGTAGCCCCCCACTACATGAAAGGCATTATGGTGCTGGAGCAGGTCCAGAGAACGGCAACAAAGTTGGGGAAGGGTCTGGAGAACAAGTCTTAGAAGGAGCAGCTGAGGGAACTGAGGTTGTTCAGCCTGGAGAAAAGGAAGCTCAGGGGAGACCTTCTGTCTCTCAACAACTCCCTGACAGGAGGCTGGAGCCAGGTGGGGTCAGGCTCTTCTCCCAGGTAACAAGCAACAGGACAAGAGGAAATGTCCTCAAGTTGTGCCAGGAGAGGTTTAAGCTGGTCATTAGGAGAAACTTCTTCACTGAAATGTTTGTTAAGCCCTGGCCCACACTGCCCAGGGAGATAGATAGTGGAGTCCCCATCCCTGGAGGGATTTAAAAGACATGTAGATGTGGTGCTGAGGGACATGGTTTAGTGGTGTGATTGGCAGTGTTAGGTTAATGGTTGGACTAGAAGATCTTAAAGGTCTTTTCCAACTGAAATGAATCTATGATTCTATATACATTTTACTCATTTCTCCATTCCTCTTCTCTCCTAGTCTCCACTATCAAAATAAAGATTGCTGAATCCACGGACTCCTTCCCTATTTAAGGCCAATAACCAATTGCTTCTGTAATATTTTCTAGTGCTTTTATCAGTCCAGTCTTACATGACTCATAACAAAGCTTTCATCACTTTCTTCATGAGATAATTCAACAGTCTCCTAGACAACATGACAGCAGTCCTGCAATTGAGCAAGAGAAGCTATATTCTAATTCCTCTGTACAGACAGCCTGCGAATATACCTGGCTCCACAACTTTTCTCTTTGCATATTTCAACTACTACCAGATAGTTATCAAACCTCTGTAGTACAGCCAAGTTCTTCTTTATCTCATCCTTTTTTCTCATTGTCTCGTTTGAATGTAAATGTGGCTACTGGTGAGAATCAGAAAGTGAGAGTTCACAGTGCTGTCACTAGGTGATTTTTAATCTCCTTCCACAGTCACTAAAGTGACCAAGCATTTCCATTTAATCCAGATGCTCCCCGTTCTTTGTTGAGGTTGCAACTTGAAGCGCTTCTCTTGTTTTCCCTTAGTTCTCTGTCTGGGTCTTTCTCATTCAGTAGAGCATTTTCTCTGGCAGGGTAAAGCATGTTGGATCAGACATGATTGTTTTTAAGATGACTGGCACTTGTTCTTGTCAGATCAGAAATCAAACTAATGCAGCTAGAGATAATTCCTGGCTGTGTAATAAATGGTCCTTGCTTAAGACAAGATTGTAGGTATGAGCAAAGGCTTCTACAGAGATGAAGTTGCAACTTTATTTAGTCTACCAGCAACCATACATTCTCTAGAAGTCTTCAGTGGCATATACACTAGGGCCCAAATCCAAAGGACTTGCATAAGCCATTAAGTGGAAATTAGAAATCTTATTACTCATGGATTTTTGATGAAGTAACATATTCAAAGCGATGACCAGGACTTGCATTTACCACCTCTGAAATTCAGCCATGCTCAGGAACTTCAGGCCAAACCCTATTATAAAACAGAGTGGGTCATGAAGAATACAATCACCTTGAAGGTCCCTCAGAGACCACTGGGAGCTTGTCATGCCAACCAGAAATAATGAAAAGGGGATTCGTCCTTGTCAGGGTTTGAACTTCAGCTCTCATATATGAAAACTTAGAGTTAGTTGATTACTATTTATGTAGGTAAGCAGTGTGCCCTACATGTTAATGTTTTATAACATGGGGACTCAAACCAGCAGAATAATAAGAAGGTAGCAACTAGAATGAAAAATCAGCAGACAATTTTGACAGAATTTTGACAGCATCTCTTTCTCATATCTTGCTTAGTGCCAAAAGAAATTGGCCCCAAAAGACAAATACAGACTTGGGTCATTCCCAATCTAGAGAAATTTAGTTCCAATGCAAAAACATGAATCTGTAACACAAAAATCTTTTTAGGTAGGATTTACTAAACTGCTTTGCTTTATCTGGAAGATGATTGCCCAGACTGTTGACTTTGAACCATTTCCACTGCCTTTCAATAAAAAAGAAAAACTAGTCTCTTACTGTATCCCCCTACTCCTGAAACAGTTTTCTTCTTTTTAAAGAGGGCCATCACTGGGAATTACACAGAGATGCACAAGGAATGAACAAAGCAAGAAAGGTTGTCATGTAAGTATGCATTTTGCCCCCCCTTTAAAACATACTACCTATTAAAGACAGGAAAACACCTCTATCTCTTTTGTAAACTTCTGATTTTAGCTCCAGGTCAATAGTATTTCATGCAGTTCAATCAGAGATTCAGGAATTAGTTCATCTACAAGGGGGGAGAACAAAATGCTGCAGATGAAGGGAAAAAAAAAAAAGGGAGGGAACATTAGATATGAAATATAGTATCCCTCAGGCTAATATGTTACCCAATTATGTTTTCATTAACATTCAATATTTCTTCTTTTAACTTGTAACTTGTATGCCCTGTATATTAAGGCATCAAATTATACTGCCATATTGAGGATTATTTAAGCAATCCCAGTAAGTAGGTCATCCAGTAATTTACTCTTGGTTTATTAGAGGGTGCTACAGGAAAAGAGCAACACCGTTATTTGTTAAATGAACAAATGGGGGGGAAGCCACAAGTTGAGAAAGTGTTTTGTTAAGATTTCTAGTGTAAAGACAATTATAGCAAAATCTTTGTTTGCCACACAAATTTTTGTAGCGAGCAAACACAATTAGAGCAGCTTCTTTTGCATAGCAGGTTAGATTAAGCATCAGGAGGAACAACACAGAGAACAGCTCTGTATGACCCAGGGGACCACAATGGAGGATGCATTTGGTCTTGCGTAGCCTGATTAGACTCGTTTTTTTCCCCAACTGTGTTAACAGCCCAGAAGCTGACACTGAAAGAAAGAAGAGAAAAGGATCCCTGACAGATTCCTTTATAATCATAAGGAAGAATCATTCAGTTATGCTTTTGACATCCATAAAAGCAAAAATGATGAAGTTGTCCTTATGAAACTAGAATAATCTTCTGGCACTAGACTTCAGATATTTACTTGTGAACTAATCTCCAATTTCACAGTGTTCCCACTGGAAATTATCTCTAGTACTGTAATGCATCAAATGAATTTTAAAGAGAAGGTATTGATTTTGATGCATGGCTGTAGGTAAATACATAAGGCTAACATAAAGCTTTTAAAAGACACTTACTGAATGGCATAGAAGAGGTGAAAAGGGCAAAGATCTGGGCTTAAAGCTGTCAGATCAAAGCCCTAACATTTATCCTTCCTTCTAAGAGCAATACCAGCAGCTCCTCTGTGTGAATACTCTCTGGTGAAGGATTTTCATGGGTTTGGATAAAGCTGAGGGTAATGTCCTCTCATCATCATCCCCAGAAAACTGTCACAGGCACCCAGAATGGGCAGTTGTGTATGTTGGTACTTAGCACTCATAAAGGAGGTAAATGGTGATGTTCTTCTACTTCAGTTATTTGACTACAGTCCAACTGTGCCTGGGCTGTGGTAGTGAACCAAACATTTTGCTGATGTTGGCCTCAAGAATGTCCTCAAATAGTAGCTCTCGACTACAGTTTGTTTTTTCCTTTACTTAGAAACTTTGCTCCTTAAAAAAACCCTCAAGTTTTATTCATGGACCTAGCTCTAGCTGGCCTTCCTCAGTGCTGGACACTGATCTCAGAAGTTCAGCTCCCCTTCTCCTTCTCCCTCCCTAATAAACTTTCTTTTCATAACCTCTGAAGCAAAAACATTATTACATTTCCAAATCACTGCTAGAAGGTTTTATGGGAGACTTAGCTTTCCAAAGGACCCTGCAAGAAATCAGAAATAGTATTTTATTAACAGCTAATTAAATATATCCTGATAATTTTTTGTATTTACAGAGATGCAGAGGGCAAGTAAGACAGTCATGTTGCTCTGCTATAGAAAAGAGAGAATTTGGGGCAGTGAGCAAGAAGAAATGGGTATTCAGAAGGTCAATACTGGGACAGTCCCTGGTCTCTAGTTCTCAGTTTTCTAAGCTGATAGCTTGTGGTGGATAACAGGATGTTCCTATTAAATATTTGTGAATGTTAAGCAGCTACAGAATTGATTGAACATATTGCAAGGACCAGCTTTCCACAGAAGGCAGCATGTCTAAGTCTCCACTTTCCAGAGCATTAGGAAACTTTGGGCAGATGCACTCACCCAGGCATCCCTGGTTTTAAGGGTTCAAAGGTGAAAGTCAATAAATTAGAGTTGTACCAACCTCATGGAAGAAACACATTTAACCAGAAAAATTTTAATAAAAGTCCTAGCTCCTTCTCTGGCAATCGTCTTGTGACTGGAGAGTCTGGTAGCATATTAGGTGGCACAAGAGGTTCAAAATCCCTAACCTACCTTCACTGCTGACAGCTGTGGCCACCTTATCTGCACCCAGGCCCTTCTGCCAGCAGGATGCTGCACTACTGACCAAACCAACCAAACCAACAAACAACGGCTGCCTTCAGCTGTTGGAGCTGGCGTGGACCTGCAGTCCCTACTGTTACCTTGAGATGGCTCCAGCGCTGAGGAGGGGCTGACAGAAAAACTTGTCATTCTCAATTCACCTTGG
The DNA here is from genome assembly GCA_013399075.1 of Chloroceryle aenea. NCBI lineage: Eukaryota > Metazoa > Chordata > Aves > Coraciiformes > Cerylidae > Chloroceryle > Chloroceryle aenea. Next base: position 135,464 of record VWZY01012668.1, on the reverse strand, counting down.
AATAGTAAAGGAATATGATGGGGTCAAAACAGGTAAGCAAAGCTTACTAGGCTCTTTTGCCAAAAAGTAAAGAATAAGGCCGTTAAAGAACATGCATGTCCCTTCTGTGATGTCTAACCATGTCAGTTCTTCCATGGTCAAGGGGATCAGAGAGAGATGACCTGTAAAGGTTCAGTGTTGACAACAGGCAGCCACAAAATTGATGCAGCCACTCAGCTTTGTACAGGGTACACAAACTATCCAGACTCCAGACAGTCAGAGGCTGTGAGAGATGAATCACCTTTCTGCACAATTCTCCCCTAAAATAGGATTAAGAGTAGTATCATAAATAAGATTGTAAACAGCAAGAGAGTAAACAAGGATCCAGGAATTCCTTGTCTGTAAACAAGCTTTACTCTGTGCTGTGCCCCCCAAAAGGGCTCTGTCTGTCTGTCCTGTGTACCTTCTGTCTCACCACAGGATGTTACAGAGAAACACGCAGTCCATTAATAGATCCCTTCTGCAAAACTCTTCAGAAAAGCCTTTCCTTCAAAAAAACCTGAAAATTCAAATAAAAACCAAAACCTCTCACCCATAAGGTATGACAAAACTTTTCACCAGATGAACAGCCAGGCAAAGGCATTTTACAAAATGCCTGCTATCTGGTATCTCTCTGATATCAGGAATCACTAAAGTACTGGCCTATGACCTGTGAAGTTTCCATTCCCTCACGAAGCAGAGAGGAATATGGGCTAGAACGTGCTCTAATAGAACAACTCAGCAGTGCAGCACCTGGACACGAGCTACAAAATGCTGCTGAAAAACAAACCAAAAGTGGAGCCACCCCTGCTAGTCCTGCAAATACTACTTGTGCTTTAACCAAACACATTTTTCTGCCTTGAATAAACAAATGCATGAGGAAAAAATGAACAGTTAAGAGACAAACTTTTTTCTTTTTTCTTTTTTTTTTGTTGTTTTAATGTCTACTTTAAGCAATACACAGACTGCTTCTAGACTGGTTGAACTGTCAGTCATGAGGGGCCATTTGACTTATAAGAGCTTACAGGGACTGCAACTAGACCACTAGTGCTTGCTTGGCAGCTAAAGCTTTAACTCCAACATAAAGCAACTGGAAGAAGAATGCAAAAAAAAGTATCTGTGCTTCTATGGCAGTGCAGAAGATATCACCCCAAATCCACACACAGAGCTTGGGTTCAAAGGTGCAACAAGGTCTCACAAGCATCGCCCAGCCTGAGGAGAACCAGATGGTCAGAGCAGCTCTGACAAGACAGTGACTGCAGGGAGAGGCCATCCGTGTGAAGTGGCCTCTCTGGAGTAAGGATGCCTGAGACTGCCCAACCCTGTCCTGCTAGCCCTGCCTGCTACACCTTACGGATCCTGGGTGAAAAGGAGAATAGCCTAGAGAACAGGTGACTGGTTATTATGGGGTGCAACAGGCCTGGGAGACTGACCCATATACAGACTGTAGCCTCACAAAGGAGCTGAGGCAGGGTAGGATCTGGTGAGCTAGAATTTTGGAGTTTAGCATAAAGTTTTGTTTGCAACTGAAATATCACTTTAAGCAGGTATTACACTTTTTTTCTTTTTTTTTTTATAAGCATCTATATTTGAACTGAAATCATTGGTTTGTTCTGTGTATCTGTACTTTCTGGGCAAAAAGAGAAGATTGCAGAAGAGACGAGCATACCTATACCATACATTAAGTGTTACTATGAAATTACTAAGGCAAGATGATATTATTTGACCATAAAAGAAAGAAGGCCCAGACCTATCAGGCAGCGACAATAAAGAACAAGTTCTGGTTTCAGTCGTGCAGTCCTTTAAAGGGGTCACTCCTACACACTGGCTCTTCTGCTTCCTCGTACCGATGAACACACTCCCGAAACCAAAGCCGGACTGGGAAAAGGGTGATTATTCTTCTGTGCTTCCCAGTTCCAGCACAGAAGCTGTTTCTAAGCGAAGAATAAACTCGCTGTATTTCTTGAGGCAGCTGAAGGAAAACCTAACAGTTTGCTGTCAAGGTACACTAATCCCTCTGCATTCTGCACAACGCTGCACATGCAGCAACATCTTTGGCAGCTGGGCCTTGCACACAGCACCCTTTATGTGCAGGAACACAAGGCAGCCCTTAATGTCCCATCTCAAGCCTGGAATTCTGTTGTGGGTACATGAGGCAGAGTCTATCAGCCTAATTAGACATTTAATAAGGCATTGCTCTTACCCTCAAGGTTCTCAGTGAAACTTCCCACCACCTTCAACTTTTCCTAGAGCAACCCACAAGCTGTGTGCATCCTGCCACCACCTCAACGGCTCTTCCCTGCCAAGTCCCCTGCCATGTCAGCGACAGATTTGAACCTAATAGCTTTTCCTTGGTGCTAAGTATCTATTAGCTGCCTGGCAGCCAGCAAGTAGTCATTTTTTCCAGGGTAACTGGGATGTGAAGAAGGCTGCATTGATGAATGGGTTCTGACTCCCTAAGAGAGAACAGCCACTCTCTGCTCGTGGCAGGTCAGGATGATTTGACCTTTTTGTTAGCAGACATCCACTGGAGAAGCAGCTTTCTGACAGGATGGTACAATGCACTTCTGAAAGCAGAAATACAAAGTTCCTCTTCATGTAAAAAACACTGACTAGAGGAGCCTAAAGAAAAAGGGTCTTCCCATTGATATTCAAGTTTCAAGGAAGGTTTCCCCTATTGTTAGAAGTCCTCTTGCATTCAGGTAATAGGAATGGGAAGGACAGCAAAGCACAGAAAGGAGAAGCAAGATTCCTTTGTTTTCGGTATATACATGTGCATAAGCATCTACTCTGATCAGTCCATCCCTGTTCTCACTAACCCTGGACACAGAAGCTCCTTGTTTATCCTGGTGCATCACTGAAGAAGTTTCTCTGTTCCTCTCCACCTCCCCTCAGAGGCATCTCGAGTTCTTCAAAGAAGTAAATGGGTTTGGCATTTAAGTGACTGGCCTTCAGCTACAGACTCAGAGCCCTGAATCATGTGAGCCAGACCTGCCCTCCGTCTTGGAGCACAGGCTGCTTTGTCAACACTTTACTAGCACAGTATCTGCACACTGGGGCCTCCTTCCTCCTGCTGGTAAAACTATACCCTCCTATAAACCTGACCCAGGTCTTCAAAACTCAGACATTTCAACAAAGATGAAAATGCCAAATCAGCCTTCATCTTACAGGACCTATCACCTGCACTGCTACTGTGGTGGAAACAGAGAAGGAATGTCAGAAAGTCACAGCAAATTGAGTAGCATGTGTGGGTACAATCTGCATTTGCAATTGAGGAGTAGGAGTCTCTGGACTGTAGTTTTGATACTTTTCTTTCTAGATGGTCTGAACAGAGCTTTTGAGATTGACCAAGAGGAAGGTGTCTTCTGCAGACAAACAAAGCCAGAAGAACAGGGAGGCACACCTAGAACACATTATATCCCAACTTTTGAGTTTGTCTGCTCTCATCCTGCTGTCATTAAAATATTAGCCCCACTCACCGAGGTCAGGGCCTGGAATCCTGCCTCTTACAGCTGCTATTTTGCAGTTTCACACAAAGGCTGGATCATCAATCATCAGGATGGAGCCCATAAAGGTGAAAGAAAAAAAAAAGCCATTTCAAGCCCAAAAACTCTTGTTACCAGGGCAAAGCCAAGTCCAGATGTGTTGGTAATTTCTCACTTGTCTGTATCAAAAAATGCATACAGACAAAATTTCCATCTCTTGCCTTCCATTCAGCCTCAATGAATAACAGTCTTTCCAAAGCTTAGAACAGAGACATCAAGCCACCTCCGTATGGATCCATGACAGTAGACAGATGGTTTTTTCCAAGCTTCAGTTCTAGACAGAGCTGAAAGGAGAGAGAAAAGGCCATTTCCAGTGACATATTTCAATGAGTTTTACAGTCACAAGGAAGCGGGTCAATTATGACAGCTCCTGAAGTAATAATAACTGAGGCAGATTTATTTCATTGCTCTTTGGAGTCCAGGAAGACTTTCCATCATATTTAAGGAAAGGATATTATCAAAGCTGTAACTCCATTGCACCGAGATACACATTCTTATCACAGGCACACTGAGTGAAAGCCTCAGAAGTAATCCTAGACAAATGATCTACTTTCCTTTCCACTCTGAGTAACCACAGTAACTCATCCTCTATCCCAGCAGCCCTAGCAGAGCCCACCACTGCACAAATAAAATGGCCAGCTGGGCACTATGTTCAAAACCTGTAAAAGCAGCTGGAGACAGGGTGCCCACTTTGTGACATTTTACAGCGATCTGCAATCACAGGAGCAGAAGGACAACCTCTCTATCAGCCTCAGCGTGGCTCCTTAAATGGCCAGTGATTGGGAAAGCCAAGAGTGAGTTTGCTTCAGACCTTCATGAACCTCTCCTGAGGCTGAGAAAGGACTTTTATGGCCAGTGTCCTGTAAAATGGTGTGACACTCCTCTCTCCAGCATTGTCAGGGTGATAAACCTTTGCACCCCCAGAGCTGTATCACCAGAGAAATGCCAAGATTGGCCTCAGCTGAAACCACAGTGGCTTTGCCCACATAACTGATTGCTGGTACCGAATCCAAATGCCTAGCAAAAATTGGCTTTTAAAGAGAATTTTTTCTGGCTTTCTTCCAACCTGGTCTCAAAACTACCTCTGTGAGATGCTAGCCTCCATTGTAACAGAAATGCAAGAAAAAAAGATGCTCAGTAGTTGCACACATTACATCCTCAGCCATTTTCCTTTGTTGCAGGTGTTGAGGTAGCATCTAGTCCAAATTTACTTCAGCTCATTCTTTTTATTCCTACCCGAACCAGATTAGTGAAGCAGAGGAAGACAGAATTTGTTTAATTCCTCATCCTTCCTTCCCCTAAATTAATCTCCTGCATGCTTCTGAAATGTGTAATCACATGGTAGAAGACAACCTTTTGCCTTTCCAAGCAAGTCATGAACACAGTAAACTCCATTTTGCTTGATGGGAATGCTGCAGAGATGCATTCAACCTAATTTTCTCACTTGACAGAAATGCTCAATTTTTGTACTTTTTTTTTTTTCTCTGGGAGAGGAAGAATTCTTATGCCAGGACTGGGACATGAAGTTAAAATTACACACATACAAATTATTCTGCTCACTGCATCGTGGCTGGGTAAAGCAGCCTCTCTGGAAACAATAGATGGAGCTTGAGGTATCCACAGGGAAAAGAGAACATCGTGCTTGATTTAATGCCCTTCTCATGGGATTTACTCTTGGCAAAGTGCCTGTGTGGTTTATGTCAGGAGGGATACATGAGTTGCATGTGGATCCAAGGCTTGCTGTGAGGTAACTCTTTAGTACTGATGGAGCATAAAAGGAGAGAGCATGTTGTGAATTAAAAAAAAAAGCACCTAAGAACCACCTTCCATCAGGAGAAAACCAGAGCCCTGCCAGGCTCTGGTAGGAGGGGGGGAAGATTAATATCCACAGATCTCTTCAGTATAGCCAAAAGCAGTGATGAGAAGAGATCAGTTAGGTTCTCAAATTGAATAATGAGCAGAACAGTGTCAGTGCATGAAAATCTGCAAACAAAAATATGAAACAAGCATATTCTAGGGTCTTTCATTTTCCTTTTTTCTGCCCTTTGGATCATTTTAGAAAGGGACACTATTTTTTCCAGGTAAGAGATAATTAATACAGGTAATAGGTACAGACAAATAACACCTCAGTCAGCATGCTCTGTTGGAATCAGATCAATACTCATCAGATTTTTCCATGGTCCTGTACTATGAAAAAAGAAAAAAACCCAACCAAACCCCAAAACCCCTTACAGTAACAAAGCTTGTAAGGGGAAAACATATTTTGTTCTACTGCTTGAAATAAACCATCCCACTGCTGTTCACATGGCTGGAGACTCTGTTCAGTTACAGAAATGCAAATGCCATCATTCTGGATTTAGAAAGCTGCAGTGGATGAATGAAACTCCTCTCTCCCTCATAACTGCTGTGCTCTAGGCAACCCAAAGAGACCTGGTCCACTGCTCTTTACCGTGGATCCAGAGATAGCACCTATACAGTATAGTATGATTCCAAAATAGTATGTTGTTTCTTCTGGTAGCCATTCAGGATTAGATCAGCTGTAACAACTGCCTCTGTTTTGCCATCTAGGGGAAGGGGGGGCTGAGAGCATCGGGCAGCTCGCTGTTGTTTATGGAGCAAATCATCTCAGAACTTACACAGGTAATGTAGGAACAGGGAGAAACACTGTATGCCATAACTCCTTGGGATCCCACGGTCTCGCACTGACTCGCCAGACTGGATGGGGAGGACAAGCCTGGCTATAAAAGGGAGACAAGTGAGAGGTGTTGAAGCACAGCACTCGTACAGAACCATTAGCCTTTCTTGTTCGTATGACAAAAGAAAATTAAAAATCTCTGCCAAAAATAAAAACCAAATCTCTAAACAACAATGGAGCTTTGGGAAGACAACAACAGCTCCTCCCTCCAAAAATGACAGAGATGGATACAACTTAAGAGTGACATTTGCCAAGCTCTCATTTTCTTTGCCCAGCATCCTTCATATGAACTGGGTCTGAAGTAAGCAAGTGAACAGGCAGAAACAGGAAAAAAACAACCAACCTAAGTGAAGTTTGAAAAGGAAAGAGATGGATTCAGATACAGTTTGAGGTGAAATGAATGAGCCTGTTTCAGAACTGGCCTGGAAGTCAGTTCATGGACAGACTGAGGGCCAGCTGGTCATCTGCTCTATGAATCATTCCTACACAGTTAAAGACAAGCAAGGAGAGTCCAGCTTTTGGATACATGCTTCTGTGAATCCATAAGGAATTTTAAAAGCATCCAAAAGACAGCATTTAATTCCAGAAAGCAGGGGGGGGAAGGGAAAGAAAGCCTATTTTTTTTCTTTGTTTCTTGCTACCTTTCTTGCATTTGCATAATATCTAACATAGTGGGAACCTGATGTCATTGTCCGTGACACTGTAAGAGCAGTAACAGGCTTACTGAAATCAGTAAACTCATAATGACTCCAAAGGGGGTTGCCTCAAGGCAGTGAACCATTTCTGGAGCCTGTTTTTCTTCAAATTCTAACCTTTGTTTTCTGTACAAACACCACCTTCCTTCTGTTCGTACCGCGTACGCAGAGGCGGGTCACTCGGGCAGCCGCTGGTGGAGGAAGGCAGGAGGAAAGCAGTATTTGTTTGGTGCCAAAGCAGCACTCCTCGCTGAGGATAATAACTGCAGCACTCTCCCAAGGACTGGTAAAATCTATCAACAAACAGAACTAATCTCAGAGAGGAGAGAAGGCTGGAAGGGTTTTCACTGGAATCTAGCTGGCGTCCAAACTCGGAGAGTTCTGTTGAGAAATTCTGCATCTTTAGCAAAAATAAACTGCAGAGATATTTCCAAATGATTTCTGACTGTTCCTTCCTGCTGTGCAGCTCTTCATCATTTGTGCTCATCTCCCTTTTTCCTCTACAACTTGCATTACTTTTTGGAAATGTATCCCTTGTATGAGAAACAGGATTTAATATTATTCTGGTCGTCTCCTATTTTGGGGAGAGAGGGAAAAAAAGAATGGAAATGAATATTATTTCATTTGCTTACATGTTAGAAGGGTGTGGAAAACCTGGGTTCCATACTGAGAAAATTTTCCCTGTCCCAATGCAGGAGTTTCATGGAGGAAAGGAAGGGTTTTGTCCCTGGACAGGGACAGTGGTAGGGGATGGGACAGTGTCTTCCCTGTACACAAAGAAGGGTGATTTCCAGGTCCCTTTTCTAGCCTTCTGAATCTATTGCCTTTTACCTAAACAGAAAAACCCAGTTAGTTACTATTAGAATCACAGAATCATTTTGGTTGGAAAAGACCTTTAAGATCATCAAGTCCAACTATTGTCCCAGCACTGCCAGGTCATCCCTAAACCATGTTCCACAGCACCACATCTCCATGGCTTTAAAACCCCTCCAGGGATGGGGACTCCACCACCTCCCTGGGCAGCCTCGGCCAGCCCTTGAGAACCCTCCTGGGGAAGAAGTTATTCCTGGTGTCTAATCTTAAGAGCATGCACTTAGAGACAGCACTTATTTCTGTTTAGCACCCAGCCCTCTTCAATCTTTGTGCTTTGGACATAGCCTAACGTGCACAGAGACCGTGACTACAACACTGAGTGGCAGGGGTTCCTGGATCAAAAGATAACTGACATTATTTGTATTTGACAGTGGGGTGAAAAAAAAACCAACAACACCACAATGGGGCTTCTGTAAACCTCTGCAGATATCGATTAGCTTATTTTAGAAATAAAGGAAAAGGGTTGCTGTTGATCTGCATTAGTGGAGCAAATCTGCCTTTATACAGGCAGGGAGCTGAGCTTTTCTATTCATCATTTCTGCACCGTGCCCCTGTATCAGAGACAGAAAAGGTCCCTGCAATAATGGAGAAATAGAAACCTCTGGTTTTTATAAATAACAGTCTGCAGACCCTTAGTGAGTACAAGGATGTAATTGACTCTAGGGTTTCTGCAGCTGTTAATAAATCACTCAAGCTGCACTCTGGCAGCTTATGACATCAGCAGATCCCCTCAAGTGAATTACAGCCATTAATTTACACAGAGGAGGCCATCTATCATCTATTATTGACCATCTGTTACTAAGAATATGTACATTTTGCCTAAATTAATGCAATTTTTATAGAAAACGTCTTTAATGTTATTCCTCCCTTCATTCATTTGCAAAGTTCAACTTTGGGGTTGTAATGGGTGGTGAAACCTGAGTTGTGACATCAGCCAGAGGTGGTTGCACATGGACTGGAAGGGTTCACCTCACAGGAGCGCAGTGAGGCACTGGGTCAGCGCTCACGGCCGCGCTCCTGCGCAGATGGAAGGGATTGATCCTCTCGGAGATGTCATGGGAAGACATCTACTCGCTCAGCACACAAAGGAAACAAAATCTCTGAGTGCCCACGCCAACAGGAGAGCCGAGTTCGGGATGGGAAATCTGTGATCCCTTTGCACAACGTCATTGCCTCACAATAGCAGAAGTAATGGCTGCAGAGCATCTGCTTGCTGGAAACAGAAGAGAAAATGTTGCCATAAATGAAAGATCCAGCTCCTTACACATGAAAATTTACTTGGGCTACTTCCTTGTATTTCTATTTCCTCGTGCTTCTCCTTCACTGGGTGATACTGCTGGGCTCTTAAAATCAGCAAAACGGACAGCAGGAATTTGGGCACAGTATTTCCAGTTTAAAATTCCAGCCTCAGCTATATATATAAGCACAAGACGTGGTGTGCTTTAAAACTTCCATGGCACAAAGGTGCCTGACAGCCTGGCAGGCCTGCTGAAGAGCCAGAACGTATATATATGACAACTTGGCTTTGTTGTTGGCACGTAAACAGTCCCAGATGTCTCCTTCAGAAATGCTTACTCTGGGGCGATGTAAAAGTATACAGAAGAAAATAAGCAAATTTTTTACAGAATAGAAGAGAAAAAACAAACAAACAAAACCAAGAACAAATGCCTGCATGGCTGAGTAAAGCCGTCAAGAGATGGACTTTTCAGTTGTGGCTGTGTATGTTTGGAGTCCTCCAAATTATCCACTGCCACAAAATGTAAGTTGGATTTGCAAATAAAGTAAGAATGGACATACCAGGACAACCCAGCATTTGCTCAGCTAGAGCCCTATCTTTTTCAGCTTAAGCTGGATTTGGCTTTGTATCAAGGGGAAGGTTTTGTGGCAGGGGCGGTTTTGAAGAGGGTGGCTTAGGGCTGAGGGCTGGGCTCTGACCCTGCGGCTGTGGGCAGAAGTCTGGACTGGTACAAAGCCCCAGAGACTGCAAGGCAGCAGCAGCTTGTACACGTAACTCAAATCTAAAGTTCTAGTTTTGCTTGTTAAAAGATACAGTTTTTTACAAAGCCACTCACGACAGAAATATTTTAATAACTACAATTTTTCAGTGAAAACTGGATGACCAAAAATATTTGCGGCGTTAGGACTGCACTGTCATAGCATATATGGGAAGTTGAAATGTAAAAGCTGCTATTCCCAGGGTGGGAACATCTACAAAATCAGCAAAAAGCAAATCTCTAACTGTAACAACTCCGGAATACCACTCGCAGATTTAAAGACTACTGACTCTTGCCAGTGCACACTGAAATAAACTCATTCATTTCCTGGCATATGCTTGAAATCTGCCAGTCTTACAGCATCACAAAGAAAATTCTCCAGCAGCAGTCACAAAACCACTGTAGATAGATTGAGCAACATGTGATTGAATTGAATTTTTATGCCTTTAAAAAATAATGCCATCAGCATCCTTTGATAACTAATCGTAAAACAATGGCATTTTATCATCTGAGATCTTTCACCTTCTGGTGAGGGTTGAGCCTGACAGAGCAGTATTCATTTAGGAAGTGAAATCGATGTTGAAACTCTCTATGGGTCTTTCTCAACACCAAATATAATGAATTTCTGAAATTACATTTACTTGGAGCTCATCACCATGTACCTGCTGGCTTCCAGAAAAACGTGGGCACTCAAAACAGATGTAATAAATTTATTTTGGAAGCATCCCGGCGTGGCTTGACCACGGTTTGACCACCCAACTTTCTTATTTTCAAAGACAGTCTTTTGTTTTATTGAGAGAAAGACTTCAATGGGGAAATGCTGTAACACAGAAGAAATAACAAACCCAACTGTAATCACACTGGAAACAGTGCTTATTCTATTCCTTAATGTGTACAGTTGTTACCAGAATAGCAGAGGAAATAAGTTATGGATTAATGTATTCTAACCAAAAAACCCCAAACCAACAACCAGCCAACATCCTTCCATAGGCAGCCAGGGCTTTGTCACCTGCTGGAGTCGTGGTGGGGATGTACTGAGGGGTTTTGTGTCACTGCTTCGAGCACGCCGAGGACTCACCGCCCGCTGCCGGAGCCATGGATGTCTCGTTGCCGTTAGGACTGAAGCTGGCAACGTCCTGCTGAGCAATATCTAAACTTCTCAGAAGACAGCAGCCCCCGTTCCCATAAATATCCCGAGCGACCTGGTGCACCTGTAGAACAACAGTAGAAAAGTCGTTACTAACGTTAGCACCCTGGAGCTGCTTGTGGTCCCGATCCAGTCTGAAGCAAATCTTCCCAAGGTTTATAATTTAACTGGGAAAGTCTGAATTAGTCTCGTTTAGAAATAGAGCATGTGAAGATCTCAGCTTCAGAGGCAAAGCCTCGTTACCCAGCTCCAGGACAGTCAGCTTGGGCAGCAGTTGGGTTTGTCGGGACCCCCGCCATTCCCAGGCACCCTTTCGCTCCTGTAATTACAGCAAAAATGTAACCCAGCTCTATGTGAAATTATATTTTATTAAAAAAACCCAACGAACAACTTGAGCATCCTGCTACTAACAAAGCTGAGGATTTCATGTTCCTGGTGAGCAGCTGTTGGAAGATGTACGTGGCACATTGGGGCAAATCCTTTGCAGGCACCTTTCCAGCCACCTCCAAAGGAATACACGGAAAACCGCCTAGGAACCCATAAAAACTTCCATCTGGGAACGATCCGTGCTCTCATCAGCGTGAGGGAAAACACAAATAGCAACGTGAAAGATGAACTACGTAATAAAAATACTGAACTTTGAGCAGAAAAACGTTTGCCTTCGAGTTTTCTGACTCCTGCAGGAGGGGAAGCATTCAGGAGCTATCGCATGGGCAGGGGCGGTGGGGTTTGGTTGGTTTTGTTTGCTTGTGTTGCACAAATCCATTAACTCAGCCCCGTTTGTGCTCGGGGCCCCGC
>VWZY01012668.1:91752-117296 GCA_013399075.1 Chloroceryle aenea | reverse complement strand
TCCTGTTTAAAGTGACTCTGTGCGTGGCTTCACACCCTTTGTGAGCCAGATGCATTCTGTGCCTCCCATTCCTCTCTGCCTTAATGGTGCTTGGCTGAGCTGTGAAACAGAGAAGATTTGAGTCTGTTTCGAGTAACTCCTTAAAGCTGAGCAAGTTTTCATTCGGCTTTGATTTTGCTCAGTCTGTTGCATTCTCAGAAACTTGAATGCTTTTTTGGGGCTGGGTGAGGTTTATTTTGTTATCCAGAGTAGGGTGGCTGTAGTGAAATTGTCTGCAGCCTGGTGAACCTGTAGAAAACTTGGTTGCACAGTTTTGCTCTGCTTCCTGATTTCAAAGGTCTGTTGCCCTTTTCTTTCTTTTTTACAGCTATCAGTAATGACCCATCTACCTTTTTGTCTTGAACCAGCAGTTTGTCCAAAAAGCTGATGCTGTGGTCGGTGGCTGTTTTGTTTTCATTCTGTGTCCTGTATCTTCCCAACTTTCCCTGTGTCCTAAAGAGGGATGAACGAAATCCACTGCCTCTGATTAGAAGCTGTCCCTGTCCTTTAAGAATTCATATTTATATATATAATATATATTTATATATATAAAGTAAATGAACCTTGAGTTTCTTGTGGTTGCTGTTGTATATGTTTGTGTGGCTTAAGATTTTAGTGATTCGGTTTTGTGCAGCCTTTTTATGGCCCCCTNATGTGATGACAGCTTTGTGTTTGTGCTTCACTTGTTGATTGGTGCTTCTGAATGTTACTGAAAAGTAAATAATTCTCAGAAAGTGTTTTAATGGATGTAGCAAATTTAGAACCAGGAGACTGAAACCTGAGTGTTCATTTCTGAGAGTGTCACTGCAACACATTGCTAAAATTCCTCCCAGAGAGGTTCCACGTGCCATTGAGCTGTATTTTGATATTCAAGGAAATGTTCTCTAAATAGAATAATAAAATAATTACAAATAGTAGAATAATAAAATAATTACAAAGAGGAGCAGTAGTATAACTGAAAAAAGAGTCAAAACAGCCCCGTGGACGTGTACATTGGAATGAAGAGGTCACTTGGAAGCTGTAATTGTGCTGGTAAACTAAACAGTATAGCTAAACACTAAGTCATAGTGGCCCACACGTGGTGTTAGATTATTTGATGGCAGAGCCCTGTAGCAGGAATTCCTGGGTACGTGGAGGTGTAAATATATTCCACGTTTTGTTATTTTTTGCCTTGCTCCCTCGGTTCCTAAAGGACTTGTCAGCATGAGTCTAATGTAGAAAGTATTGAGAGCTCTCCCATCTGAAGGTGGATTAAAGATCACATGGTGGTGGTGTTGCTTCTGGCTTTTGATGCCATCTCTGGAAAGCACATTTCGTGTACTGGGAGAAGCAATGGAGGCTGAAGAAGCAAGTCTCTCGTTTTGCTGGTGTTAGACAGTACAAGGTAGATGGAGACAAATGGTTTTTTGCTCATTAGGCTGCTAGACTCAAATTACTAATGATTTTTCACAAGAATGCTTGCTAGGCTTCACTAAATGACTTTTTGCTTGAGGAGGACTTCTGTTGTCATCTGTATCAATACACTCTGCAGCAAAAGCATCTGTTTTTCCTAATGCTTGGTATGATGTGATCTCCTATTCTTCCGTGGTTATGTTCCTCTTACTTTGATCTTGTACTTCCCTTGTTGCTCCCGTGTTTGGGCAGGAAGGTGTTAGCACAGATAGTACTGGGTTTGGGGCAGATCACTCTCCTCTGTACAGATTCTGCCGTATTCCAGCTGGCAGGGCAGCCACTCTACCTGTTAGCTGTGGGAAATGCTGCTGTGCTGGGTGGTTTCCTCCACACGGGTGCATACCAGTGTTCACCTACAGCTGTGTGTGCATTTATCACTGCCTCTGGCTGCCCGTGTAAACACAGAGGTTTCTGTGTGTGTACAGTCTGCCTCTTAAAACTGGGCTGTGCATAGCAGTTTATCAGCTTCAGGATGCTGTGGTTGCTTCCAGATGTGACTGTAAGCTGTAGGACAATACTTGACCTGAAGATACCTGTAGTTGCAACAGTTCCCTGTGCTAGTGCTCCATGAACTGCTTTTCTCTCTTCATAACACAAATGCAGATCAGCATTTTTCCTCCCCATTTCCCTCCCTTCCCTTTTTGTTCAAATCTGCATCTCAGAACCAGTTTCCCTGTTGCATGTCCTAATTATGTTTATGTTTTCCTTCCAGTACGAATTGGAACTGAAATAATTCATCCACTTCTCCAAGCCTTTTGAAAAGTGACTAAATGCAACTGAGTCAGTTTGTCTGTGGGAATGAAGTGGCTGGGAGAATCCAAGAACATGGTGGTGAATGGCAGGAGAAGTGGAAGCAAGTCGTCTAATGACCACGTGCAGAACCAGACCAAGCTGCAGCACGTGGGAAAGGAGAATCCGAAGACAGGCAAAAATGGAGTCGAGAGGAGATCAAGCAGATGTACGTACATGTTTGCACAGCTTGGTGCTGTGTGTGATTCACCTCTCACTTTGCAAACTGGGATCTGTCTTGTCTGAATTCGTGCTGGGGGGCTGCGTTCAGCACCTAGCTACCAGCAGACGTGTTAATTACATTTGTATTTGTTGCATGTATTAACTCACTTGAGGAGTATAGTTCTGTTCAGATCAGTTTAAAAGTGGGGAATAGCTGGATGGAAATTAAAAGTAGTTTACAAAATTCAGTTCAAAATTTGAACTAGTCAAATTGAGAGCTAGTGTGGTTGGAAGCAGCTAACATGATCTGATTTACTAGGCCAACGCTGAGGTAAACCCCAATTGAATGGAGTCACATTAAGAAATGGTTTTAAGGAACATGGGTTGTTTCATTTTTGCTGTTGGTTTGGGATGAAGGACTAAGCACGAATTCAGAGTAAGTCCTTAAGTGGGAAAATCAAATTTGAAATATTCATGGCCTTAATTGTTTTATATTTGTTCTCTCCAGCCTGTGGCTGTCTGCCCACGAGTGTAGCTGGGCTTTAGAACACTTCTGAAATGAGATCTAATTCATGCTCTCTTGTTTGCAGGTAGCGGTGCTTCGGGATTTGAGGGTCAGAGTCGTTATGTGCCTTCCTCTGGAATGTCTGCCAAGGAACTGTGTGAAAACGATGACCTAGCAACTAGTTTGGTTCTTGATCCCTATTTAGGTTTTCAGACACACAAAATGAATACTAGGTAACTTGTCTTTACTTTTCTGGAAAAGATTGTAAATGTAACTACTTCTTAGCTGATGTAATCGGAGCAAAACTGTGGAATTTCTTGCATGTTAATGAAAGTTGGAAAAAATGGCATTTTCCAAGTGGCTTCTGCCTTGAAAATGGTGTTGCATGTGACACTGAAACTTGGAGCCCTGTGGCAGCACAGGTCTTTCTGTTGGCCATCGTGTGCATTTGTGCCATCGAACAGGCTGTTAACAGGCACCGTTTCCTACATTAGAACTACTAAGAAGTTTTAAGTCCTTAATCGTTTCAAATACTTCAAAGATAGAAGGTGTGGTCAGGGGACTTCACAGGTTTTTTTCATGTGCTTGGGTGTGGGTTTTTTTTCTTCCTTATTCTTAAAGCCTAACAAGAAAGAGACAGTTCCTGAGCAATTCAGTGTTGGCGCCACTTGATCTGAAGTTGTTGCAGACCTGTGTAGAGGGAATGCTGCTCAGACACGTCTGTGTAAGACAAGTTATAAAATATTAGATAAATTAATGCACTCATGGGGATCTTGCTTACCAGAATGGCACGTGATTTTGCACTGTTGTGCACCTCTCTGAATGCTTCTGGTCTAAATTCAGTATGGCATCAGGGTTTAGTTGTTGGATGTTTCTTTCTGTTCTGCAGATACACCACTGATTATAAGACTGTTAAGCCTTCATTTGCATACAAAGTCTGCATTGCTAGCTTAATGGAGAAGCTACACATAAATGATAAGTCCCTAAGAACAGGAATCGTGTCCTTATTATTGTGCAGTAATAAGAGCTGGTGTTTCCAGGGCAGCATGTGATGGGAAACATGTTGCTCAGCCCTTTTAACTGTTGCTGTGGCTGTTTTTAAAGAACAGTTCACCTGTGCAGCCTGGTCACAATGCCAGAGTATCTGGTTTTGTATGTGTGTGACAAGGTGCTTGCTTCAAAATGACTGCTAGATTAATTGGTGTCATTGCTGGTATAACCTGTCAGCATGAGTTGCACCTGAAATTGCAGCAGTGTGGTCCTAATAACTGTAAAGACATACTCCAGAGAGACTTTTGTCCTTTTTTAATATATTTTTTTAATTTTTTGTTTATGGACAGTGCAATGTCCGTCTTGTAAGAGGAGTGCTTGAGTTCTTCCATTCCCTCCCTGCTGTTGGTTACAACAGCACGTTGTGCCCAAAGTGGTGTCTAGGTAGATACTCTTACAGCCAGTTCTGAGTGGTTTTGTATTTCCAGTAGTTAACTGAGCTAAACACAGATGCTCAAAACACTTGTGTTGTTGAATGAATGGTAGTCTGCAGGTTAACTGTTGTGCTTTTTGCTAAGGAAATGATGGAGTCCTTGTTTCATAGTCAGAGAAGCTGCTCTCATATGCTGATACATCATGTGATGATTTTCAATACATAAATTTATTTTTTTTTTAATTACTAATTTGTATGAAAAGACTACACAAAGGCTATCATCAGGGACTTCTTCCTGTCTTGGAGAACAGTTATAGGCAGTCTTCAAGGGCAATAGTTAATAATCTTGGAGAACTATGGGAAGTACTTAGGTGAGGCTTCCAGCTTCTACCAGAAACACATCTTCTTGCCTCTTCCCTTATGTCTTACTGAGAGAGTTTCAGCATAGTTCATGTTTATCTTTTTGGTACCATGATGACATCTGCTTGTTATTGTAGCTGTGACACACAGGTCATCTTCCTTCTGTCTAGTAAGCTGCAGTCTCTCTAGAGCTCTGAGATTTATAGGGTTTGTATGGCTTTGAGGGAAGGTGGAAGGTGAAAAGACTAGACCATTTTCAAAATACAGATGCCAGCTCCCAAATACATGATTGCAGTAGAAATCAAGATTTACAGCTTATGCTTGGGCATCTTCTGCTTCGGTGTGATGAAGTCATATTAGCTGTAGTTTGTGTATTGCAGTGTGCTTAAAATAAAACAGCCATTTATGATGGCAAGCAAATATTTCCTGTCCCTTGTTCTGATTTGTTTGAAGACTTACTGTGGAAGCGACCGTGCCAGCATTCTGCTTGGCTGTTGGAAACTCCTCAGAGGTTTGTATTTTTGCAACTAGCAGCCTGGTGTGAGTTGTTGACTGCTTACTGAAGTTGTACTTTACTTTTGGAAGCTAAGCCTGTAATTTTTGTGTGTGTAGGTGTCTTCTATATAAGCACTTCGTTCACTTAGCTGAAGAGTTTGTAAAGACATCTTGTTTTGTCCAGAGTATATTGATTAGAGGAAAAAAAACCCAGCCTGGTAACATTTGAGTAAGATACTATTCTAGTAAAAATTACTGTGGGGTCATCATTGTTTTCCACCTTTATACTGATTTAGTGACCTTATGGTAGAGTGGTGACAGGAACATGATTGTTTGGTTTGGGGTGAGGTTTATTTTTGTTTTCTGGGACCTATAAAGTCCTTCATTTCTTGAACCCCCTCCATCGTGGGAAATGGGCTCTTGGCATTGTAAATTGTCATGTCAGTAATGTCTGAAAAAGCTGAAGATTGGCCAATTCTCAAAAGATTACAGTTGGATTCCCCCGTGAGTTTGTCCAGTGCTCCTCTGAAATACCTTCTTGTCACCAGGGATTTGATGAACAGCATAAAATACAGCTCTGGAAATGTCTTCAGTGCATTTACCCCAAAGTAATGTTTTTACCTCCTGGATTTCCAAGAGGAAGTAGGTTGTTTTCAGAGCTTCTGGCCCTCTTTGCAGGCCTGTGGTCATGCCTTCATCAGTTTGGTAGCTCTCACCTCGACAAAGTAGCAGGCAAGCTGTTAACAAAAAGCCCACACATATGCTAGGAAGTATAATCTTGTGAGGTATAGCTGTTCTAAGAGATCGTGTTGCTTCTTGTACCCATCTTGTTTTAATAGACTTTTTAAAATTATTCTTTTGTGACAAAGGCTCTCCTGGCTCTAAGATTTACTTAACTCTGTGTGCCCATCTGTTTTTGTGAAAACAAAACCTCTGATTTTGCAAGCTATTGCTTCCTGGGTTGAAGGTTGCCTAACAATAAAGATTAAAACTGACACATGTACAAAAGCTAAGTGAACTCTTGCTTATCTTGCCATTTCTTCTCTTCAGATGCTTTCCCTTGGCCAAGTAGCATGTCTTTATGGCTAACCCACTCATTACTGTTGATATTTATATCTTCAGACCAGCTCCTGATTGTAATGCTGCTGTTACCAGTCACTGTTGTTTCCTGTTGCTTCCCTAAAGCACCAGTATCATGCTAGGGAATACTGAGAGCAGTTCCAATGCCTTTCTAAAATTGTAAGGGATTTAGTCTGTTTTGGGAGAATTTCAGGGTGTTCCCCAACTCCATATTGCTGCTTTCTGTGAAGTTACAATCTCACGGGTGGCGTTGTCTGGTACTTTTTCTAGTTGTACCCTGAACTTCAATAAAAAGTGGTGTAGCTCCCAAAGATCAAGTAGCTTGTGTCCGTACTCATGGTAACTGCTAAATTAAATTTACTATGTGGAGTGTCAGTAGGAATGAAGGAAAGTATTGGGATTGGTTTTCCTGTGCCCCCCATGCTTATTTCACAGCATGCATTTCTGAGCATATGAAGGAGAATGAAATCACCTGGTGGTTAGGATTTTCTTTACTCCTGTTCTAGGCTGTATTATTGTTCTGACCATACTCCTGTGTGTACAGTTTCAGTTCAAGAAGGTTAATGTGGATTACTTCCTTCATTAAAATGCCTTTTTGAACTTTTGGCTTTAAAGAATGTGAGCTTTTTTTCCAGGTAACACTGGAGATTGAACACAGAGCAAGTTGATTTTTATGTAACTAGTTTTTAATTAAGATACTCCCACTGCAGGGTTGGGCGGAGGGGAATCAGAAATGTATGTTGACTAGATAAATCGTTTCCACTTACTGTAAGTAGATGTTTTCAGCTCTTGTGTTGTCTTGAATATTTAATGGCCTTGCTGGTTTAGCTTTTGTGTGGAATCTCTGGATTTAGGTGAACAGTAACTTGCTATCTTTCCATAGCCACTCCAAAATATCATCCATACAGAGTGCCTGTTGTTCATAGGCTAAGGGGATGCTGTGTTCAAATAAATTCACTCCTCTTGATGTTCACTAGTCAGAAGTTAAGAAGCAGGTTTAGAAACATAACTCCCTCTTGTGTGCTGGTATGCTGTGTGCAGCTCCATGCTGGATCTCTTGCAGGATCCATTTATCCTTTTTGTTCAAACTCACTGCTCTCAGTGACTGAGACTGAGCAAGGTTCTGTGCTTCTGAACTTACCAGAAACTCTCCTTTAACTTCCTTTATAGGCAAGCATCTCACTGACCTTTGGCTTTATACCTTGGAGTTTCAAGATTAAGTATTCCCGAGGTAAGAGAAACTTGAGAGAGAGAGCTTTGCTTCCCCAAGCCATTTTCCTGCATCTTCTTTAATTGAGACCACCTCAGTTTGCCCTTCACTGGGATAAGATCATCTAATAGCTGATTTTGAAACTGCAGTAAGCCATAGCTTTTTTGGATCTTGTTGAGTAGGAAAAGATAAATATTTCTGAGGGAAGTGTGAAGAGTTTCTATTCTGCAGCTTGTTAGGAAGAAGGGCTGTTACTATTTCTTTGAAGGTACTGTGAGAGCAGTTTTTCATTCTTAGCTTACTTTTAATGACAGACTGTTTTGCAGCAGACTCTGTTCTGTGAGACCTGACCCCCGAAGCTGTTTGTAGGGTGGCTCAAGGAGTGTGTGCCTGTGAGCAGATTCAAACACCAGAGTGGCTTGCTCAGTTGCCTTGATGGAATCTAATAAAGGTACTGCTCATAGGAGCAAACCAGAAATCTGGCTAGAAAGTGCTGATTTTAACTGACTCCTTGTTTAGAGACTAGGTTGGCTGGTTTGTTTTGTTGGTTTTCTCATGCTCCTTCTACCTCTATTTCTCTTCTTTGAACTCCTCTTACATTTTAGTGACACTTAAAAGGCAGTTTCTTTGTATCAGCTTACATATACACATTGGGGTCTTCCCAGGATCTCTTCATGGTGGTGCTCAAAAACAATTGTGTAGACTCTTCCAGCAGGTGTGTAGATTTTTTTTTTTGTTTTAATGTCATCTGAAAATGAAGAAGCACTATAACTCCAAAATAATAGTATTTAAGGTTGCTCCTTAAAACCAGTTGGCTTTTTGGTAGGTAGTGTTGGGAAAGTCTAATGAATAAACTGCCATTTCAAGAGGCTTCTGGGAGAAGTGTCTATCAGCAGACCATCACATTCTTAAAGACCTCACCTTCTAGGCTTTCTTGGCATATTGGCTTCTACAGTGGCTCAAATCAGAAGGTACCTTTTAAAGTATATATGGAGGTAAACCTCATGAGGCATCTGTGTTGTCACATTTTGAACTAGCTCATCAACTTTATATGTTCTCAGTGTAGTTTACATGTGCTGTTGAGCTGTGAACAGCTCCCTGACACAGGCTCAGGGTACAAAGTGTCATTGTTTCATTAATTTGGGAACCCTTGAAGTGAAATGCTGCACATTATGATGTTGGTTTCCATTGTATTTCCATGTACTTGTAGACATTTCCTGCTTGTTTGGGTCCCTCTTTATTTTTTCTCATTATTTCTGTCTTGTCACCATGAAAAAAATACCATTACAGTGTTGTGATAGAGGTGCTGCAAGGGGTCCTTGGTATTAATTTTTGAACCCTTAAGTGCTGAGAGTTGTTCTTTGAGAAGCCAAGCTCTCATTTCAAGTTTCAAATGCCTGCATACAGAATAATAGCCATCGGACCTTTTAATCTGTTGGGGTTTTTACCATCTCTTCACCCCCTTCTTGTTTCCAGATGGCTTTTTGGCCTTTTCAGGAGCTGGGCGTACACTAACTGTTCTGCTTCTCAGGAAGGATGGTATGTGAGGTTCTGCTGGACATGGAAAGGAATTCCACCAGCGGTGTGGAATGCCTGAGACAAGAACCCATAGCAACACCTGCTGAATGGGATCCATGGAGTTAATGCAGATGACTTGTAAAGGTTTTGAGCTACCTAAGGTAGCTAGTCAGGTAGACATGTATCTAGTCAGCTTCTTAGAGTGGTATGTTGGGAAAGACCTGAAATGTGAGCATCTCTTTGGGGCTATACGATGTGCTAGAGAACCTAGGGTATTGATTCTTTATCTGTAGGTCTTGAGAGATGCTGTTTAAGCTTAGCATCTTCTGCCCTGGATTTGTGTTTGGTTGGGATTTTTTTCCCTGCTGGTAGTTGAGTTGGGATACTGCTTTCTTTAGCTAGGCTGGACCAAGCTGCTTCTTGACAATGAACATGTATGGTGATGTGCATCAGCACACACATTGCCTGTCTCAGGAGCTAATGTAACTTTGAACATGGTGGTTTTTCCACCTGTCTTTGCTCCTGCAGGTCACTTACCTAAAAGAATGGTCCATTTCAACAAAGAAAATGTAAGGGAGGGGACAATTATTCATTTAGGACCGCAAGAACAGATACAGATGAAGATCAATTTTAGCAGTAAATACTGTAGCTTTTCCTCCCATAATGTTTGCAGATAAAAATGTGAACAAAATGTTTCTGCATGTTGGCATGCTTTGTACTCCTCACAGTGGGAGTCCTGTTGGGTGCTTGGTGGGGAAACTTGCTTCTGATTGGAACTGAAGAGGAGAGTTAAGTCATTATTCTGAAATTCAGGTTCAGCTCAGGCTATATAATCTGAAATTCCCTTAATGTCTAAGGAAGCTCTGTGAGTTGAGACTATGAAAGCTGGGTGAAGTCTTTCTGGTTTCAGGAGAATTGGGAGATGTTCTTCTTGTAACTGACTGACAAGTTGAGGGAGACTTTTTGGTGCTACAGAACAAAAATAATAATGACCATGTCATCCGTAGCCTGAAGGGAGCTCTCTTCTGTGATGAGGTCTCAGCAGCTTGTTAGGCAGTTTGCTGTTTGGGGAGGTGGGATAAGGATATTCTTTAATACATAACTTGATTAGATTTTTTTTGGCACAGGCAGTACTGCAGTTAGTTCTAAGTGGTGTCTGTTCCTTGGCTGACTCTTGCTGTCTTGTCAGATGTTACCCCAGCCAAAAGAAACTTAGCTAACATCTTCTCAGAACCACTGACCGTATCTTCACTGAGAGCTCACAGGTTTATGCTGATGATTTTTGCCATATTCAAAAAGATCTGAAATGTTGCTTAGTCATTAAATTACAAGGAAGTTTTCAGATGGAGAATGCAGAGATGATGTGTAAAAGCAGCAGCATGGAATGGTGCAGTGCTGCTGGAAGGGATACTGCCCTTAGGATGCTTTTATAAGAAGCATAAACACAGCATTTCACTCCTAATGAAGGAAGTTGAGTGCTCATCATTAAGAAATAATTATTTCTGACTAACCCTTACTACAAAGTGAAATAACATTTATTAGGATGTACAACACTTAAGGATTTTGTTTCCTTCATACCAGTTGTGTAGAAGCAGCAAATCTTATTTGATCATCTGAAAAGAAGTGACTTGCAATGTGCAGTGCTCTAAGGGTAAGCCAAGGGGTATGGTAACTTAAAAACCAGGGTGTTGGTGAGGCAGGTGATGAGGTTTCCTTCCACCAACTTTTTTTATTTATTTCCCTCGTTTACTTTTGACATCAAGCAGAGACTTGATTTGGTAAGTAAGAGGAAATAAAATCAGCATGGTAACACACTTCAAGCAACAAGTAAAGGAACTTAGTCTTATGGATTTAATCAAAAGCTGTTAGCTTGTTTAACACTTCTGTCATATGCTGCATAAACAGAAGGTGTGAATTGGAAAGAGAACTGCACAAAACTGTTTCTCATGCCCCTCTAAGATGTTTTTTATCTGCAGTGAGTTCCCTGGGGTGTGTCATACACTTAGAAGTACACACACCCCGCCTGCACCTGCCCCAGAGCTGAACATGTATGTGCTCGGTCAAAGGCAGTTCACATTCAACATAAACTCTAAGTTCTGATTTTTCTTGATGGTTTTGCAGAAAAAAGGAAAAAAAAAAAAGGAACCCCTGCTTCATGCAGTCATACAGGTTTGGGGCTTTTTTGTAAACAGTTTTTTCCTGTTGAAGATACAAAGGATAGTTTCTGTTAAATCTCAAGATTTGGGAAGAAGGCAGAGTTCTGTGTGAACATACAGGCATTTAATTTCATATTTTATCTACTCATGATTTTCAGCTTCTTGTTTCCTGTAGACAGTATTTGGGGGAAAATTTCTTAGGATCACGCTAACTTGTAGAGCTGTGGTCTTCCACAGATGTGGCATCTCTTCTGTGTGTTAGTCTTTATAGATACTTCTTGGGTAGTCACTAAGAGATGTGCTGTATGTGAATCCAGATGTTAATTTACAATCTACATAAACCCAGAGAGTGGAGTTGTCAATATAGTAAGGCTTTGGTTGGGAAAAAAATAATTTGAAATCGCTCTTCACTATAATGACACATTTTTTTCTGTTTTGAGCTTTCTTAGTCTTCTTAATTGTGCTAATTGTTTGTTCCCTATTACAAAAAATCAGTGCAGTATGTGAGGCTGTAGAGAGCTTACATGTAAAATTACACACACCCAATGCAGCTACAAAAGCCATTGATCCCTTGATAGCAGCATAACTTGGAAACTTTCAGCATCCACTTCATTTGCTGCATTTTTCTGCACATGCACTTTTAATGATAGTAGATTTATTGGGACAGTAACACTTTTATTATACTGCCTTGTTCCAAATGAGTTGTTGAAGATGGTGAAATACTGTTCTCTGTTGGTTAACCTTTGATATCACAGAGTTCTTTTCATAAATAAATTGTGCTTCTCTGCATCATGGAGGGTATAAATGTTCCAAGTAGTGCTCTTGGCTTTACCTTACTTACTTCTACCATTGCCTTGGGAAATGAGGGCCTGGGAGTTGAGCAGAGAATGGTCACTTACTTTGTGCCAGTCAAATATTTCTGTGGCTAGCAAAAGAACTCTCTGCTGTGAGTAACTGAGCAAGAATTGGGATTGAATAACAGTGGACTGGAATAGCTTTATTCTTTATTTCAGATTTCGACCTATTAAAGGAAGGCAAGAAGAACTAAAAGAGGTGATTGAACGTTTTAAGAAAGATGAGCACTTAGAAAAAGCCTTCAAGTCCTTGACGTCAGGTGACTGGGCCCGGCACTATTTTCTTAACAAGAACAAAATGCAGGAAAGGTTGTTCAAGGAACATGTAGGTGTATTTGTAATTAATGTGCTTTTTCAGATGGTTGAAAGGCTAAGAAAATGTAAACATTTCTTAGGAATGTAGCACCAGTAAAGTAATCTGCTGCTCTGTGTTATGTTGTTTGATTGCTTTTTTTTTTTAACAGCAACTTCCTTTGTTTTTTAAAACCCAGCCCCCCCCTTCTTTATGTGTGTTAACTTACCATTGCCTTTTATTCAAGAGGCATGGAGAAAGGAAAACACATTTGCCTCTTTTGCTGTTGGCAGAAGAGAGAAGACCTGCTTGTGGGAGAGGAGAGTTTTGGGGACTTCTTTCATTCTTTGGAAGGGTTTCCCCCCTTTTTTTTTTAATACTTACAGCTGTTGTAAATCAAACTGCTGGGGGCTTAGGGGCTCTGTGTGGGACTATTAATCCTGTTCAGCCACTTTCCACACCTTTAGGTCCATTTTGTGTGTAGCATAAAGGTTGTTGACTCTGAGTTGCAGGGAAATCACAGAGTTTTTTTACTTCAAACAAACAAAAACTTCCTTCAGAGAAGAGTGGGGGTTTTTTGCCTTTTTTTTTTTTTCCCAGATAAAGCTAAAAGGAATTTGGCCTACTTTAAATGCATTCAATCTAGGAGTTTGAAAAAATTAGGCATCAAATTTTGTTTTCCCAAAGCAATTTTTTTTTGAGTAACATGACCACACTTTGACAGAACAACTCTTTTTAGTTAATCTCTGAATCCAGTTTCTAGATTTTTGTTACAGAGGTAATACCTTTTTAAGAACTGGGAAGAATAAAACTGGATCCTGAAGATTGCTAGGTCTCAGTGGTTCTTGCAGATCTCAGAAGGATTCTTGAATGCAACTACTTAGTGACTTTAAGACAAAATTATTCATTTTCATTGTTTGGGCCAATTTTGCACAATTTGAGGCATCTTAATTTTTTTTTTTAATTTATGGGCAGTCCCGTTATCCGTGTGAGGATTCCTGCCAGGCACTCTGAAGAAATAAGATTAACATAATGTGTATAGCTACAATCTCCAATCAGCAATGCATTTCAGCAAGTAACATCCCATTGCAATATCCTTTTATTTTTCTTATGTGAGGGTTTGTTTTTTATGCAGTTCACTGACTTTCATTATTTTTGTATGAAGCTCCTCACTGCTTTTGTTTTGCTTGTAACAGAAAAGTCCTGTTTTCTTTCATTGCAGGTATTTATTTATTTACGAATGTTTGCAACTGACAGTGGGTTTGAGATCCTGCCTTGTAATAGGTATTCTTCTGAGCAAAATGGAGCCAAAATCGTTGCAACAAAAGAATGGTAAGAAATAAATCTTACTGTTGCATTCTGTTTTTGTTGATTATTTTGACAGATGCTAAACACTAGATTTAAAAACTATGATTTAGAATTAAAACTGCAACCAGTGGAATACAGAGTCTTGTATTATCACTTGCAAATAAAATAGGGTGTCTGGTTTTGCTGAGTACTTAACACGGGCATCTGTAAGACATTCCTTTGTATATTTGGGTGTAGCCATAGAGTTTGCAGTACGCAGCAAGGGGTGGGTTTTGTTTTCAGCCAGGTAATTATTTTCCTCTAATCACGAGTTGGCTGCCTGCGAGAAACAGGACCACGTCAAGACTCACTTTCAGCTGGATTTGTTATACAACAAATAATGGGGAAGGAAATGAGTTCTTCACCTTTGTGAAACTGAGGGGTGTTGTCTGCATTTTTTGATCGTGCAAGATAAATCTTTCCTGGAAACAGAAAGTTGGAACCTCAGCCTATTTCCCCATCTCATTTTGGCACAGTAGGGTTTCTCTAGAAGCGTGTCCATGGCAGCACCAGCAGATCAATGGGTTAATTCAGTTTTTAAAATAAATTTTTCCCCTTCCTCCCCTCCCCTCCTAATTTTATTTGCTTTGCTCTCTGGCAGTACACGCTTGTAACAGCACATCTGAGATGATGATGGGCTGTTCTGTGCAGGCTGGAATTGAGTGGCTAGAGCTGACACTGGCAGTGCACCAAGTAACACCGAGTGGTGTTACTGTGGGGCTGCAGCCTCAACACGTGGGACAGTAAGCTTGAAGGAGGTTGAGGCACCTTCACTATGCTGTGTTTTCCTGGCCAAAGGAAGAAGTGTAGGCAATGCAAATGAGCAGCTGGAGGAAGGAAGAATGTCTAATGTGCTGATGCACAAATGGAAAATAATCTCCCTTTTGGTTTTAACAACTGTAGAAGTTGAAGTAATCAGCTCTTGCTGTTTCTTGCTTGCAGTCTCAGGAAGTTGTGGAAACAGTGATGGTAATGCCTGACAGAGTTGATGTAATTGATTCTCTTTAGTGGCATAAAAACATTTATTTTATGTATGATAAGTCTATTTAGCCTAATATCCTGTCTCTAACTGAATTACAAACATGAGGTTTATAGGGGTTGAGAAATGGTTTACAAAATACTTCCTGTTATTGGCAACTTTTTGTGAAATTACTCTGTAATTTTGGCATATGTATTCATATTTCTGCTACTTTGTTTTGGGTTCTTTTTTTTTACACTAAAGGAAACGCAATGATAAAATAGAATTACTTGTGGGCTGTATTGCTGAACTGTCAGAAATGGAAGAAAATATGCTGCTGAGACATGGGGAAAACGACTTCAGTGTCATGTATTCCACACGGAAAAACTGTGCACAACTGTGGCTTGGTCCTGCTGCATTTATTAATCATGGTGAGTATTAAGTATAGGAAGCATGCTGAAGGACATAAGCAGTTCTACTCAGAGGAGTTGTTACATGTGAGCTGAACAACACAGGGCTGTTGAGGAAATGTATGAAACTGATGTACTGGATTACTGCAGGACAAAGCCCTGTTGGGATTTTCCCAGACCAGAGCTAATGGGCTGTGAACAGGGAAATTCACAGAAGGCTCTGGGAAGTGATCCCTTTTCCTTGACAGAGACTTTGGAACTGGGAGCTGTAAATTAGTGGAGGATACTGTGGGCTACCTTCAATGTTTCGTAAACTTTACCAACAGTAATGTATTGCAGAGCTGAACTTCTTTATGCCTTCTTGCACAGAAACTTAACTGCTTCTGTTGCATTTGTGTGCTGAAGGAAAAGCAGGTAGGATTTAAGATAAATCCTGTTACCTTAAAGAGGAGGGAAATTGAGCAATCGTGATAGCATAGGGAAGAGCTCAGAAAACAAACTATATCAAAATGGGCATCTTTTGCTGTATAGATGTGTGTAATACTGCCAGAACTCCCAGTATGTAGTTGAGATTCTTAGTTGTTGAAGTCAGAGTGAATCCTTACTTTAGATATCTACAACTATTCATGTTTCAGGTCTTATCAACAGTTAATTGACTTTATCTTTTGGACCTTTTTCAGATTGCAGACCTAACTGTAAGGTAAGCAAGTTAATATATAAAGCACCCCATGCTTCTTTTTTTTTTTCCTTTGTCCCTGCACCTTTTCCTCCCCCAGCTGTTTTCCTTTTTTTTTTTTTTTTTCACTCAGATACTGTTCAACCTTAATCATTAACCTTCCCCCCTCCCTTTCCTGTCATCCTTCCCCAGTTTGTATCAACGGGCAGAGATACAGCATGTGTGAAAGCTCTAAGAGATATTGAACCTGGAGAAGAAATCTCTTGTTACTACGGAGATGGGTTTTTTGGAGAAAACAATGAATACTGCGAATGCTACACCTGTGAAAGGTATGCACTGATGTAAATAACTTCAAATGGAATTGGTCATATACAGGATACATTTTGTGAAACTGGAAGCCTTTGAGTACTCAGATTTTTGGACTCGTTAGAATTGCTTCCTCAGTATTTGTTGTGGGGTTTTTTTGGTTTTACATTTTGCTGAATGGTCACGTTTCCTGAGAGCTCCTGCATTCTGTTTTTCTTTTGATTCACTCTGCTGGAGATTGCCTAAACTAAGAATAACAAAAAACAAGAGTAGATTCTTAAAAATATTTGCACCAAATAAAATAATAGAATTGGAAGGAAAAGCAGTTGTAGCTTCTATGAAACTATTAATAATTGACCACTGACTTCTGCTTTTTTTGCACTAGAAAAAGCAAATTTCATTAATGTTTTCTGTGTTCTCCTGAAGTTCTCTTCTGCTGGGAAGGGACAAAGTTTTCACCCTGTGTTATTAGAATTTGGGGGTTTGTGTATTCATAAAGATCTGCTGGTTTGTGTGGTGGTTTGACCTTGGCTGGATGCCAGGTGCCCACCAAGTTGCTCTTGTCAGTCCTTCCCCTTACCCCCCACCTTCTCAGCTGGACCAGGAGGAAGAAAATAAGATGAAGCTCATGGATTAAGACCAAGGCAGCTTAGTGAAAGGCAAAGCAAAGCTGCCTGCAGAAGCAAAGGAAAACAAAGATGTTTTTTTTTCTCTATTCCCATCAGCAGGTGATGTCTGGCCCCTTTGTGGGAAGCAGGGCTCCAAATGTGTAGTAGTTGCTCCAGAGGACAAGTGGATGCTCCCCCCTTTCCTCCTCTTTTTTGTTGTTTTTATTGTTAAGCTGACATCATATGTTAGGGAATTTCCCTTAGGTCAGTTTGGACCAGCTGTCCTGGTCGTGTCCCCTCCTAAGGTCTTGTCTCCTCCATCCCCCTGCAGGGGGAATGCTGGAAAAACAGCCTTGGTGCTGGGTGAGCCCTGCCCACGGCACGGGGCTGTTATCAGCACCTTTCTAGTTCTCAGTGCAGAGCACAGCACTGGGAGGGCTGCGGTGGGGAACAGTCCAGCTCAGTCAGACCCAGTACAACCAGTCCATTGCACAACAGCAGCACACTTCTTGGTTTGTTTATTTTTCACCTGTAATGTCCCAAACTGTTTTCTTCACAAAATCAGTTGAAAGAACTTCACAGTTGTTTTTTGCCCATGTTGAAACTTCAGCTTACTGTGCCCATGGAGGCTCACAGCATTTGTGAGAGCTTCACATGGTTCCAAGAGGAGTTACACAACCTACAGCAGTTCTGTTTGACCTAAGAGAAAAAAACAAACTATAAAGGACAAAATATTAATCATACTGAGAAATAGCTTTGTGCACCTACATATAAATGGTTTAATACTCCTACCCTCATTTATACTAACTAGTTTGGTAACATACCTTGCAACACACAAGAAAACCTTCCAGTATGGACCTTCAAACTCATCTGCTGTTGATAGGTCGTTCTAAGTGAAGGGCACAGGCTCAGATTTTGTCTTGACTGCTGCTGGTAAAAGTGTTCTTCAGTCCTGGGATCTGTTGAACTAATGGGCACTGTGATTATTCTTTCCTTTTGCTTTCCTTGTTACTTGGAGTGAGGCGTTTCTTCTTCCTCAGGTTCCTTTGATTGTTGGTTTTAATGTAATGAGGATATAAATTCTCTCAGGACAAACCATTTTTATGTGTTGGAACATTTCCACTAACTTGCCATCTTCATGTATTAAGTAGATGAGTGATGCTGTGTTACAGCAGTCAAATAAGAGAGATTAGAATCTCGGGGAGTTGCACAAGGGCAAAGGGGTCCTTAGCAGTGCTGGTGGTGCCACTGTCTCTGTACACCACAGAAATTCATCTTTGGGTGACCCAGTTTTGACTCTGCTGTAAAGAGTGTTAATTTGTAATGTTAAAATGCTAGACTGATGAGAATCTGTGGGGTACTTTTGGGAGCTGTGGATGTACAACTGTACACTGGGTTTGGGGGGCTTTGTGCGTGTGTTTGCTTTTTTGTTTTGTTTTTTCAACAGTAGTCATCACCAAAAAAATTTCCATATAAAGATACATATGTGCAGGCATTCTTTTCAGGTGAGCCTGTTGTTCATGTTGGCTGAGACAACTGGGCACCAAAGATGACATGTCAGAAGACAGAGAGTAGTGATGCTATAAACAACCACAACTGAGGTGGCTGTTGCTGGTGCCAAGTTCAGATTAGTTACCTTAAGCCACCTGTAATTTGCAGAATTTAAAATAATACTCGGACAACATTCCATGTTAAATAAATAACAGCTAATCTGAGAGCATAAAAATTCACCTTGTGGAGCTCGAGGTCCTGTCTGATCCTTTTTGGTGCACTTTTGGGTACGTTTTGTAGATTCTTTTCTAGTACAACACACTGGAATCCAAGCTGAAGCTGTCTTCAGTAATTCTGTGATGCGTAAGCGTACGGGATTATTGAAGAGTAGCAGAAGAATCCTTGTAGTAATGGTTGAAATGCAAGTACAGGAATTTTTCATCCTCTTCTGTGATCACTTAAAAAATGTTCTAGGTTTACGCAGACATTTCATTTTCATGGTAAAGGAACACAGAACTATGTGGTAATTTTATTCCCTTTTCTATACTTTTAAACTCTTGCTGAGGCAGTAACAAGCATTGCAACTGAAGCTGGCATTTTCTTTATTATCCTGATGTGATTAGGAAAAGATGAAATTATTGTCTAAGGTAATATAAGCAGGATTTTGAGCTACCATACTTCATTTTCACCTGTATAATTTGACTACAAACCAACACTAACGTACGCCATAAAGCCAGGGGAATCTGCTTGAGCAATTTTTCTTCTTGCAATGAATAAATGTGAAGTGGTTTTTCTGTGGACCTTACTAGAAGGAGATAAGGATATAGATATCTTCTTAGCATTTTGTGGGCTGTGTTAATAATGTCAGTGGGGTTTCGTATTGTTTATCCAATATACCTGGGACTCAAAATTTTGTCTATGAAATAAAGTTGCTAGTTTTATCTATTAAGAATTATTAATGTATTGTGTTCTCTCTTCCTTTGTAGACGTGGAACCGGTGCTTTTAAATCAAGAGTGGGATTGCCAGCACCTACTCCTGTGATTAATAGTAAATATGGACTGAGAGAAACAGATAAACGATTAAACAGACTTAAAAAGTTGGGTGACAGCAGCAAGAATTCAGACAGCCAGTCCGTCAGCTCGAACACTGATGCAGATACCACTCAGGAAAAAGGTAATGCAAGTAAGTAAGGGGGGAAAGCTTGGAGTCCAGGGTTAAAGGTTTCCTAAAAAACATGAAAAACTTTAAGTGTGATGCAATTCTTCTCTCAGTGTGGAGTTGCATCTCAGATACTGGTCTTTGGAACTGTAGTTTATTCAGGAATCTGAAGGCAATTTAAATAGCAAATTCAGTTTTCCTTAAGTGTTTCAGGAACAATAGGTAGTGTGTTCTTGGTTTGGATTCTTTTCTTTATATCCAAAGCAAAGTGTTAGTGTCATATTTCTAAACATGTCAGTTCTGTCCATATTTATTTCAAAATACAGAAGACTATCACATGCAGTAGAATGGTTTAGGAAAGGGAACTTGCATAGAGTTATCTACACTCAGTAGAAAAATATTTTTAAGTAAATACTCTTAGTAGAGGTTATTAAACAAATAGCAATTTCCTTTAGAGATCCTTTAAATTGGGCAGCTATTCCCTCTCCGCATCCAGGACTGGTGATAGTTCAGGTACCTATTCTCAAGTCAGAGTGCACAGTTAGTAATCTCAGAAGAAATTGGAAGGGAGTTTTGTTTATGATGCTTCTAAGACGCCTCTTTTCATGGAGTAGTGAGTATCATTTATTTACTTACCCCCATTCCCACCCCTGTCACCCTCAGTACAGGCAAAATATAAGTAACTGAAACTTTGACTTAACTAGCAAATATTATGGCTGCATCTGGTTTACTGCTGTGATATTTAACAGAAAAAGAAAAAAAAAGATGAAGATATTTCCCAAAAACCTACTGTGATCTCTAATTACAAAGCTTTAGAGTTGCAGCTTTGCTTGGTGGACAAACCTCTTAGCTTGCCCCAGTAGGTGACAGACAACTGGATGCCTGAACTGAAACCAGCACAGTAGTTAAAGGCTTGGGGTTTCTTTCCCTCTCCCCGTAGCAGAGAATACTGTAGCATGCTGATCTGAGATTTTGCTGGAGTAAGAGGAGTAACATCTGTGGATTATGTGGGATGGATTTAAAAAAAAAAAAAAAATCAGAAGAAGAAATTCAATAAAACCCAAGCTTGTTATGTTGGGAGCAGTAAGGGAAGTGTACCTGGAACTTAGGTGTTGTACTTGATTGATGGTTTCTTTCGTGGCTGAGTTGCAAGTTGAACAGTCTCACATCTTACTGCGTATTATCCACCCTGTTTCATGTGTTTTGATAAGTGCTTAAAATAAATAAACTACAGTATTTGGGAGTGGGAGACTCGGGATAAAGCAGTTTTGTAACAAACCCATTATTTTTTCTTTCGAAGCTAACAGAAAATCTTCAATTGGCGTAAAAAAGAACAGCAAAAATAGAACATTAACAAGACAGTCTATATCAAGAATTCCAGCATCATCAAATTCTACCTCATCTAAACTAACTCATATAAACAATTCCAGGGTACCAAAGAGACTGAAAAAGCCTGCAAAGCCTTTACTCTCAAAGATAAAGTTGAGAAATCAGTGCAAAAGGCCAGAGCAAAAGAATGCTTCTAGAAAGCTCGAAATGGGAAATCTAGTTCTCAAGGAGCCTAAAGTTGTTTTGTATAAAAACTTGCCCATTAAAAAGGATAAAGAATTGGAGGGACCAGTCAAAGTTGCAGTCTCTAGCGGCTGCTTAACAAGGCATGCGGCAAGAGAACATAAACTGAATTCTGTGAAAGGTGCTCATGAGCATGGTGACCTACCACCCTGCACGTACATCACTAGGAGGTCCGTGAGAACAAGGATGAGTTTGAAAGAGACCTCTGACACAAAGCTTGAACCAAATATGTTGGATAGCTATAAGAATAATTTGCCCGGAACGCAACCGGACAGTTTAGAGAAGGAGCCTCATGTGCTCAGTGACAGCGCTGGGGCTCATGGACCATCGCATAAAGCGGAGATCAGGTGCCAGAAAAACGAGGCAGGCGTGTCAAAAAAGAAATCTCGACAAGGAAAACTTGTGAAACCATCTGCAAAACCAGAAGAAACTGATACTATGCACAATACGCCCGTGAAAGATGAAGTACCGGATTTGATCAGTTCCCACGCGGAACTCGGGGAGAGGAACAATGTGGTGGAGACCGCTGTCAGCTACAAGGACTGTATCCCTGCATCTGGTGGCTGCTCTGTTGTAACATCTGACAATTTTAAAGCAAAAGATGGCTTTAGAACTGCAAAAAGTAAAAAGAAACGACGAATCACAAGGTATGATGCACAACTTATCCTTGAAAATAGCTCTGGGATCCCCAAACTGACTCTTCGTAGGCGCCACGACAGCAGCAGCAAGGCAAACGACCAAGAAAGCGATGGAATGAATTCTTCAAAAATAAGCATCAAATTAAGTAAAGACCACGAAAAAGATAATAATTTATATGTAGCAAAGCTAAACAATGGGTTTAACTCAGGATCAGGCAATAGCTCAACAAAGTTAAAAATACAGCTAAAACGAGAGGAAGAAAACAGAGGGCTGTACCCTGAGGACCTCCATGAAAACGGTGTGTGTTGTAGTGAAACTCTCTCCCTTTTGGAGTCCAGAATGGAAGTGGATGATTATGGTCACTATGAAGAGGAAACAGCAGATGAATCTTCATCAGAAGAGGACGATGAAGAGGAAGATGACTACGATGATGAATTTGATGACTTTATTCCTCTTCCCCCAGCAAAGAGGTTAAGGCTTATTGTTGGCAAGGATTCAATAGATATTGATATTTCTTCCAGGAGGAGAGAAGATCAGTCTTTAAGGCTCAATGCATAAGCTTATAGGTCTTAAACTGACCTGGATGTAATTTTTAAAAAAATATATAATTAAAAAAATCTAAAAAAAAAAAAACAAAACACAACCCCAAAACCACCATAAAAAACAAAACAAAACAAAAACCAACAACAAAACCAACAAAAATTCCATCTGATTATTCCTCAACTGAAGAACTTTCTGAAAAACTTAGTGGCAGCACTTCTTGTTTATTCACCTATCAACGTACTATTGTAGAAAGTGTACAGCATACTGACTCTTCTTAAGTCTGATTTGTGCAGATTTTTATTGTACTTTTTAATAGCCTTCTTATGTGCAATTCTGAGTTAGAGGGAATGCTCTGTTGTAAAATAAAGGCTCAAGCAAAGTTATGAGATTGCATCAAATCTTTCCACGCAGGACAATGAGAATACAGTGTGGCTACATAATTATTTCTGACTGCTAAGAGCAGTAGTTTGCTCTTGCAGTATTTGACTAAACAATTTAAAAAAATAATTAAAAAAAAACAACAAAAAAAATCATAGTAGCAGCATATTAAGGTTTTCTAGTATATGTTAATATCACCAGCAATGATCTACAGCTTTTCAATTTATTTGCTAGATGTTTTTTTTCTTTTCCCCCCCTTGGAGTTTGTCAGTTCTAACACTGTATGCTGTCCCAGACGTACTGTTTGTGGCCTTTGTTATAGTAGCAAACCATTGGTTGGAAGTCAAATTGATTTCTTTAAAAAAAAAAAAGAGAAAAAAAAAAAAGAAAAGGTGTTGACAATTTGCTGACTTTTTAGTACATTATATGTACAAGGGTAGCAGTATGCAGAATAAAAGTTTGGATATGGTGTATTTATTGCTTGTTATGTAAATTAAACACCTTGTATTTAACACTTTTCAATACTTTTAGATAAAAATTGTTCTTTGCAAGAATGATTGGTGCTTATTTTTTCAAGAATTTGCTGTGAAATAATGTGATTACAACGGGCAGCATTTATCTAATGAACTGCAGCTATCCTAAATTGGTTCTTCATATTTTTCTGTTGCACTTGTAAAATGCTACAAGGAATTTAAAGAAAATCTATTCACTTTAACTTATGATAGTTTTATGAAATTAAAAACAACTAAGTCACAGCTTTTGTTCTGTGGTAACCTATAAATTGTTTGTCTTTTAAGAACCAGTTGTAAAAGACTGAAAAAATATGTATATGTTGTAAATATTTGTGTGTTGTGAGAAATTTTGTCATAAGAAATTGAGATAACTTGCCAGAAGGGTTTTTAAGTTTAGAAATACATCCATGCCAATAAAATAGGAAATTGTAAACCTAGTTTTAAACTCTGCATCAGTTGGAGTTCTTTGCTCATACATAGTTCACTTAATACTTCAGAGTCTGCTTTATAACAGTGAAGAGCATCAGGGCAATNACTGCCCTGCAAGTCTGGCTGGGTCAGCGAGAGGAGGGGAGCTCTGGACAGAGCACTGGCTGGTGTTGTGTTCACAGAGCAACACTGGGCTGCCAGCTTCCCAGGAAGTGTGACCCGGGTTGATCAAGTAGGTGGGGGTTGCACAACCCCAGTTGCTTCTATCCTTCCCTTGNTTTTTTTTTTTTTAATAAAAAAATGTTAGGAAACCTCTGGGCACAATGGACTTGTTTGTATGAATCAGCTGCTCATTCAGCAGCCCCTTCTTTGAAACAGGTGTCAAATCTCAGAGCTGTCAGAATCTGCCTTCATTTTGCTTCCCCTCTGTATTCTTAGCAGAGGATGAAGTGTGGAATTAAACATAATACTGGTAACTTTGCTTTGCAATGCCCGGCTCTTGTTCAGCGCTGGCTGTGTCTCACCTACAGAGGGCAGCTATCGTTAGAATCCCCACAGGCCTGTCTGTGATGCACGGGATCTCCCCTCAGACCCGGCCTTTCAGTTTGCAGAAGATCAAGCAGAGAAGCGTTGGTAAGTACCCTGGCTTTTCTCAGGGCCAGGTCAGCTGTGCTGGATTCTCTTGGGCATTTCTAATCGTACTGTGCCCTATAAAGGTGGGCTGGCTTACAGGGAAAGCAGCTGTGCTGTTCAGGGCTTGCTTTGGAGTAGGAAGTTTGCCAGCAGGCAGTTGATAAAAGATAGTGGTAGTGCAGCTCTTCCCTCGAGAATGCTGTGTTCACCCTGGGTGACTGCCCTGCAAGTCTGGCTGGGTTGCTTCTATCCTTCCCTTGCCACAAAAAATATTAATTTCCACGTGAATTGGCAGTTCATGGTGTTTTCCTGATCTCAGTAGCAGGGGAAGCTGAACTTTATGTCACAGGTATGAGAGCATGACAATGTGGAGGTGCCTCTTGCTGTCCAGTCCAGACCAGCACTGTGAAGTTGTGCTTGGCTTCAGGGACCTATCGTGTCTTTATGCCTCTCGTTTCCTGAGATCCTAGTAAGTAAAGGTACAACAGCTGGGTAGGTTTAGGGTGACTACAGCACGTCCTCCTGTGGGTTTGAAGAACTGGAGGAAGTGTGTTACAGGCAGGTTTTGTCAGCTTGTTCTGTGTAACAGGTCATGAGGCCAGAAGGGAACATTACAGCCATGAAAAAACATCACAGCAGGTTGGCTGGGGGTTCACGAGCATCCCAGTGCAGGAGGCGAGTGCTGAGCCACAGTGTAGCCAAGGACAGTTTAACTTGAGCTTCTGAACATCTGGGGAGCAGGTTAACCCTTAGCTGATCTGCACCTTTTACGTGGTGACTTAATAGGGTAAGAGGCAAAGGTGTTGATTATTCACAAGACAAACACTGTTTCTTGGTGAACGTGCCCAGTAAAGCTGCTGCACAGCACACTGCAGACACTTCGATCCCTTCAGTGCTACTCGTGTCAATCCCAGAGAGGCAGAGATGATGATTACCCAGTGTATTTCTGTCTTGCACAGGGCACTCTAACCTTTCCTGTGTCACTTTGGGGTGATAAAGATGTTTTAGCTGTATTTGAGGAGGAGTGATTTGATTGGAAACAGACGAATAAGAATAAAGCCTTTCCTGCCTCACATGTGCAGGGACGTTTTCCTGGACATCAGGGAATGACTGGAAAAAGGTTGTGCTGAGAAGAATGAATGTTTGTGCAAACAGGAGAAGCTTGTGATTGTCAGATGTTACTGTAATTTTGTCTGAAATGAGCCCCCCCAGCACTAATCAAACATGAGCTCTCCTGCCTTCTCTGCAACTCCAGCTCCAGTGTGCAAGCAGGGGTTGCACTGGAAAAACCTCTGGCTGATGCAAGGGCTATGGATTCTCTGCAAGCTTTACATGAATGTCCTGTTACTAACTTTTTTTCCTCTTTTTTTTCCCCGAATATCTCTTTCTTTTATTCCCCACCCCCAGTGGATTTGTTGGGCATTAGGTGTTGGCTCTGTGCGTACTTGGAGTGCTCGGGTCTTAGCTTGTGTGAAGCTTATTGCCAGTCAGAGCGTTCCTCTTGTTTTTCACAGCCACCACGTGTTAAACACACCCAAGGTACTCCCC
>VWZY01012668.1:62816-87487 GCA_013399075.1 Chloroceryle aenea | reverse complement strand
CAAGCTCAGAGGGTTATGGTAGGCTGTCTTCAGCATCATCTCATGGCAGCAGCACTAGCTGTGGATTTCCTCCTCTTCTCCTGTTGCAGCTGCTGCTTTTTGCTCACCAAGAGGACTTCTGTGGTAGTCGTGCTGGAGTTCACACACCTTGTTTACATTCATCCCATAGAATATTTCCAGTATTGCAAGGTGTACGTGGCTGTTCCAGTGTTGCTCCTCTTCCCAGCAGGCAGAGGAAATCCGTGACTTCTTGCCAGCCAGCCACATGTGTTTGAATGGTAGTTTTACTTGGATTCATCCTTGCATGAAACTTGATCAGAACAGCACCTGCCACAGAAACAGTACCTTAGGTGATGGTGTTGGAGGACTCTCACTGTAGGTACAGGTGTGTTAGTGCTGAAGCAAGTGTGGGGCCAGTTAAACTGCTGCTCAGNGGCTTTTAAAATCTTCAGTTACTAAAAATCTGTAGATGTCTGATACATTTTCTTCATGCTGGTTTTCATTTCAAGCCATGTTGAAATGAAAAAAGATTTATTTTGAGGCAGAATAGTTTTTTATCTTTTACTCTCCTTTCTCGGCTGCCTTATTAACTTCTATATTGAAACTGAATGTCATAAAATCAAGTGTAAAAATAGTTTCACAAACCCCCCCAAATCCATGCTGTTCCATGATGCTTTTGTAAGATTTAAGCATGAAGTCCTCAGCTGTAGAAGGTCCCTCTGAGTTCTGAGGCTGGTACTGAGTAGCAGAGATGATTCAGCTGCCTGGAGTAAGTGACTAATGGGGAAGGATTCCAGCTTGGGGAATAAGTTATGTAATAAAATGAAAGTCTTGTCAGGTTTATTAGATTTCTAGCAAAAAGCCCAAAGCTGTTGGTATGTCTACATTTACAGCACAGGATGACAAGTGTAATCTGTGGTAAGACTAAGGGTGTGTGTGCTGCAGTTCTCTTGGTGGATACGAATGGTATCGAGTGTGAACTCGAGAGAGAAGAAAAATAGCAGGCAATACATCGGACAAAGATTAAGGAAAGGTTAAAGACTCGAGTTACTAAGTATTCTGAACATTTTTGTAGTATTTAATCTTAAAAAAAAAATAAAATCTTTCCTGGGCTTGTAATAGACGAATTCCAAAGCTGAAACTGTACCAATGAAACACTGATGGTGGTGTTTTTAAGTGTGGTCACTTAACAAGCAGTGAGCTTTCGCTGCAGAACGTCAGTCAGTTGTGGGGATGCAGTGGCAGCACCACTCTGAAAAAGGAGTGAACCTGCTACTGATGTGCAGCTCTTACACTACTGGTGATACTGGGATAGATCTGAGCCATTACACCTTCGCTTATCCCAGGTGTGTCAGGATGGACAGGGCTCTCGAAGGCTTGAAGAGGGAGCAACCCCAAGAGGGAAGAGCTGTGAGGAGAGGTGGCAGAAGGGAAGGGAAGGTGATTGCTCCTGCTAGCTGACAGCACATGGGTTAGATGAGGGATGAGCTGGTCACTGTCTGATGCCTGCTTGTGCCTAACGCTTCTCTGCTAGGTCTGGGCAGTGCCTACGCCATCAGTAAAAGTGTTGTAAATGACTACTATGGATAGTGGCATTAAGCTAATCAGTAATTAGCTGGTGTGTCCATAGCCTGTCTCTCAGCTCTGTCAGGCAGGGCTCATGGATACCACGTCAATGGCATCAAGCATCCAATTAAATGGTCTGCGTCCCTGCTGGGAAATATTTGGGTCACACTGTCCTCCTGCTTACTGCTTCCATCTGGGAGTTTAAAGTTTCACTCCATCTTCAGATCTTTTCTTTAAGGGCTTTTCTGCTATTACACTTGGGTCCTGTGCAGCTGACCTGCATGGGAGAGGCAGCTGCTGCCCTAGAGTGGGGCACCTACTGGGAAAGCCAGTTTGCAGCTTGTGTTTAGGATTGCAGAGCTAGGAGTCACAAGAGCCTCAGACAGTGCTCCCAGTAGGTGCTAATGTTTGTCCTCATGCCACCGTAGACAGCTGGTACTAAGCATTCCCTCAAGCACCACTGGCTCTGTCCACCTGAGACCTCTGCCCCTCTGCAGCTGCAGTCTCACCTCTCTGGTGAGGTTGTACTGGCAGCTCCAAAGCAGTTGGCAGTGGCCCTGCTACTGGGAGCCAACATTGGCACCTTTGCTATCTCGGCTGCTGAACTGAATGACATCACTACTGATGTTCATCTGCTCTGTTACATCAGAGCTCGTGTGCTGCAAATGCCAAAGGAGGCAGGAGCCTGGGAGAGGGAAGTAGAAGACAATTCAACTCTGGTGGTGTTCTCTCCGCCTTCAGCACCTGAAGGTTCAGTGCATGGTGCTCTCTCCCCTGTCAGCCAAGGTGTACTCCCACTGCCCATGGGCAGCTGTGGTGGTTAATCACTAATGGGAAAAATGATCCATCGAGTGCTCTTGGTTTGGCTCAGGCCGGTGAGTATGTACATAGAGAATAAACTGGTCTTGCTGGAGACAGGGGCTGCTTACATGTTGTAGCTTTGGACTTGGGCTTTGTGTAAGACCCGTAGGGATAAGCACTTTGTGCTTTACTTGCCTTTCTGTGGCACAGTTGGGTTTCTTTTGAACATAACCTGAATTCTGAATTTCCTGGGTTTATCACTCTGCTCTGAGAGAAAATGGTGTTCTCCTTGGGGTGGTTCAGTCCTTAGAGTAGCCAGAGTCTTAACTTCAGCATTCAGGTTATGGGATTCTGATTGTGAGCAGTTTTTATGAACAGGATACTCACATCCTGTTCCTCTCCAAAGTGTTTGTAAAGGAATTCCTGCCTTGCTACAGAAATATTTTACAGAAGATGCTTGCCTTTTTTTTTTTTCCTCTTAAGTTTGTGAAGAAACCCTGAAGTGACTAAACCTCAAAGCAAAACTGTCTCCAGGTTATAACCAACTTGTGAAAAATATTTCAAGTTATAAAAAGATTAAACCTAAATGGATCAATAGCAGTGCAAAAACTTTTAGGCTGCCTTTGAAAAGTGTTTTCACAGTAAAAGCCTCCCATTTTTGAAGAAACAAAGATATATTTTCATTTCAGCTCCCCTAAAAATCGGAGAAGCAGGCATAAGGCACCTCATATAATTTGACCAAGTGAAACTTAACCCATCTTTAGTGTAAAAGTCTCAAAGTGAATTTTAAAGAAACAAGTAAGAAACTCAAACCCTGCTTTTATTTTATATTTTTTTCCTTTCCCCCAGCAAGGCAGCTGGCTCCTTTCACCTGCACTTGGGTTTAGGACAGCAGTGGTTTGCATTTGGAAATGGCTTTGCAAAATGCTTGTTGCATTTTACTGGTTCATCTTCCACACCTGGGCTGCATAAAGAGGAGAGTATCTGGAAGGTTGAGGGGGATTCTCCTCCCCCTCTGCCCCAGTGAGCCCACAGCTGGAGTATAGTGTCCAGTTCTGGGCTCCCCACTTCAAGAGGGACAGGGAAATACTAGAGAGAGTCTAGCAGATGTTACAGGGATGCTGAAGGGACTGGAACATCTCTTATGATGAAAGGCTGAGGGACCTGGGGCTGTTTAGCCTGAAGAAGAGGAGACTGAGAGGGGATCTTATTCATGTTTACAAATACCTGCAGGGCTGTTCTCAAGTAGAAGGGGTCAGTCTCTTTTCAGTGGTGCCCTCTTGTAGGACAGAGGTAATGGTCACAAACTGGAACACAAGAAATTCTACCTTGACATGAGGAAAAACTTCTTTCCCTTGAAGGTGATAGAGCCTGGAACAGGCTGACCAGAGAGTTTGTGGAGTCTCCTCTGGAGACTTTCCAACCCCTCCTGGATCTGTTCCTGTGTGTCCTGCCCTGGGTGACCCTGCTCTGGCAGGGGGGTTGGACTTGATCTCCAGAGTTCCCTTCCAACCCCTGCCATTCTGTGATACTATGATTAGTTACAGGCTTATTTATTTGCTGTGAACTAGGTCCCAGTGTGGATGTCAGTAACACCCAGCAAAATTTTACTGTCTGGAATGACACCCCCGGACTTGTCCGTGCAGAGGACAGAGCTGACATCTGCCAGATGGAGCTGTTTGTGCACGGTTACATCTGAGGCCTGACTTGGCCAGGTGAGGCTTTGTGCTGCTCTTTGGGCCAGAGTGTGTCTGAGAAGAGCTGCTCCCTGTAGCCCACCTGTCCCTTCAATAAGCAGAACCTGCCCTACAGCAGGGTATTGAGAGTGGTGCTGGTTGGTACCCGGAGGAAAGATCTCCAAAAGCCAAATCACCTGATGAAGCTTTGCTCCGAAGATGGTTTCTCGTCCCTCTTTTGTTTGCTTTTCTGGACAAGCTGCATTTTGTCCATTGCCTGTTACTGTTCCCAGCACACGGTGGCACTCCTATGCCAAGAGAGGGATCTCTCAGCCCCGCTCTCTGTTAGGAACCAGTACATATTAGTTGTGAGCTGTTTGGCCATTCATTGCTTTTTTACTCTGCAATATCCCAGGAGTGCATCTGAATGATACCTGGGGAAGAAAATAACCAGCCAGCAGTGATCCGGAGGGAAGGAAGGATCAGAACAATGCTCTGCAGGGGTCATCGGGAATAACTCCATGCTGAAGGCAGCTGTGCTCTTGCTAGCTTGATTCCATTCGCACTGCACCGGGAGGAGGTTCCTCCTTCAGCGCTTTCCAGCCTTATCCATGCCTGTTTCTTGAGTCTCTGCTGTTTCCATTAGTCAGAAGAACCCCTGCCAAGGGCAGGCAGGCTCTGTGAGCCGCTGCGCTTCGCATCCTGCCGATAGCCCCTCGCCACTGTGCAAAAGGGCCTCAGACAAGGGGAAGGGCAAGGACAGGAGGAACGGGGTTAGTGGGGGAAAGAGGAGAGCGGTGTAACATCCCCCTCTCCCCCGCTGAGTCTATAGGAATCCTTTCTTGGTCAAGATCCAGCATTAACACTTGCCTCAGGAATGCTGTGTGTGTTCTTGGGGGGGAGGGGTTGCTGGCTGGTCTTACAGCTCCCAAAATCAAGAGAGAACAAGTCTGGTGCTGCCTGTTCTGTTGCTATGTGGTACTTATAAATCAGTATTTGCTCACGAGTTGCACCCCTGTGCTGTGTGCTGTTAGCAGTGGGAAGATCCTGGCCATCTAGTTGATAAGTCTCTAGAATACTCTGAGCTCTCACATTTAGTTTACTTTATATTCTCCCCAATACTGCAAGGTATTTATTATCTAATTAGCTGATTAATTTCTGTGAAGTCTTAATGAAAACTATGCAGGGATACAAAATGTGGCCGAATTCTGCTCGGCCTGTCTTCAGTCCAGGCTGTCTCCCTTTTCTTTGTTCTGCAGCCCTGGCTTCCTGCTCTCACAGAAATCTGAAGTCTCTCAAGGTTCAGGACTGTAACTTTTGCCCATGTCTTTTTTGGATCAAGAATTACCGAGAGCAATGCAGCAATAATCCACCACGTAGCACAATGATCAAGCTGTGAAGGAGATCAGAGTTACAGTGGCAAAGGGATGAAGGCCCTGGGGCACAGAAACAGGAGCTGGCTTCCTTAAGGGAACGTGGCATAGAAGTGACAGACTCTGGAATAGTGCCAGTCTCCTAAACACTGCTTAAAGGGCAGAGAAAAGACTTGATGTGTCACTGCCTGGGCATCTTTAAAGCATTTCCTGACACCGACTGGCCAGCCCAGTGGGATGACAGTGGTCAGAGATGCAGGAAATCTTGGTCAGCTATTAAAAGCTGGTTTTGTGCCCTTGATCTGGGCCCCAGAATCTAAATTTTCATTTTGTGGTAAAAGAGAGCAGAACAATAGCCAAGTGCTGATCTGCTCTGAAAGTCTGGCTCGGGTTGGGTGCTCCAGAAAGTTAAACCGACTCACAGAAAGGAAGGTGAGGAGGCAGGAGGCTCTGCCAAATGAAAAGCATATGGAGATGCTTTTAATCAGTGAAGTAGTAATCCCAGGTATCAGTGGGGTAAGGGCCCCAAGAGCTGAGCTTTTCCAGAGCTTACCGAGGGAAANTCAGCCACCCAGTTTGCATCCACGACCTCTGGCAGAGGGGGGTCGGTGTCAGAGCACGGGGCTGTGCGCCACGGGGACGGAGGCACCGGCTGACAAGGCCCCAGTGGAGACAGCAGTCTCTGGGGAAAGGAGCAGACTGAGTGCCTGGGAATCAACTGTTTGGTTGCTTTGGTCAGGGAAGGCTGAAATGGATGTTGTTGTTTTATAGTCTTTAACTCCTCCACCTTATTTTTACTACTTCTCCTGTTCCTACGTGTCCTTCACATTTGCCTTACTAGGCTTCCCCAACACGTCACCAAAGCATTCAAAGTCTGGCTCCTGATCTGTGTTCTGTCTGTAAAACAAGGATGATACTGACTGTCATCTAATAAAGCCTGCAAGTGTAATAAAGCAATAAGCTCCTCAGGACAAGGACTCTTCCTAGTTACGCAACCATTCATACGCATGAGTCTTGAATGAGATAGCCATAACTCCTGTAGTTA
This sequence comes from Chloroceryle aenea, assembly GCA_013399075.1. Classification (NCBI taxonomy): domain Eukaryota; kingdom Metazoa; phylum Chordata; class Aves; order Coraciiformes; family Cerylidae; genus Chloroceryle; species Chloroceryle aenea. The sequence continues at coordinate 81,026 of VWZY01012668.1, read as the reverse complement.
AACCAGTAACAGAATTAGACGACCTCTTTCCTCTTTTAGCTTGGAGAGGATGTAGGGCAACACCAGTAACTTTCCCTCATTCCTTTTCATCTTTTGGAAAAGTTCTTCCTGCCCCCCAACCCAGCGTATCTGTAGAAGTGAGACTTGCATCTGGTTCGTGTTGCCAGTCGGCTGCAGTTAGTAAGAATCTGCTTAGGCTAATTAGATTTTGCACATCCATGACAGTGCTCTTGTTGGTGCCCGTAGACAAAAAACTGCCCTGCCTCTTACAGGACCTGCCTGTGATGGTAGGGCTCCCATAGCACTGCTGCACTTGACTGCAAAATAGTGTAAGAAGGAGGAGTCTTGGCTCTGGGAAGCAGCTGCCAAGCCAAGAGGAACAGTTCTATGTCTTGTGACCTTTCCTGACTGTGTGATTGCTCGACGTGGTATCATATGATGGCTCTCACAGACCATTAAGAATCAAGCAAGGCTTTTTTAATTTTTTTTCATCCTTGCATCACCAGGCTGAAAGCTTCAACAAAGCTGTCATAGCACGCGTGACTCTTCAAGGTGGATGACTTTGCTCTAACTCCAGGGATCTGGGAGGTGTTAGGTTTCTCACAGCCCTGCTGCTGCTTCCAGGCAAACCTGTCCCCCTTCCCCTCTCTGTAAAATGGCATTGCTGCTTCTCTCATTTTTAATTGTGTATATTTAAATCAGAACTTTTCATCAGCTGAGCAAGGATTTTGAAGGAAGATGCTGAAGGGGCATTGTCACACACCAGTGTCAGCCAGCACAGTGCGTCTGCAGGAGCTGTTTGGCTCAGCAGAGCCCTTTGCTTCTCCAGGGATATTGGATATTTACTGGATATTTATGTCATGTGGATATTTACTGGCTGCTCTAATGTGTCATTTTTCACCAGCTGGTTCTAATCTTATTGCAAGATCTTCTGAGCTAGCTTCATTGCAAAGATTTTAACTGGGTTTTGGAATCCTAAAGGAGTAAAGGGTAGGTAGGTGATGTATATTTCTCACCAGGAGAGTACATTCTACAACTGTCTTTCCTTTTCCTTGCTCACAGACTCTGCAATTTCTTTCCGTGGCTAAAAACGTCAGTCCTGACCAGGACTGGAACTGATGATCTCTGTCTAATTCCCAGAAAAGAAGCATTTCCACCCCAGAATTCCCTCTGAAAAGTGCTTGCAAGCACCGTTTGCTGGATCCTGGCCTGTGGTGCCACTGGGTATCTCCACGGGTCTGAGAGCAGAGGATGGTCTGGGTGGTGCCTGGCAGCAGCAGGGCAGGGAGAAGACAGTGCTGCTGTTGTCCGAGCAGAGCTTAGCTCTGCACCCGAGCCCGGAGGAGGCAGCCTCCTTGACCACCCTTGGGCTGCTCCAGCCAGGACAGAGCTGCACACTGGGAAGGGCAGTGGGGGGGTCTTGCACCCTCCTCTCTCCAACTCCAATCTGCAGGTGTGGGGACCCGTGAGCTCTGTGGGTACATTGTTTGCTTGAAGAAATGGTTTGAGTTGTGATTATTTTTCTTTTTTTGAATACTTTTTTTGGCAAGTTTTCCCCAGGAGAGGGAGCAGTTCACGCAAATGATGTCGAGGGGAGTGAATCAGCTCGTTCCAGCTCCAGCTAAACAGAATTTGCTGCCTTGCTGTGAACACCGCCTTCCTTCATGCCTTTCATCTTCAGCCCTTCTTCCTTCAGCTTTTGGCCCCTCTCATACCCTTGTACCGTTGTCTGTGCTGGCTTTCAGCAAAGCTGCTTGCACCTCTTCCCTCTGCAAACTGCCTTTCCCAGTGCAGTGCACCACAAGTCTGCTTCCAGCGCCCCATCCCACCACCCACATCTCCATTGCTGGTCCCTGTCTTAAAGTCTCTTCCCAGGGCTGTGTCCTGTCCTGTCCAGCTCCACTCAGAGCTGCAGAGCGAGGGCTGGGAGGCAGCTCCTGCAGTCACTGTGTGACAGTGGTTGGGCAAAACAGGGATCGGTTAACTCAGGAATCTGGAGCTGCTTTGGTGCAAATCTTTCAGTTCTAGCAATAGCAACGGCCAGAGGCTGGCTGCTGCTCGGATACCTGTTTGGAAGCTGACCATTTCCCTAGCAGCTGGCTGTGTTTCCAGTGACACACGCATAGCAAAGCAGAGGAGAATTAGGGGTTGTGGAGTTCAAAACCACTGCTGCTGAAGTTCCTGCCTTATTATATTAGGAAAAGTTCCAAAAAATGGTAGCCTGGTTACCACTTCAGAAAGGGTTTACAGTTTCTTGCTGATGATTTCTTTCTTTCTTTATTCCTCCCTTTTTTTTTTTTTTATAACCAAGAGGGGATATAACAGAAGTAGCTTTGTGATAAATAAGCCTCTGCTGCATTGTATCTCAGTGCATCTGATACAAAAACATCTACAGACATGTGCTGTGATTCTTAGTGCTGCTGTAAGCTGAACCGCTCTGGGAAAATTTCCAAGGAATAATGGGCAGAATTCTCAAGGACAAGACGAGGAGGACAGCACAAGGTATCTGTTCAACAGCAGTCCTGGGAAACTAGTGTGGCAGGGAGGCTGTCGAAGCAGTGACTGGCATTAATAATCGTGTTCCTTTTTATTTTAGTGTGCCAGTGGAAAGATTGGGGAGCTTTTGTCTGCAGATGACGCTCAAATTAAGGGCAAAACTTGAGTGGTGGGTTTTGCAGAAAGTCATAAAGTTGTACAGCTGTTCTGTTTTCACTGGAGTGAGATCTTCAGCTGTCGGCCTGGAGATGGTCATCTCTGGTAAGGACATTCCCTGAGACAGAAGCAGTCTTTTTAGAGCATAGCTGTGACAATTACATCTCTGCTGTGTGCTCTCTCTGAATGTTTGATACAAAGAAGTCTACAGACACATGCTGTGATTTTTAATGCTCCTGCCAGCTGAACCACGCTGGGAAATCTTCCAGGGAGCATCGGGCAGAGTTCTGAAGGACAGATTGAGAACAGCGCAAGGTATCAGGGCTAACAGCAGTCCTAGGAGACTGCTGTGTGAGAGATGTAGCCTGAAAGGGGCTAAACTTGTAAGTGTGGAGCTTCTTTTAGTTAGTACAAGCAGCATGATCCAGTGCTTGCAAACAGCTCATGTTATGAGCAGCCCTCAATACTCCAGTTGAACAGTATCTAGGCCCATGCTTAAGTCCCCTTTTGTGTACATGAGTGTAGCAGGATTTCAGTTATTCAGTTGTGTGTCCTTTCTTTGGGTGGAGGAGTATATTGCACCTGAGCAGTGTCCCAATTCACAAGGTGGTAGTTGGAGTTAGGACAGTTTACTCCTCTAGCATTGCTCTGTCTGCTGTTGGTAAATGTTATCTAAGCCCATCAGATCATGTAGTTCATGTTGTTTTTGGAGCCTGGTGGATGATACTACCCAGGGGTGAGGGTAAACAGTTCATGCTGCAGCCAAAGTTCACTCCAGCCGGTCTGAGTTGTCAGCTCTGCTTCCAGTTTGCATTGACAAAATGGTATTAAAAAGGGAGGGGGTTAGTGGAAGTGGGTGAGGCAGTTTAACTCATATTGTTGATGTGTCCATTCAAAGGGCAACACCAGAGTCAGCTGAGTGTGAGTAAATTCCCATTTATGAGGGCCTGACCTTAGACTCTGGACCTCCACAGCTGAAGAAGAATCACTAGCAGGCCGCAGAATTACATGTCCACTGAAACAAGAATGACTTGAACTTCAGCATAAACGCCATGTCCACCTCGGCTTTGTATCTGAGATAGCCACAGGTGCTACCTCAGAGGAATCCCTTCTGCCATCTCACCATAGACCTGCTGGCCAGTACCATCCAAGGGCCAGTGTTCTTACAGAGCTTATCATCTGGAGGGCTTTCTGTTCAGAACACATCTCCAGGCAAGGAATTCCTGCTTCCCGTTAAGACAGGGTGTCTGTTGACACCGACAAATCTCTTCAAGCTTCAGTTTAGTGCCTTTCTGGCTCTTTGCTTGGATGTTTTTTTATGTCAGTTGTGTGACCTCAGTTTTACAAACCTTTTCAGATGGTCCTTCTACCTGCTGGCACCTCACTGCCTGGATATGACTGCACCTGAAAGCACAGCAGTGAGGCTTAAACTGTGATGTGTAGTAGGTCTCACAGAATGTTGATTTCATTACTTTGCTTGAGTCTGGGCACTTACTTAAACAAGAATCAGTATTACCAAACAGGGTAAGCTGTTGCAACTGAAGTTTTGGATGAGGCCTTAGATGGCTCTGACAGCTAGTGGGCTCTCCAACTTTTACTTGGATGCAAATCCATGTAGAGATAAAGTTCCTGTGGAAACTTAGGGTTGTGATTTTTGTCCCTTTGTGGAGGACTGGTTACAGGGCAGATCCCAAAGCGCCGTTAGGAAGAAAAGGATATTTGCCTGGATAGCTCTTCTCTATTGCTTGTCCTCTCCACAGGGCTGAGGATGAAAGTTGTCAGTTCCACTGTGGGATACAGAACGCAGCCCAAGTTCACAGGCACCAAGGGTGGCATTTTTGATAGTATCAGCTATAAGCCAGTGGCAGATTCGCCCCTGACCTCCACGGCAGCAGCACAGGGCCAACATTATATGCTCCAGCAAATCATTGCCTCAGGCTCTGCAAATCCTGTGCTATTGTCCTGCTTCTGGGGCAGTAAGAGGACAACCCTGTGTCACTTGCACCCCAGAAGCAAGGATGGCGATAACGCTTTAGGCTGCTGAGCTCAGTGTGCAGGGCTGGAGCCTGACACCTAACTGAGAACTCCCAATGGCCAGGGCACTGCCAGCGAGCGTCCCTCGGTCGCTCTGGTGTGTGCAGAAGCTGCCAGTCCAGCTGCAGAAGGCAGGGCTGTGGAGAGCAGACGTTCTTCCCCTGTCTTCACAGCAGGACCCACAGCAGCTGACACTACGGGCAGCCCCTGCCCGTGGCTGGAATACTGTTTGCTGCAGTTCAAGCTGAATGCAGCCTCCCAACCCTTTCCACTCTGCTTCTCATCTGCTCTTCTATTTGTTATGCACAAGCTTTTTTGTTACGAACTGAGGCACTAGGTGAGAACACAACATTTTCACCTAGAGCAGAAGGGCAACAAACTTCTTTGCAACTGCTCGTGAGGGACAGCAAAAGAATTGGTCCTGTAGCCAAGTTTGAAGGCTTTGGTTTCTCCAGCTTCTGCCAATTTGTTTTCTTTCAGATGCTCTGAAAATGGATCAAGACTTGGATGAGTAAAAAGTGCGACAATGGAGAGGCTGAGTGGTACTTGCAGGAAGCACAATAACAGGACGCAGGAGGAGGTAGAAAGAATGAGACAAGAACAGAGGTAAGAGCGACCTTGACAGGAGAGAATGACAGGCAGGGATGGCCCGGGAGATGGAAGTGCAACAGGCAGTGGAAAGGGGAGACCTTGGAAAGATTAACGAGACTAAACTGTACTGAGGACGAGGGACCTTGCACTGAGCTTTCCAGGCAGATGTACAACCATTTTCTCATGTAGTGAAGGAGACACAAACAGCATGTGGCTGAAAGCAGAAACCCAAGAATAGGGATTTTTCTGTTTCCTCCCCAATTTTGTGTAGAGTTGCTGATGTTTCTGCTAGAAGCTGCTTCTTCAGAAGGCATGGTCAATTTTGCAGTTCCCCAGCATGTGGATTTGAATTACACTGAATAACACACTGTTAGTAAAAGGCCTTTGTTTGGAGAAGTGTTGCATAAAAAGAGAAACCTGAGGCTTTACAAGTGATAGAGAAATAATGATTTAAAGAAAATACCTGTCTCTCTACAAGTCAAGGCATGTTGAATTCACCCCTCCCCTGGAGCTTGTGTCACCTCCCATGCAAGCAAGGCAACCACTCTGAGCAGGTGACATTTCTCACCTGCTTTGGAGTTCCAGCCAGTGGCAGACTGAGGGACTGGGTGAAATCTCTCCTGCCAGCTCTACCACTTGCTCAGCAGGCTCACAGAAGACTGTAGGGTGGATGCCACTGCACAGCTGAGTTAGTAAAACCTTGAAACTGCCCTGATTTTGCTGATTTCACTCTGTCTTGGGCCCTAGAAGTGGCACAAGAGAACTCGGGTGGCTGTTTCTTACCTTTTCCCTGAAGTTCACTCCAGTGCATGTGGAGGACTGGCCCCACTTTCCCTTTGGCAGTCTAGGAAGGGCCTATATTCCTCACCTTGGCTTCAGGGAAAAGTTGGGGATAGGTTCTCTCACCTGCAGAATCAAAAAAGGAACATGAAGCACCTGGACTGGATGCTGCCCACCCTCCATATCCGACACTATCTTCCTTGGTATTTCCAGTCAGTCCCTATATCAAAAGGCTTTGGTAGTAGGTTAATGCAGTCAGAAGAAAGCTGGGGTTCATTTGTTGCTCCTGACAGGCAGCACTTTCCTACAGGATGTGTCCCCCATGGGTTGTGGCAGCAGCTCTCAGCTTGCTCTGGTCCATATGGCATCTGGCACAAGCTCAACCCAGCCTTTGGCCAGATCTTGAGGCTTGGTTGGATCAGAGTGACCTCAGTGAGGGCCTTTTAGCATTCAGAACAAACAGCCCCTCTAGCTTAAGATCTTTGGCAGATGCTCCTGCTTACTTTGCATAAGTGGGGCTGCTTAATGGGAGAAGTAAAAACCAGGCATTCTAGACAATCAACTTGTGATGCCAATTCCTTTTACCTTATTAGAAATCTTCTTTCCCCCAAATCATGGAGGACTACCCCTCACTTCTTTTAAGCTCTCCATGAAACACTGGGGGGTTACCTCAGACCTTGGAAGTCAACAGTAAGGTTCCTGTTAACTGGAATGATTACCAGCTGAGTTTGAAGGCTGTTCAATGTCCACTACAACTTAGTCTACTGAAAACATTGGTGGAGGGAGCTCCTGATCCAAGAAGGACAAAGAGCTGGAATCCAGGCATTAGTGATCACCACAAGCTCTGGGAAAGCTCGCCTGTGGATTGTCAAGGGTTTTGTACAAGTTGAGAGCACACAAGACTAACATTGGCCTTACCTGCTTAAAAATGAACTCAAGTGTTACAGAGGCACCCAGAACCTGTGATAACCCTTAATACTCCACAGCGTTGGCTGCAGGTAAAGTAGTCAGTGCATGACTGAAGTGTAGATAGGAACCAGCAAGGGACACTTGGGTTTCTCCCTTTCTTATGCTGAATTGCACCAGAAGAGTGCATTGCTTCTTTAATATGGGATGCAAGAGCCCTGGGGTGCTTTGGGAAATAGCACAGGAAAGAGGGCTGGAGAAGGAAAGGCTGGAATTCAATGGTCTCCAGACAGGATACAAAATATGGAAGGGGAAGACCTGCCCTAAGGCACAGAGACACTGGTAAGCACTGAGGTGCATGCTGAGAGCAATGAATGAGTTGTGTCTGCTTTCAGTGAGATGAGCTGCCTCACTGATCTCAGCTGAGACCATGGAAGAAAAACAGCAATGGAGTTGAGTAAAAAACAGGAAAGAAGAAAACAGGGGAGGAATTGAATTACTGTAGGGCAATGCAGGAGAGTCAAGTGGGATACGGGAGCCGTGTGTAATCACAGCTGAACAGCTCTCATCAGGCAGATCATCTGCCTTTCAGCCTGCTTTTGATTTTCATCTCACTTCTTTCCATCTTCCCCAGCTCTTCTCCTTGAGTCGTGAAGTGGATGTTCCCTTAATATGAAGTGCTAAAGCTGCACATGGCTTCTCCTGGGTGTTCCCCTCTCCTTGTTCATTTGTTTAACAGCAGCAAAGGCTTTTTCTTTAGAGATGCTGCTGTAGTTCTGAATTGCTCTGGATGTGTCACTGGCAGGTGGATTTCCCCATTTGCTCAGGGTTTGTGTGGGACACTGGGTCCCAGAGGAGCAGCTACTGCGCAGCTGAAGTTCTCTGTGCAGGGCATGCTCAGTACAGTCTGTCTCAGGGTACACGGCGTTTGAGAACCCTGGCCAAGGCAGCTTGCCTGGCACACCACAGTCCTGGATGTTCCAGCTGGAAGTAGCTGCCCAACTCTTGTGGTTGCTGGGGCTGCAGCTTTGGTATGTGGGCTCCTAGGCTGAGAACTGGAGCTCTGGCTGTGTAACTAATACGACCGCTCTTGAAGATCCTTGATCCAAGGAATTTGTCCAAATCCCTTTCCTCCTGAGCCACAAGCCATAGCAGCTCATCTTAGGATGGGTTTCATCATATGGAAATGCAGGCATCCCATCCAAACAGCCTTTCTGTGCTCTACACGCCCGGGCTGGATTACGCTGCCCTCTGCCAGTGCCACGGGTTGGCAGTGAAGATGAAGGGGTTGAACACTGGAGGAATCTCTCCTCAGGACATGGAGATGACTAGCTTTAGTATATTCCCAACACAGAGGAGACTTGCATCAAGTAAATTTATTTTTTTTTTGTCCCCAGTGCAAAGCCCATGAACAGGGTGAGTGGTGGGTACATAAATGCTTTCAGAACTCGCGTGTGTTTGATTTGGTTGATGGCATCTTGTCTTAAGGGGGACACGAGTGAACTTAGAGAAAAGAAAGGTGACATTGTTGACTGTGTTTCCAGAGGCTTATGCTGCTGAATTGGTGTCTGGCTCTGCTTTTATTTCCCCCCAAAACTGACCCATCTCCACTTCATGTCAATTTTGGTGCCAGCTACAGACACTTACAAAGTTCCCTCTCAGAAGTAAAGTTTCTTAACCAGTTAGAAATGAGCAAAAGATGTTTCCTGACAGTCATTTTATTTGTCCAGAAGTGGTAAGAATTAACCTGATGGACAGAGGTATTTCACTCTTAGAACCATTTGGGAATCTTGCAAGGAAATGCTTTCTGAGGAAAAACCCCATGTCTTTAGGATCTATATTCTCTCCACAGGACTCCATCCTGTGTCTCCTCCTTTCCCAGAATAGCCTTAAACAGTGGAGGGCAAGTCCTTGCTAATTCTTGGTGGTACTGGTGGTGAGGGCAGGGCTGGTGGTCACTGTGGTAGGGACAACCTTCCTTTGCCTAGCATTGCTTTGCAGAGGTGGGAAGTTTAAAAGACGTTGAAAATTGGGAAATCACTTGTCAGAAAGCTTACTCAGGATGTCTTCAAGGTGTTGAAGAGGTGGAGGAAGATGAGGACAGCACAGGGAAGATGATGACAAAAGCAGAGATGATCAAATTTAAAACTGTTGTATCTCTACCTGTCTCAAGCAGATCAGCAGCTTCTTTTTTCTCTGGCTGTTGGAAGCAGCTGAACTGATGGGCTGCAGATGTTTGGCCTCACTGCTGTCAGGAGACCATCCTCTAAAAGCAGACTGCCTTCCGAGGCCGTATCCAGACCCGCAGCATGTTTGGAAAGGCACTGGTAAGTTGTTGATTTGTGGAATTTCCATTTCCCCTGATGACTTTGCCTCAGAAAGGGGAGCAGGGGTTAAGGCTGGAGCTGGAGAGTTTTGATTTGTGCGGGGCTGGAGGGGAGAAGAGAGAGGCCACTGTTACTGCCTCTGAGAGGCAATGGACGGGGGAACTGTTTCTATGAGACGTGCAGACATTTCCTAGAGCAGGATCTCTGAAGTACCTGCTGGCTGAGGCATTCCAGGCATTCCTGCCTGGGCTGCTAAGCTCCCGCAGAGCAGCACTGAACACTGCTCAGGCTGCAGCAGCCTGGCCTCAGCAAGGGCTCTTACCCCGTCATGGGCTCTCGGATCCGTTGCTCTAATGACCAAATTCCATGTGTGGAGCAGTACTGCAAGCTCTGAATTTGCAGCTGCAGCACCAGGAGAAGATGGATGTGATTTTAGTGTGTTGCTGTCATGACTAGAGCTGCCAGAAGCAGGTGGAAGGGCTTGTAGTGGGCTATCCACCACAGTGTCTTCTCCTAAGGTTTACTCGGTGCTTTGTGCATGGTGATTTGTGCAACTGTGATTCTCCAGAGTCCTTACCACCACTACAGCTGCCATGTCCAGTTGTGTCTACACCTACTGTAAGAGGCAGAGATTCACGCTGGCTCCATGTCAACAAGCTTGTAAATCATCTACTTAGTAGCCCCAGGTACAATAAAATATTAAATACTAAAGGCACTAAGAAACCCTTCCCACCTCAGTCACCTTCCCCACCACACACTGAATCTTGTCCAAAGCTGCACAAACAGGATTCTGAGATAAAGACCTTGGGTAAGAATAACTAAAACAAACAGAGCGTNGCCATCCCCAGGCCAGCCGGGCTCCATCACACCTAACAGTGACTCGGGAAGACAAACGGCGTCACTCTGAACACCCTCCCCTTGCTTCTTCCCCAGCTTTACCTGCTGAGCATGACGTCAGACGGTCTGGAATAGCCCTGTGGTCAGCTGGGGTCCCCTGTCCCAGCTGTGTCCCCTCCCAGCCTCTCGTGCTCCCCCAGACTACTCGCTGGTGGGGTGGGGTGAGGAGCAGAAAAGGCCTTGACGCTGTGTAAGTGCTGCTCAGAGAGAACTAAAACACCCCTGAGTTATCAGCCCTGTTTCCATCACAAATCCAAACCACAGCCCTGCACCAGCTGCTGGGAAGCACAATAACTCTACCCCAGCCCAAACCAGCACACCTTTAAAAGTGCTTTAAGAGAATTGACCAGTCATCTGCAAATGGTCTGACAGTGAACAGAGAGAAGAGCAGAACTTTCCCACTCCAGCCCTTCCCTTCTCTACCATAGGCAACCAATCCCTTCTGCAGCCGTGTAGCTCCTGGGGGCACGTTAGTTCAGTCACCGTGCGGTGCCTGTCTGTCGATGGCTGGCTTGATGTCAGGGTTCTCTTTCCTACTTTTGTTGTCATGTGGATGAAATCCAGCGTTAGAGCATTAGCTGCTATTGATGGGGGCTGCATTCTGATTTAAAGGCCAAAAACTCCCAATCTCTGACTTTGTGAACCTTTGATCAGGACCTGGGGGAAATATTTGTAGGTGGAACATTGATGGACCACAGGACTGTAGTTTTAGGTCAGTAACACATCAAAACCTGTTCATTTTGCTGTTTGTTTGTGTCTTTTTTTTCCTGGAAGAGTATGTGGTCTATAGCTGTAGTCAGTCCATGGGGGCAATGGCCACATCCCCTTTGCTTGTTTAACTTTCCTGTGCTGCTGCAGAGCTATTGTTGGTTTGCAGATAAGGCAAGTGTTATCATTTTAGTGCAGTCTAAAAGAAAAGGATAGGAGGGAGCTGTTAGATTCTCAGCTGTGTTCCTCTCTGCCTGATGGCAGAGCTGTCCTTCATGCTGATCTCTCAAATGTGGTAACAATAACAGTAAGGCTTTATTTTTACTGGTCATCAGCCAAAGGCAACAGCTACGCTAAACCAGGAAAGATCACTCCTTGTGCCTTTGCAGCACATATGCTGAATCTTTGTGGACATGCTCCAGTACTTCTCTAGATCTTTCCTGAGGAGACAAGGGGACACTGAGACCTTCATCCCACCCCAAACAAGCTGGTCTACCTAATCTTAGGCACTGTCTATGAGCAGGTCTCCTGCCCACTTCCCATCAGGCTGACACATTCCTGCCCTCCCAGCACAAACCAGCAACACATCCCTCCTCTCCCCTATCTCACTTTTGCTTTTAAGACATGGTAAGGTTTTTTTACAGCTGCCTGTATCTGCCTCTAGCAGTTGCTGCCTCTTCTTTCTCTGGCTGTGTGTGACAGCCCTCTGTCTTTTCAAGGGGGCCCTGTCACAAGCCAGTTTCCAGGTTTGAAATGCAGGAAGAGAAAGGATGCATGTCTGACTAGAAATCCCCCTGTAAGAACCAGAACAGGGACTGATTCTTGTTTGGGCACTTTGCACCTTTCTGGAGTGCAGATGCTCGTTAAAGAAATACACTAGAGACTGTCTCACCCAAGGTGTTGAGGACTTGACTAAATTTAGCTGCATCTAATTTCATTTGTTCACTGCAAGTTCTTACGGAAAGGGCTCCTGCTGCAACGGTTACAGAGGAAAAGGAGGTCTGGCCCTCCTTCTGGAGAGAGAACATGGTCCTGGTGTGCTGGCTGAGCATGGCTTAGCATCCCCTTTGCTTCTGTGAACACTGAGAATGTAATTGAGAGGTAAATGCTGTTTGGACAGAATTCAGAGTCACTTTGGATGGAGAAGGATAGGGACGGTCTTTTTTCAGTGGTCCTCNGTCTTCTCCTAAGGTTTACTCGGTGCTTTGTGCATGGTGATTTGTGCAACTGTGATTCTCCAGAGTCCTTACCACCACTACAGCTGCCATGTCCAGTTGTGTCTACACCTACTGTAAGAGGCAGAGATTCACGCTGGCTCCATGTCAACAAGCTTGTAAATCATCTACTTAGTAGCCCCAGGTACAATAAAATATTAAATACTAAAGGCACTAAGAAACCCTTCCCACCTCAGTCACCTTCCCCACCACACACTGAATCTTGTCCAAAGCTGCACAAACAGGATTCTGAGATAAAGACCTTGGGTAAGAATAACTAAAACAAACAGAGCGTGGAGTGGCTTGTTAAGGGACTGGCCTTCTCAAGGCTGAGGGGTGGGTGTGGGAGAACACACCTTACTGAAAGGAAAGCTAAGAACATGAAAAAATACATCTTGGGCAGTGTTTTGTTTGCTCCAGAAGTCTGTAATATTTTCATTAAATGGATATAGCATGGGGGGAGAATCACCCAAGTACCGTGCACTCCGTGCAGAGGATATTGCTCCGGATTTCAGAACCTGGTAGCACAAAAACTTTCTAGAAGCAGAGTGATTGTATTCTGCTTAGCGTGATGCAGTGCAGCAGATTTATCAGGGTTAATGCAGCTCTAGGTTAGAAACTCTGTGCTCCAAACTACCTTTAGTATGAGTTGTAACTGAGGTANGGGGCACGTTAGTTCAGTCACCGTGCGGTGCCTGTCTGTCGATGGCTGGCTTGATGTCAGGGTTCTCTTTCCTACTTTTGTTGTCATGTGGATGAAATCCAGCGTTAGAGCATTAGCTGCTATTGATGGGGGCTGCATTCTGATTTAAAGGCCAAAAACTCCCAATCTCTGACTTTGTGAACCTTTGATCAGGACCTGGGGGAAATATTTGTAGGTGGAACATTGATGGACCACAGGACTGTAGTTTTAGGTCAGTAACACATCAAAACCTGTTCATTTTGCTGTTTGTTTGTGTCTTTTTTTTCCTGGAAGAGTATGTGGTCTATAGCTGTAGTCAGTCCATGGGGGCAATGGCCACATCCCCTTTGCTTGTTTAACTTTCCTGTGCTGCTGCAGAGCTATTGTTGGTTTGCAGATAAGGCAAGTGTTATCATTTTAGTGCAGTCTAAAAGAAAAGGATAGGAGGGAGCTGTTAGATTCTCAGCTGTGTTCCTCTCTGCCTGATGGCAGAGCTGTCCTTCATGCTGATCTCTCAAATGTGGTAACAATAACAGTAAGGCTTTATTTTTACTGGTCATCAGCCAAAGGCAACAGCTACGCTAAACCAGGAAAGATCACTCCTTGTGCCTTTGCAGCACATATGCTGAATCTTTGTGGACATGCTCCAGTACTTCTCTAGATCTTTCCTGAGGAGACAAGGGGACACTGAGACCTTCATCCCACCCCAAACAAGCTGGTCTACCTAATCTTAGGCACTGTCTATGAGCAGGTCTCCTGCCCACTTCCCATCAGGCTGACACATTCCTGCCCTCCCAGCACAAACCAGCAACACATCCCTCCTCTCCCCTATCTCACTTTTGCTTTTAAGACATGGTAAGGTTTTTTTACAGCTGCCTGTATCTGCCTCTAGCAGTTGCTGCCTCTTCTTTCTCTGGCTGTGTGTGACAGCCCTCTGTCTTTTCAAGGGGGCCCTGTCACAAGCCAGTTTCCAGGTTTGAAATGCAGGAAGAGAAAGGATGCATGTCTGACTAGAAATCCCCCTGTAAGAACCAGAACAGGGACTGATTCTTGTTTGGGCACTTTGCACCTTTCTGGAGTGCAGATGCTCGTTAAAGAAATACACTAGAGACTGTCTCACCCAAGGTGTTGAGGACTTGACTAAATTTAGCTGCATCTAATTTCATTTGTTCACTGCAAGTTCTTACGGAAAGGGCTCCTGCTGCAACGGTTACAGAGGAAAAGGAGGTCTGGCCCTCCTTCTGGAGAGAGAACATGGTCCTGGTGTGCTGGCTGAGCATGGCTTAGCATCCCCTTTGCTTCTGTGAACACTGAGAATGTAATTGAGAGGTAAATGCTGTTTGGACAGAATTCAGAGTCACTTTGGATGGAGAAGGATAGGGACGGTCTTTTTTCAGTGGTCCTCAGTAATAGAACCAGAGGGAATGGCCACAAACTGAACACAGGAAGTTCCATCTAAACGTGAGGAGGAATATCTTTCCTGTGAGGGTGTCAGAGCATAGGAACAGGCTGCTCAGAGAGATTGTGGCATCTCCTTCTCTGGAGAGATTCCCAACCCACCTGGATGCNCAGAACCTGGTAGCACAAAAACTTTCTAGAAGCAGAGTGATTGTATTCTGCTTAGCGTGATGCAGTGCAGCAGATTTATCAGGGTTAATGCAGCTCTAGGTTAGAAACTCTGTGCTCCAAACTACCTTTAGTATGAGTTGTAACTGAGGTAGAGTTAATGTTCTTCACAGCAGCTCATACGGGGCTGTGGTTTGCATTTGTGCTGGAAACAGTGTTGGTAACTCGGGGGTGTTTTTATTATTGCTGAATTTTCTCACTTTTACTGATTCTCCTCCCATCCCACCAGGGCTGGGGGTGTGAGCAAGTGACTGTGGGGGGCTCAGCTGAAGTAAAAGCATGACAATTGAGATCATGGCAGTTTAACAGGTAAAGCAGAAGCCGCACACACGTGCAAAACAAAACAAGGGATTCCTTCAGCACTTCCCGTGGCAGGCAGGTGTTCGGCCATCCCCAGGCCAGCCGGGCTCCATCACACCTAACAGTGACTCGGGAAGACAAACGGCGTCACTCTGAACACCCTCCCCTTGCTTCTTCCCCAGCTTTACCTGCTGAGCATGACGTCAGACGGTCTGGAATAGCCCTGTGGTCAGCTGGGGTCCCCTGTCCCAGCTGTGTCCCCTCCCAGCCTCTCGTGCTCCCCCAGACTACTCGCTGGTGGGGTGGGGTGAGGAGCAGAAAAGGCCTTGACGCTGTGTAAGTGCTGCTCAGAGAGAACTAAAACACCCCTGAGTTATCAGCCCTGTTTCCATCACAAATCCAAACCACAGCCCCGCACCAGCTGCTGGGAAGCACAATAACTCTACCCCAGCCCAAACCAGCACACCTTTAAAAGTGCTTTAAGAGAATTGACCAATCATCTGCAAATGGTCTGACAGTGAACAGAGAGAAGAGCAGAACTTTCCCACTCCAGCCCTTCCCTTCTCTACCATAGGCAACCAATCCCTTCTGCAGCCGTGTAGCTCCTGGGGGCACGTTAGTTCAGTCACCGTGCGGTGCCTGTCTGTCGATGGCTGGCTTGATGTCAGGGTTCTCTTTCCTACTTTTGTTGTCATGTGGATGAAATCCAGCGTTAGAGCATTAGCTGCTATTGATGGGGGCTGCATTCTGATTTAAAGGCCAAAAACTCCCAATCTCTGACTTTGTGAACCTTTGATCAGGACCTGGGGGAAATATTTGTAGGTGGAACATTGATGGACCACAGGACTGTAGTTTTAGGTCAGTAACACATCAAAACCTGTTCATTTTGCTGTTTGTTTGTGTCTTTTTTTTCCTGGAAGAGTATGTGGTCTATAGCTGTAGTCAGTCCATGGGGGCAATGGCCACATCCCCTTTGCTTGTTTAACTTTCCTGTGCTGCTGCAGAGCTATTGTTGGTTTGCAGATAAGGCAAGTGTTATCATTTTAGTGCAGTCTAAAAGAAAAGGATAGGAGGGAGCTGTTAGATTCTCAGCTGTGTTCCTCTCTGCCTGATGGCAGAGCTGTCCTTCATGCTGATCTCTCAAATGTGGTAACAATAACAGTAAGGCTTTATTTTTACTGGTCATCAGCCAAAGGCAACAGCTACGCTAAACCAGGAAAGATCACTCCTTGTGCCTTTGCAGCACATATGCTGAATCTTTGTGGACATGCTCCAGTACTTCTCTAGATCTTTCCTGAGGAGACAAGGGGACACTGAGACCTTCATCCCACCCCAAACAAGCTGGTCTACCTAATCTTAGGCACTGTCTATGAGCAGGTCTCCTGCCCACTTCCCATCAGGCTGACACATTCCTGCCCTCCCAGCACAAACCAGCAACACATCCCTCCTCTCCCCTATCTCACTTTTGCTTTTAAGACATGGTAAGGTTTTTTTACAGCTGCCTGTATCTGCCTCTAGCAGTTGCTGCCTCTTCTTTCTCTGGCTGTGTGTGACAGCCCTCTGTCTTTTCAAGGGGGCCCTGTCACAAGCCAGTTTCCAGGTTTGAAATGCAGGAAGAGAAAGGATGCATGTCTGACTAGAAATCCCCCTGTAAGAACCAGAACAGGGACTGATTCTTGTTTGGGCACTTTGCACCTTTCTGGAGTGCAGATGCTCGTTAAAGAAATACACTAGAGACTGTCTCACCCAAGGTGTTGAGGACTTGACTAAATTTAGCTGCATCTAATTTCATTTGTTCACTGCAAGTTCTTACGGAAAGGGCTCCTGCTGCAACGGTTACAGAGGAAAAGGAGGTCTGGCCCTCCTTCTGGAGAGAGAACATGGTCCTGGTGTGCTGGCTGAGCATGGCTTAGCATCCCCTTTGCTTCTGTGAACACTGAGAATGTAATTGAGAGGTAAATGCTGTTTGGACAGAATTCAGAGTCACTTTGGATGGAGAAGGATAGGGACGGTCTTTTTTCAGTGGTCCTCAGTAATAGAACCAGAGGGAATGGCCACAAACTGAACACAGGAAGTTCCATCTAAACGTGAGGAGGAATATCTTTCCTGTGAGGGTGTCAGAGCATAGGAACAGGCTGCTCAGAGAGATTGTGGCATCTCCTTCTCTGGAGAGATTCCCAACCCACCTGGATGCTGCCATCCTGGGCCCCTGCTCTGGGTGACCCCATTGGAGCAGGGGAGTTGGACCAGATGGTCTCCAGAGGTCCCTTCCAACCCCCACCATTCTGGAATTCTGTGAGATAGGATTTTCTAGGAAGGCAGGTGGTGATTGTGTAGCACTTCTATTTTTGGATTTTGAGGTCACTGTATTTGTTTTGAAATTCTAATTCAGGTCTGGAAGGGAGCAGGAGTTGTTTTTTTGGCTAAAAACCTGGTTTGAACTTTAACTGAGCGCTGTCTTTCGGGGCAGGTGGTCACAGAGCCAGGAGGAAGGTTTCTGAAGGGCAGTAAGAGGCAGCATTGGCTGCGTCCCTTGGACTGCACAGACAGACCGGTCACACTCAGGTGCCAGAATGGCCTGACCCAGGCCAGGGCCATCACTGCTGGGCCTCTGCCTCCCACTTCCGTGGGATAACAGGACCTCTGGGGCTGTGCCAGGGAACACCAACTGCCAGGCAGGTACAGGGACACTGGTGTCCTCTAAGGACAAATACACAAAGTCCCAAGCCAAACAGGCTGGTGAAGGGAAGAGATGACCTGGTTCTGCTCTTCTGTTGACATGCTGCTTTGCTAGGTTGGACACCAGGAAAAACTTCACTGAAAGGGTTGTTGAGCAGTGGGACAGGCTGCCCAGGGCAGTGGTGGAGTCAACATTCCTGGAGGTATTTCAAAGCTGTGTAGATGTGGTGCTGAGTGACATGGTTTAGTGGTGGGATTGGCAGTGCTGGGTTAATAGTTGAACTCAATGATCTTGAAATTCTTTTCCAACCAAAATGATTCTATGATTCTACATGGCTGTGGTTTTGTCTGTCAGTTCCTCAATGGTGGATTGCTGCACACCTCAAACCATCTGTCTGGGGAGCATCTTACCAGGATCCTGCACACTCTGTCACTGTGCTGAGCGAGTTATTCACCCTTGAATCAAAACCTTTCCTACCAATAATCTTGGCAGCCATAGTTCTGGCAGGCACGAGTGAAAGAAGGAAGCCTCTGACGAAGGCCTTTTCACCCCTTCCCCAAGGAGAAGGTTTCTCATCCACTAGCTCCCTGCTTGGCAGAAATGCTGGTTTCAAAGAGCCTTGCAAAACAATATCTGGCAAAATCTACAATACAGGATTAAGAAAACAAATTAACTTCTCGTGCGTGAAAGAGCTTATTCATGTTTGAAAGCTCTGTAAGACAGTCTCCTGAAGACCTCAGTGTGACAGTAATCTTGCAGATATTGTGCTTGCAGACAGAATTTCAGTTGTTTTTTTTTTTTTTTCTGTTAATA
>VWZY01012668.1:50885-62183 GCA_013399075.1 Chloroceryle aenea | reverse complement strand
GGGACAGGCTGCCCAGGGCAGTGGTGGAGTCAACATTCCTGGAGGTATTTCAAAGCTGTGTAGATGTGGTGCTGAGTGACATGGTTTAGTGGTGGGATTGGCAGTGCTGGGTTAATAGTTGAACTCAATGATCTTGAAATTCTTTTCCAACCAAAATGATTCTATGATTCTACATGGCTGTGGTTTTGTCTGTCAGTTCCTCAATGGTGGATTGCTGCACACCTCAAACCATCTGTCTGGGGAGCATCTTACCAGGATCCTGCACACTCTGTCACTGTGCTGAGCGAGTTATTCACCCTTGAATCAAAACCTTTCCTACCAATAATCTTGGCAGCCATAGTTCTGGCAGGCACGAGTGAAAGAAGGAAGCCTCTGACGAAGGCCTTTTCACCCCTTCCCCAAGGAGAAGGTTTCTCATCCACTAGCTCCCTGCTTGGCAGAAATGCTGGTTTCAAAGAGCCTTGCAAAACAATATCTGGCAAAATCTACAATACAGGATTAAGAAAACAAATTAACTTCTCGTGCGTGAAAGAGCTTATTCATGTTTGAAAGCTCTGTAAGACAGTCTCCTGAAGACCTCAGTGTGACAGTAATCTTGCAGATATTGTGCTTGCAGACAGAATTTCAGTTGTTTTTTTTTTTTTTTCTGTTAATATGGAGGCCTGTAAACATGAGAATTTTTGGGTTATGTAGTCAATGAATTAGAACTATTTCTCATAGCAGAGCCAATTGCTGAGATAGAGATGTGTTTTGATATTTTTCCATCTCAATCATATCCAGAAAGCACACATCTTAACTCTTCTATGTTATAGTTCAGAAGCTGTGGAAACTCCTCTGAATAGAGTAAAGGCCGTGACACTGGAACAAAATTGCCCCCTTTCCCTGAACACATCACGATAGAAGGGCTGAGGGGGAATTGCACAATAGTCAGCCACACCTTGCTTACAATACTTTCTCTGCTCCAGTGTTGCACTGAGAACCGCAAAGCGGCTGAGATGTTTTTTCTGAGCAGGAAAGGCACACACTGGGTCCAGAGCAGCACTTCCTCATGCTAGTTGCTAAATTAGTCAGTCTGGCATATGCCCGAGGTAGCTGCTGCTCTGCTGGGTACCACACATCTCTTGTTGCCCTGGCTGATGTTTGCTGCTGCTGAATTTGCTGCCGGCATTTCTCCAAATGGCAGTGCAAGCTTTCCCAGGCAGCTGGGGAGCAGATCCCACGGTGATATGCAGATGAACAAGTACTGTGGCCACTCTCATCCTCCTGCCCACATGCTCCATGAATCACCGTGTGCGTTATCTGATGAGTGGCCGTGAGGCACACCATGCTTCAGTGAGGTGCATAGTGGAGATCCCTGATATCCCACTGGAAGTCACATCAGAGAGATCCCATGTGCTGCTGGAGGTCCTCTGCTCTTTCAGGGTGGATATATTTGCCAGGCCCATGTCAGAGCTTCCAGAGAAGCTGAAGCAGATCTTCATCTGGGCAAATCCTGTCCCAAAGAAGGCTCATTTTGAAGAGGATGGGTAAATTGAATTCCTGTGGCAAATAAGGTGGCTTCTATGGGGGAAAAAAAAAATATGGCTAGAGACCAACAGAAGTTTGTTTCAGATGCAGCAGCAAGACTGCAAGAGCAAGAAGGTCCTTAACACTAAGCAGCTTGTGAGCCAGTGGACAGAAGAATTTCTTGCACAATTCAGAGCAATATGCTCATGAACTACATACGTAAGGAAAGGGTTTAAAATTGCACAACATGCTGAGGAATGATACAAGTGGGGATTTTGTCTCACGGCTATTGGTAATTGGAAGGAACGGAGAGATAACTGAATTTGCTCTGTCCCTCATTCCTTGGAGCATGGGGAGGCTCAGCCACAGCAGATAACTGCAGCCAGAAGTGTTCAGTTCACATGTGTGGGAGGTGTCCACGGCAAGAAGAGTCTGTTCAAAGCATGGTCCCTTTCTGCATGTGCTCTGGCATTGTGGAAAGCATATCATGGTAGAGGTGTCACTTGGGGAATATTTTATCTGGCTAATTTGCCAGTAGGAGAAAGTCCTTCACTGATGGAGTGGTCAAGCCCTAGAACAAACTGCCCAGGGAAGTGGTCGTGGCACCAAGCCTGTCAGTGTTCCAGAAGGATTTGGACAATGCTCTTTGATACCTGGTTTAACTTTTAGGTTGCCCTGTGTGCAGTCAGAAGTTGGACTCAGTGATCCTTGTGGGTCCCTCCTGGCTTAGGACATCCTATGGTTCTAATTACTCTGAATTCCATAAATTAGGTACTGGTTATTTACTTCCAAACTTTTATTGTTTATGTTGTGCCTCATGTGGTGTGATGTTCTAAGGTTTCATTCCAGCCATGCCTCTTACAAATATTATTAAGAAAATAGTGTTGTGCATTATCTTAGCTTTCAGACTAATTTACTTTCTGTGCCTTTAAAAAAGCAAAGCAATGAGCTAATCTAAGAGATAAAGTTGTGCCAGGCCTCTACACTGAAAAGGTTGAACTCTTTTGATGTAAACGTACTTATCTTAAATTGCTCAAAACAGGAACTTCATTTCTGTGGTGTAAACTTTTTTGTTAACACTTTGCTTAGTGAATTAAAATTACAGAACCACTCTTAAAAGTGAATATCCACAAGATTTGGAGATTTAGAGCAGCTGTCTTGTGTTAGTCCAGTTCCTCAGAGTGGCTGGAATGGAGCACAGGAGCTCTTTTCTCTAGTTGCTGGCTCAGGACTTGCTAAGACAGAAGTGCCCAGGAGACTTTGGGGAAATTTATTCTTGTTTAGCTCTGTAGCTGTGAAATGTATCCAGAAGGAGCTGTGTTCATCCTGCTCAGAACAATTAGGATTCAAGGCTAAGTGAAGGAGGTGTCTATATTGCGATGGAAGAGCAGATTGCTAGTGCAGATGTGCCTCACAATACCTTTTGTTAGTGTAAAAACAAAAGGGATGGGGCACTCCTTTTCACTTGAGCTTGCCTTTGCTCATGAGAGACTCCTCTTTTTCTGAAATGTGGAAGACAGCATTTAATTTTATCATTGCATGTTTCCTTCACCTCCAATTGCTTCTAGGTTTTCTTTTAGGTAGTGGTTGTTACAAGACCTATATGTCAGGAAAAGAACCCTGCGTGTCCCCTTCTCCTCCTGCTTTCAGTGCCCCATAATAAATAACTTACTATGTCTCACTTGCCTCTTCCCAGACGTTACATCTATCTGGAGCGTAAACAATTGAATGACTTATACACAGTGTGATACCTTTGATTTTAGAGCATCATAAATAGGTTCTGATACAGGGACTGTCAATATCAAAAGTGAAGAGAAATGCTCTGTTCCCGTGAATTCAAACTGAAGGGAGCACTTTGATGTGAATCTGAAATGAGCACAGGAGTGGTCCTCTCTAAAGCAGTTCAGCCAGCACCTGTAACCTCTTAAGCTGCAGTCGTATCTCTCATGTGAATCAATATTTGAACCAATATTTACTTAGGACTCAGTCATGATTTATATGGGAGACTTGGTATTGCAACAACTGCTGTGTTACTCAATCAGATTCCCAGATGACTGGTTAATACATAACAAGCCCGATTTGTAAATTTGATTGGCACAAGTTATCAGCAGAATGGAAAGGAGAAATTCATTATATCACAGTGTATTTACAGGTATTTAATAGAATTATTAATTAACAGAGTACAATGTGCTACTACGGTTAAAGAGGCAATGGGTTTCATTCTGTTTTCAGAGGGTTTCTAATCTGGATTAATTACTTGGTAACCATTTTCTAGTTGGCACTTGTAATTGTGTTATTCATCTGTCTTAAAATGGAAACAAAGTAGGATGAAATTAGTTTATTATAAAAAAGCCACAGTAAAAAACAAGAACAAGACCAAAAACCAACCAAACCCCAACCTCTATAGTGTGCATTACTATTCTGGTAACAATTAACAGTGAGCTTCACTCTGGGGTCAAAAAACACTCTGCAGCTTTGAAGTTTAGGTATATCACAATATCACTTTGGCTGTATCTGACATTACCCTCACCTCCTGGGCACTATCAGTGACTGTTTCTGAATGAAGGTCGCTTGTCTGAATGATGTGGAGTGTTTCACCAAGAAATCCACTCCGTTTGTTTTATGCCATGATGGCAATAAAAAGATTTTTGTAAGTCTAAAGACCTGTACAATATCCAGATATCATTAGTCAAAGACACCAGGGCAAAGGACTGACTTTGAAAATGCTCTTTGATCTTTTGGAAGATTTTTTTAAAATTATGATTATTATTAATGAAATAGATCAGCAGAGGAAATTTAGAGTGATTCTTCTTCTTACTGGAACAGGCTGCCCAGGGAGGTGGTGGAGTCGCCATCCCTGGAGGTGTTTGAACAATGAGCAGATGTAGCACTTGAGGCTGTGGTCTGGTGGATACATGGCTGTTAGGAGGAAGGTTGGATTTGATGATCCTAAAGGTCCTTTCCAACCCTAATGATTCTATGATTCCTATAAATGGAAATGCTGAGTTAAAACTCTTTGGACAGGCTGAGGAATCCTCAGTGTCTGTGTAAAACAGACAAGACCGATTGTTTTCTAGTTCTCAGGCTAAAACACTTGAAAATCTGCGTGGGTGTGTGTGTCAGGAAGAACACTTCCAGTTCACTGAAAGGCTTTAACTTCTTTGCTCTGCTGGTGCTCCTGCTCTTCAGGACGTGTACGCTCTAAGACCAGTGACCACTTCTTTGGCAGGCACTTTGTTGTCAATAGCCATCCTGCTGCATATCTGGAAACGTTTCCTAACTTAATGACCTTTCTTTAACCTCAGGCTGCTAGTTGTTATCACTCGGCAGGAACAAATGTGTCTGGGAGAGGTGAGCAGCTGAAACTGTTGCCTGGAACACCTAATTTGCTTCAGGCTCTGCCCACGGAGTCCCATGGCTGCAGTTGCAGCAGGCTTGGCTCCCCAGATTCGGAAACTTCTCTCTGCCACCTCCTTACCCTGATCGTGCCTATGATAGAGGTTTAACAGCCCACGAGGAAATAACCAGCTGGAGACCGGTCTTTGGCTTAAACAATAAACTCTGCCAGGATGCCATAAAAACTATGGCACTCAATTACAGTCAGTCCCCTAGTCAAAACTAGTGTCTGGAATCCATATCTGGAATCCACCCTTTTACATCCTAACATAGGGAAAAAAATGCAGCATTCTTGACTAACCAGCAGTACTGGAGTTGCAAGTTCCATCGCAAATCAGTTATTTCAGCTTGGTATTAGTCCATTGCTATGCATGCTTAGCATAGCAAATTGTTGCATAATGAGAAAAGGGTAAGGAAAAAAAAAAAGATATATTAGAAGTCCAGCTCATTTTAAGATTAGTCTGTCATCTACCCCATTATTTGGCTCAATAGTAGACTTTGAAAGGTTTTAGAAATGCATGCACATTTTTATTTTACTGATAGCTGTTGTTCAAGCAACATATTGAGGTGGGTGAGCTCTTGGATTTTATTGTTGTGTTGTATTGAAGTATAAAGAATTTACTATCATGTTAATGGCAGCTACATGAACATAAGAAGGAAGTCATCTAATTGGCTTTGCTCCTGTTCTGTCCATGCAAGTGTCCCGTGAATGCTCTTGGGTTCTTCACAGCGTACAGGCTCTGAGCATTTAACACAAGCAGTGACAGCACCTGATGCCTTGTTATAGCACATTACCAGCTTTGTCCTACATGATTCTCTGCAGTCTTTTATTACTAACCATTATTACACCCATGATAATGAATTCTGTGGCTTTTTTTTCCCCACTCCCTCGTCACCACATCATACCCACCTCATACTAGTCCACTTGCTGTCAGAGGAACATGCTCCAGCTTGCACAGACAATGCGCCTGTGTTGCACACCTGAAACAGCTCAAGGTGCCTGCTCTTCCTTGGAGCGGGTTTCTTTGGCTCCCAGCTATATAATTCTGTGGTGGAATTCACAGTGCAGAAAATCATCAGTCCAAGGCTCAGCCACAGTAGAGAGATTAGAGAAGATGCAATTTCGCACAGTTTAGAACTTTCCGAGTGTTTTCAGTGATTATTGTGGTCACTTTTGAGACCAGGAAGAGTTGCAAAAATGTGCTATCACAGAAAAGAGACCATATCGAGTTTCTTTTTCCACTAGCAGGCTGACATCACTCCCAGTGGGGTTGCAAAGGATGTGTGAGTGAAGCCTGCAGGCTGGGGCAGGTCTGCCGTCTGACAAGAGGGCAGTGGGGCTCCGCTGCAAGCCGGGGGCAAGAAGGGGAAGCAAAGAGTCTGTTCCTCTGCAGCTTGTGTGGCTCTGTCACCAAATGACAGCACTGGCGACCCTCATGCATGGAGGACATCCTCCAGGAGGCCAAGCAAGCAAGGACCACCTGATGAGTGAGGACCCCCCAGTGTCTTCCACGCACTCCTCCAGCCGGCAGAACAGCGTGCAGCCCTGACCTCACGAGCTGCCTCTTGCCCAGAACTAATAAAACCAGAGGAGATGAAGAGGGAAGAGAGAAGAGAGAGCTGATTCAGTGCAGGTAGAGAACTGGTTACTATAGCAACTCTTTTCTTCTTTGAGCATAGCATGGGAGGACTCCCTTGCAAGGGGATTTCTGCACAGTCCCCAGGCTGGGAGGGGAGGTTGCTTCAAGAATCTGTTTGACAAGGCTGTGAGGCTGCACTCTTGAACTCTGCTGGGGATCGGGGGGAGCCGGGATAGGTTTGGAGAGGAGTTTGACGCTCGTACAAAAGTAAAACAGATGTTGAAGTGCCTGAACTCATGGGAGAGATTACTAAACTGGGACTGGATTAAAAGCGATACCTCGTGGTGTATTGTTCTGTGGGATGAAGCTGTTACCGTGCCACAGTACCCCACACAACCAGGAGTTTATAAAAGAAATAAGAGAATATTTAGCTATTAGATTTTTAGATCTCTCTCAGTTCCTGAAAAAGTTCCCTGACTGGGTTTCTTCAATGAGATGGAATTGGTACAGAGTAAGAAATTAAGTAATTTGTAATATAATCAAGGCTTGGACAGGCTGACTCCAAGAAAAGTCATTCTCTGGGACTTGAGCCAGGTAATGTTATCTCAGCACACTGCTTGGAGTACCTGGCACTGTACAAGCTCTAGATCTTTGTGGTTATCTTAGATCAACATAGCAAATGAATGAGCATATTATCTTTTTGGTAGGGCTGCTTTTTAGTGTAACACTTCCCTTGCATTCACAGGCAGCACATGCCCAGGGTAAATCCCTCTTTTTTTAGCCCTTGCTAACCCTGTGTGCTCTGGCAGGTACATTTCAGGTATTTGGTGCTGGGAACTGGACAAATGCAGAAGGAAAATAAATCTGCCTATGATTACCTCAGATTTAGTCCTGAAACTCTCCGTCAAGGCACAGAAGACATCGCAAATTCTCTTGAGAAGGAATGAGCAAAGGGGGCTTTGGGTAAAATACTCCACTCCCCTATTCTCTCTAGGCTGTTTTTTGTTTATTTTTCCATGCATCATTGTTACTGGAGACACAGACCTAGGAGAACATTGCCTGCCACAATCCCACTACCCTTTCTATCACTGGGGAAGAGGAAGGGTGGACAGCTGTGCAGCTGCTTCTTGCCTAGGTAGCTAACTCAACTTTAAAACTCTATAATCTGGCCTTCAGAGCAGCATTTTTTTTTGCCATTGATGCGGGGAATAAGAAACAGCAGCCTTAATATTAGCTTAAAATTTATTAAGGATCTTACCAGACATAGAACCAAGGAGCCGTAAAATGAAAGCAAGCTCCTTGCTCCAAGTGCAGCTTGAACACAGAGCTAGGCTGAGAGTATTTTGCTATCACAAGAAGCTCCCATGGGAGCAGTATGCTGAGGAGGTGAGCCAAGAGGCTGAACAACTCAAGGACAGCCCTGAACTCTCACCCACACTTGTGATGACTGCACAGTTCCTGTGTCAAAGTCTCTGGCCTCAGCCTAGTTGCAGCAATGGGATTCACAAACTCCACAGCTACCTGCTACTTGTCCATAAAGAACATTTAAAGACAGCTGCTCTTAAGAAGCCTGCAAGCTTTTCAGCTGAAATAAGTATCTGCATCCGTCTTCAGCAGTGTCATTCTCTCTGTGCCGTGTGGCAGATCTGGCCTCAGCAGGCATTTGATCTTGCCAGTAAAATCTGCTGCTGCTTGGTATAACAGCCAGAAAGAGTTGTGAAAGAAAATTACACTCTTTATGAGTCAGAATTCTAGACTTAGCTCTTTTGTGAGCAATAAGCAATCGCTACAGCACCAATGCAATTGGGGTGAATAAAACCACGCATCGATCCAACTGCAATTCCCTTCATTACAGATAGAAAAGTATTAGAGAAAACTGGGCAAAAATATTCTAATAAACTTTAGTAAACCACACGAATAAATTAACAAATGGCTGATGTGACACTGATGTCAGAGACATCAGAGACGTAAGAGACGTTACAGAGACATCTGCTCTCTCCTGCTAGAATATGTGCTTAAGACTGCATTTGGAACCAGTGGAAAGCAGACATTTCTATCAGGACTTGGTGAAGAAGTGTCTCCATTACTTCAAAGGAAGTAATGGACTTGCTGAGTGCTATATTCTGTTCAGGAACTGAAATAATAGATCACATATGCAGGGTATGGGGTTGAAGAAAGAGTAAATTACAGAGAAAAAATAAAAAAAGTTGTTTTTTACTGTCTGAGGGGAAGGAGATTTTTGTGACAAGTAGTTTTGTCTCCCTCCACAGCAGAAGTCATATAAACTCTCAAGCCCCTACTCACCCCAGGAGAGGAGATTTTATTCCAGACTGTATCTTGCTCACAGCATAGTCACTATGTGTTCTGTGTGTGCCCTAACCCTACTTATCTCGCCGTTACTTCCTTCACAGGCTTTAAAGCAAGGTTGTCCAGGGGATATTGGGCAGCTGATGAATTATTCTCTTAATGGGCATCATTTATTAGATGCTACAGTAGATTAACCTATTAGATGGAATCTGAAATTGAACATGGATACAGAACCCAGGTCTGCTGTCAAAAAAAAAAAGAACAGTGTGCTAATGCAGCTTGGTTGCTATGGTGTAAAATCTGACATCAGGAACATGAAGACATGCTTGCCTTTCTCCGTTCCTTAAGGAGACAGCTGGTTGATGGATTAATCCATCGGGTAGGATATTCCATTGGTACCTAACAACAAGGTATTTGTAGTGCCCAAAAAATAGAAATGGGGGTCAGTTGCTGCTGAGAAAATCAGGTTTCTCAAGTCTGAGTCCAGTGTTTTAACTATTCAGTCTTGGAGTGTTTGAGACAATAATCCAGCACTTAATTCCCTTTGAGTTTTTGGTTTGGTTTGGTTTCTGATGCCTTTCAGCTTTCAGTGTATTCTGATGTCTTCAGAAGCCTTAGTCCTGTTGAATTTGACTATATGCATTATCTAAGTGTAATAGATTCCACCCTAGAGGTGGAAAAAAAAAATCACATATACCAATAGGTTTGTTTTCCTTTTATTTCTGTTTTATTTAAATGTGGATTTAAAACTTATGAAAAGTACCATATTAGTAGCTCTAGAATGAGAAAAATGGATACTGAAGAGAAGTATAAATTTCTGATACATTGCTCCTCCTGCACAATTTGAGCCAAACCAGGGAAGTTGTTGAGTAAGAGCAGAAAAAATTTTATTTTCATGTTCCATGAAACCAGTACCTGTCCTTCCACATATTCTACTGAGTTTTGCACCATGCCTTTAGACCATTCATCCTTGGCATTGCTGCTGAGGTTTTCAGTATGACCCAGTTCACGCCACCAGTGCCACGTGGCTTCCTGCCCATTCACATCCACGATGGCAGTAACGTGGCTGAATGAACCATTACCCACAATTTAATGACAAAAGTCATTTTAACCAATAATGACTTCCCTAACCAACATTTTCTTTCCAGAATAATGAAGAAAAAAAACACAGAAAGGCTATTAACATGTTGATTACACCTTCATATCAACTCAAGCTGCCAGCCCTCACGATTACTCACCTTTATTTCTATCACGAGCTCTGCTGCTGCTTTGTTCTCACTTTTATTGCACTGTACATGCTTGTGTCTCCTCACAATTGGACCATGTTTGTTGTAAAACATTCCTGAACAGTTTTCAGGTGAGTTACACCCTTTTGGTAAACTCAAGAATAAACTGAGTTAACTGAGTTACTAACTACTAATAAAGTGTTAAAGCGATAAATGATGTAATGAGCAGAACAAGTGTCTAAAGGAAATATGTTTATGGGCTTCATCCGGATCCAGGACACTTATCAAAACGGAATTCATTGCAGGACTCAGCCCAGGCTGGACTGACATGGGGAACGTGTGTGTTGTAATCAAAAGGATATAAAACAAATAGAGCCATAATTTTCATATCTCCTTCTAAGTTCGCCATTGAAACAGATTTGTGGTTTTGAAATGAAGCTTATGACTTGGTATGAACAAGTGTCAGTGAAATGGCCACTATCCAAAGGTTGGGAGTTTTCTCATCTACTAGAAGTGAGGAGAATTCTCTCCACCCAAGAAAGACAGATCTTTTAGTTTTCTGTATTTTTGCCTTCTCTTTCCACACTAACAGCAGTCAAAAAAACCATCAGTCTACTAATGCTACTTAGGAAAAACCAGAAGTCCTGTTACTCATACTGTGACAAAATAGTGTGAAGGTTGATCACTTAGAAACAGAAGGGCCAGTTTGAAAGGCAAATTTGTCTGGTATTTTCACCCCTTCTTCCCCCCCATGTAGAGACATCAGCAGCATTGGCTGCAGAAAGGGGTTTCCATCTGTAGAACTGTTTTTTGATATTTAGCTATTCAACATCAGTGATGTCATCAGGTACTTCAGCAGGGACCTGCAAAGGACAGGGGCATCTCCCCTGTCCCATGGTACCACCTCTACCAGCCACCGCATGTCCCCTCCCTCTCCAGCATCTGAATCTGTGCTCAGATCCAGGATTTTATTTCATAAACAAAGAGCTGAGGCACAAAGGGGAGAAAAGAGAATCTGTGTCTCTTCCGCTCCAGGTTGGCAGCCCTACCCCATACATCACTCCTGTAAACCAGGGGCTGGCATGCCTCAGCCAGGACAGTTTCTGCTGTGCTGAAGCTCCTTTGGCAGCACAAAGCAGTTCCGAAGCCAGTTCTGGAGCGGTCCCGCCACTTCGCAGGAAATCCCAGGGCTATTTGGTTTTTTTCCAGAACCAGTGTTGACGTGAAGTGCGCAGACAAAATGAGGGAGCAGCCCACGTGGTGAAATTGTTCAGGAAGGAACG
>VWZY01012668.1:9194-48400 GCA_013399075.1 Chloroceryle aenea | reverse complement strand
ACGTCGAGCCCTCCCTTCTGCCCAGGAGAGGGTGGTGGTGCGAGGTGGCTGGTGCTGCAGCGCGACAGCAGCGCCGGAGCCGGGGGAGGAGCCCCGGACCCTGACGGTAACGGTGATGGAGCCCGTGGAAACCGCCGCATCGGGTACTGGGCTTCCAGCGGAGCAAAAAGGGCCCGTTCTGGCATGGCCCTGCCCGTTATGAAATTGAGAAGTTAGCAGGTAAACGCAGTGTATCGATGATGTGAATCATCTTGTGTATATATAGTAACAAGTCCTTATGACTCAGCACGTTGGCAGCAGAAATATGTAAATTGGGGATGTTCTAGAAGCCATATGTAATGCCTTGCCGCCTTTGCAGAGTTAGTCTTTTTTTTTTTGTATCATTCCTGTACGCTACTGAAGACTGATAAAGAGTTTCATTTTTAGACTGATCATTCTACCTAATCAAACCTAACGTCACAGTTTCAAAGGCTATGGTTGTCAACCTCTCCCCTTGAGCCCTGAGTTTGTTTTCCTAGTGATTCAGCTTGTGTTGACACATGAAATACATGTTAAGTCTACTCTCAGGTAGCTAAGAGAGCATAAACTATTGACAAAGCTCCGATATATAAAAGTATAATTAAACCACATCATGCTAATTTCTATTTAAAAAGCCTTGTTAAAAATTAGTAACTCATTGAAAGCCAGCACAGGAAGTATTTGGATTTTTAGATTGTTTCTCCTCACTTGACATGATCATAAGTTGATGGAGAGGAATTTTAGAAGACTTTTCTTAGACAATAGACTAGTCTCACAATATGTCTATAATCTGACTTGTTTTCATCCTTAGTGTGTACTGCTGACTTTGGTACTTGCTTTCTAAAGCTTTAGGTTATAGCACAGTTATCCTTGCATTTCTTGGAAACTTTCCCTCCAAGACGATCACTTGAAAATGGCTTGATGGTTCCTGGATTGGGAGGAGAGGCTGAAATTTAAGCATGTGTAAATCCATGCTAATTGACAGCTGCATTTATTTTGCCAAAAGTCGTCTTTCCTCTTTTACCTATGCAGAATAAAGCATCATACTGGTTTGCTGATCCCAGCTCCCCAAAAGTCAGGCTCAAGGTGTGTGTTCTCCAGTGTGATTGTCTTCAGTGCCATTTTGGCTGTGTTGGTGCAAATCATGCTCCCAAGCAGCTGTTAGGTGCTCAGTGTGGCTGGGTGAAGGGGTCCAGTCCATGCTATTGGAGAGTGAAGGACACTCACATCGAATGAGAATGCAGCTACATAAGCACATCTGACTGCTGTGGCTGGGGTTTGGGGAATGCTATGGGAAGCTTGAAAGTAGGTGACCCTTTTGGAAGGGCTTACCTTTCAGTGATTGTATCAGTAGACTGAGTGGTAGCTTTATCTGTATAAGAGCAAGATGCCCTTTTGACCCTTAAATAAGCTGCCGAGTCTACTGACCTTTCAGGAGAACAATACCTTTTTTATTAGCCTGTTGTATGGACTTCCTTGATTAGAGGAACTTTTGAAGTCTTAGGTGCATAAAACTAAAGTGAAACCCGTTTAATAGAGTTCAGCCTTAGTAAGACACTTCTGTTTGACTGGAGACCATAAGGGTTTCTGGGCTTTTGTGCACTGTATGCAGGCTGAGCATGTGTTTAAATAAGTAGTTGTACAGAATTTTAAGCTCTACTCCAGTATTTTTTTTTGTAAAGTGGCTTTCAATGTGTTTAGTTCTATTTAAGTATTGATATTTTCACTGAAGTATTAGGAAGTCTTTCAGCAAAGAGGGCTTAGAAAGGGTGACAAATACATTAAACAAAACAAACCAGAACCAAACTCAACCATCTAGCATGGCTTAAATGAAATGTAGTTGCTGTAATGAAGCAATATTTGTATTGCCTCTGAATGGTCTGGCTGTGCTCTTCCTTTGATATCCTTGCCATCTGTCTGAGTTTTTTATACCTGTTCACCTTCATGGTTCAAAGTTACTTCATATCTCTTGTCTCTAAACATCCTTTTTTGGATGCTTGCCAAGCCACCTGGTTCTCTTCTGCCTTTTTTCCTGAGCATATTGTGCAGCTGATGTTTTACCCTATTTTCCTGAGATTTCTTTATTCTTTGTCAGTCACTGACTTTGGCTATGTAGGCCAGCTCTTCCCACTGTATCCTCTCCTGGTAAATACATACAGGTCACCTACTACTCGGTAGCTTTTTTCCACCAGAAAGTATTCACTAGTTCCCCATGCTGTTGTAAGAGAACCTAGAAAAATACTTGAAAAAGCATTGAGAGAGGTTTCAGGTTAGGATTGAGAACTGCATTTTAGCAACTGCATTTTGGATCTGCCATGTGTTCCTGGAATCAAAGCTCACTGCAAGGTAATAGCAAATGCTTATGTTTTGGATCTTATGAAAAACGGCATTGTTCTGTGAAGGAAATCACAACATAACAGAGCATTATTTTAATTCTGGAGTTACTGCAGTAAGTTACATAGCATGCTACAAGTAAAATTACTTGTAAAACCCATGCTACCTCTTCCTTTCAACTGCTAGCTGCTATATTTGGATTGTGTCTGGGTTTTAAAGTTCTTTAATGGCGAGACAGTTTTTTTTAGTAGAGCTGATTTGCATTTCTGTTTTGTAAGTAAACCAGAAGTTTCAGTGCTACTTCCTCTTACTGTAGAGAAAGAAGTAATATGGAAAATCTATTGCAGAAGGGAAGTTTGAAAAGGTAGTTAGTGAAGATGTTGATAATGAAGGAGATACAGGCAGACAATGTAGTCCATCCCTGGAGACATTCAAGGTCTGAGCACCCTGCTCTAGTTGGGGGTGTCCCCGCTCTCAGCAGGGGGGTTGGACTAGATGACCTCTAGAAGTGCCTTCCAACCCAGACATTTCTATGTTTCTAAAGAAAATATGGGTTGTGTAAACTAGTATTCTTAGTGGGCTACCAGAAATCAAGAAACTTAGTTTCTCTAATCTAGTTACCCGTCCAGCTTGATAAACCTGTAGAAAACAAATGCTGTCACTTTTTCCTCTAGGAACAGCACTGTAAAACAGTAATTACATGAAAAGCCAGCATGACCCCTGAATGACTGAAGTACAGGGCTCCCTCGTTTGTTTTCCCTGTTATGTAAGATTCTGAGTGCTACTTGAGTTTTGACAGATACCCAAGCAATTTCTTTAAACTGCTTTAATTGTGAATTTCAGAATTGAATGTTAATGCCTGGAAATGATAGCATAAGTAGGACTTTCAGCAGCAGTGCTGTAGCACATGTACTTGGGCTCAATCTTTGAGGCTGCCACCTCTGGTATACCAGATCTTAATCCAAACGTAGGGTTTTATACTCACCTCATGGTTTTAAGCTCATTCTGCTGTCATCTTGCTTGTTTGTGCAACCAGGTATATCTGACAAGACTCCAGTGTCACTTTCTAGCTATCCCAAAAATTATTTACAGAAGTCCACATCTTACCTTAGTTGCTTGTTGCATTTTGCATCAATTTGTTCATAACTTGAGCTGTGATTTGGATTGATAGATCTTGATGGTGAGATGCATGAAGCTGCCAATATTTTTATTGAAGCCTTATATGTTGTGAGTTATTGGTACTGTTGGAAAATGGTTTGTCATGTTAGTATGCTTAACTAATCTACTCCAAAAGGTTGATTAGCACACCTCTAACAGGTAGAAAATGAAACATGTACGCTCATCCAAGTTAGCTGATAAACTTGCTTTTCTCCTGACAGAGGTGGCCTCAGCAACATGCTGTTTCAGTGTTCACTCCCTGATGCCATTGAGACAGTTGCAGATGAACCGCGGAAAGTTCTCCTGCGCTTGTACGGTGCGATCCTGCAGATGGTGAGTACGTGGAGTGCTTTGGGAGTGGGAGGGTTTCTCTGTCTTCATTGGAGATACTCATTTGTGACGCGCTGCTTTATCCTGTTGGGAGTGTGCTTCAGTAATAGTGGGGTAGCTCACTAAGCTTAAAGCAGTTTTCTTTATAGCTTGTTATTGTCTAGAACTTACACTCCTTTCTATACAGATCCTGACTGGCATATATCAGCTGAAGGTTCATTTGCTGTCTGTTTGACTAGGAATGTTTTGTTTATGGTGTTAAGTTTGGACTGTGGTGTTTCAGAAAAGTGATTAAAGTTTGCTTCTCTACAGTATGTAGAACTCTGGCATAACTAGCAAGATTGCAAGAGACTAAACTGCTTAATTTTAATCTTGGTAGCACTTAGGAATCTTGGAGATTAAAGTTGCAGGTTTTGTCAAACTTTGTACAGTGCTCAGGCATTTTATTAGGTATTTATTGTGTCGCTGGAAAATTTGATCTGCAGTGTTAGAATAAAAATGAAGCACAAACATCAACACTGTCCAGCCATCTCATTCCAAAATATGCTTTCCTAAATGTGTGATATGCCTTGTAGCTGGCATAGAAGCTTAACCAGATGTTTGTCAAACTCTTCTAATGTTACTACTTTTTTTTATTTGGTTAGTAAAATGTAAATAGCATTGAAATTTGTCAAACCTTAAGAGAAGTGGTTGGCAAGTCTGTTTCAAATTGTAGAACTAAAAATGAAGAATATTTTGTAAAGGTGATCTCTTCTAAAGCTTACACAGCTGTTACCGTAGGACTGTACAGCAGATCTTCTCTTACCCATCTCTGTTAGACACTTGATTATATTGAAATACATAATCAGAACCGAAGTGTTGAACCTTACAAAATATTGCAGCTTCATAAAATTACATTTGAATGTTGGCAGTTGTTTCTGTTTGACTTAGAGGGTCTGGGTTTATTATCCATTAATTTGTTATTTTCCAGTACTTAGTAACTTGCTTTGAATAACTGATCCAATATCTGCAGGAGATTCACTGTTCCTGAAATTTCAGCCCATTCTTCCTGCTTCTGCTGCCTTGACCAAACTTGCTATTAAAAAAAAAAAATCTTATTGAATGCTGTCACTTGTCCTTAGTGTTCTTTTATTATCATATGTGAGGTATTGGCTTTCCCACAGTAGCAAGCTTTACCAGAACTATGTAAAAGATTTTAGTGGCATGAAATGCTTGGCTACGTCACCGTATGTGTGTTGGGAAAGTGCAACTATTAAACAAGAAAAGCGTGTAGAAGTTCATTCAAGCTTAAGTATCTTCTGCTTTAAAGAAAATTAAATCAAAGTGGTGAGGAACTTTGTTTTCAAAGTGACTCCTAGGGTAGATGCTAAGAATATTTCCCTGAATTATTAACTGTTTTAATGTAATACTGACTCAATATATAGAAGGCTTGAGTAGGAACATGGGCTGTAAAACTGCTGTAGTAGTAGAACTTCTGTCGCCCAAGAGCTGTGAAGAAATGTGGCCGTTCCCTTACATTTCAAAGGAAAAGTAAAGTAGATTGTAGAATTCCTTTGCCCTCCTCTTCCCTCAGGGTTGTTTTAACTTGCCTTTTCTGTGCCCCTATCCACTGAAGAAATCAAAATAAAATTTTGGGCTCTAAAATCAGAACTAATTCGGTTTGAAAATTGAAAGTGTGTTCATAACTTTCTAACCTTTCTACTCTTGGTGTTGAAGGATCTTTTGAGATGTCTAACTTCCTTTATTTCCGTAGTGGCAGTGAAATGACTGCTTTTGTTGGTGCAGTTCACTAAAGGTTAAGTAAGCAGAGAAAGTCCCAAGGTAAAACTTTCAGATTGCATTGAGGTTCACAATTTTTGTCGGCAAACATTTGTCTCTTCCAGCCCCTCTACCTTAAATGCAAGTTAATATATAAGCAAACTGTTTTATTGGGGTATTTTGAAAACCTCACTTAGGATTCTTACAGATTTCTGGGTGGCATGAGCAGAATCTTATGAAAAGCCTGTTAAGTGGGAATAATTTGATGTATCTTGGTGATGTTGCTTAAGTTTAAAGCCTATAGAAATTAAGGGACCCTGCCTAAGTTGAGTTTTAAGACCTTATGCCAAAGTCATGACTTAATTCTCAATGACTTAATTGTAACTGCCACTGGGTATTAGTAGTTACCACTTGTTTGTTTGAGCCTTTGTAGCATGCTTTAACTCTTGTCCATTTTACTTTCTGTTGAAATTGGAGCA
Organism: Chloroceryle aenea; assembly: GCA_013399075.1. NCBI lineage: Eukaryota > Metazoa > Chordata > Aves > Coraciiformes > Cerylidae > Chloroceryle > Chloroceryle aenea. The sequence continues at coordinate 42,323 of VWZY01012668.1, read as the reverse complement.
CAAAACAGTGATGGTATCAGCTCTTCTTTATTCCTTGACTGTAAGCACTATAAATCTATAGTAATCTGCACCAAATTTTTGTATGTACAGGAGACAAATTAAAATTTTGAGTAGACGTGAAAAACAGACACCTGATACTAACTTAAGAATGAATGATACTGGCACCATAATTCTTAAGCCACCTTTTAAAGGAGCCTTTTTTCAGTTTGAAAATAGCCCCAGTTTGCTTATTACAAATCTTGGAAGACACAAATGTCAGTACATGAAACTCATCCAATATAAACCATGCCAGTTGGCTAAAGCTGCCACACAGGGAAGGCTTTGTGCCTTCCTCTGTCATAGCTGATATGTTTAAGCCAATTTTTTGTGTGCATGACTGTTTTGGGGGGAGCTGGGGGGAGATGAACTGAGCTGGCTCGGCCATTATTATGAATGGCCGCACTGGCATGGATGTTTAAAAATCAAGGACTTCTTTTGAGTATATCCTTGAGCAGAACTTTTCTTTAAGACAAGTATTTGTGCTTGTGACAGGTTAAAGTACTAACCACATTAAAACTCCAATGTTTGAGGCACAATGCAGATATGCTCTACATTGAAAAAAGGGAAATGTCTTACTCTGCTTCACTTATTCTTGCTCCAGCTTAGTTGCTAAATTTAAAGGGGAGCATTGAAAGAAAAGCTTCCTCATGATAATACGCCTTTAAATGTTGGCTGTATCAGTGTTAAAACAAAAGATTCTCCAACAATCTGTCATTTAATGCCCAGATCTTAAGACTGGATTTCATATGCAGATCGCTTTAGTGCTTCTACCTAAATTTGGAACAACAAAACTCCCCATGTTGTAGAAATGCTGGTAGGGTTCCAACATAAAATAGCATCAACAAACAAACGAAAGCTCAAATTAAGGTGAATTTCTTTAAAGTTCATCTATCAAAAGGTGAACTTGGGGATCGGCTCCCATTCTTTCACACATGTCAAAAGAACCTTGAACTCTTGATTCACTGGGTCTCTCACTTTGCAATAGCCAAACCAAAATCTTGTATCTAAATCAGGAAAACCAAACCAGTATCCCTAATGTTCCTCTCTGGTCTCTCGATTTTTCTGTGAGCAGACACAAAATAAGTATAAATGGTTGCCACAGTTCTGTGGTAGATCTTTTTCCATACCTGCCTTGCTGCCTTTTATTTTTTGTAACTAAATAAAATGCAGACTGCTGTGTAACTGTAATTATCAACGTCTTCTGTGGTTGTTGGTGTCCATGTCTGTTTGTAGCATGGAGTAACTACAAATCCCTGGCACTGGCAGACGGCTTGAAAGAAACCAAGCACCTCTTACGGGGATGTATTTGTGTTGGGTGGAGTTAAGGGTGTTCTGGGGGTAATGTACCACTTTAGTTGTATATGCATGTGTTCTCTGCTGCAGGCTTGCCCATGCGATCGTGCCTAGAGCACTCTGGTTTCCAGGTGACAGACACGATTCACGGTATAGTATGAGATCTCTGAAGTTGGAGCATTCTCTACAGCTTTCATTTTCTTTAGTACTGGATTTCATTGTTTAAAAATAAGGCTTAAGTAGCACTGTCTGTGCATCTGAATGTTTACAGCGATGACAAAATATCAAAGTACTGCCCTTCCTTTCCTCTGCTCCCTCATAAGAGAATGGTAACTTGAAATGAAGAGGATTAGAGATGTTTTTGTGGCTTTTGTAGGGCTTGAACTGTGAATTATTCCTCACATGCTAGGTTCTAGGACTTGAGTAAATGAGCATCAGTTCTTTCAGGTCTGGCAGGGATCAGTGATTGTCAGCAGGTTCCTAGAAGCAGAATTAGTTATTGTTCAATCTAAAAATGCTTGTGTTCCCATATCCTGAAGTTCAAATTGATGTCTTTCAACAACTTGTAGAATTAAGACAAGTTTCCTCTGCGTAGGTTGCCTCTAAACTCTCAGGCAGTTCTGTGTAATGTTTCAGTTCTTTGGCATTTGAATTCTTAGGGATTTGTCCAAATCAAAGTATTGCAGTATTTTCAAGTTGTGAAAACTACTAAAGCTGAGTAAATTCAGAAAAATATAAGATTTAAATTTGTTGGCAGAGCAGAGGGTTAGGGAGGAAAAAGTTGCAAGTTCCTCTATACAGAATTATAATCTGTGAATTATTTTTTTTTGATAGAGCTCATCTTCCAGCTATGGGAGAACTAAGTTTGGGGATCTAGGGAGAAAATTATCAACTCTAATTTTCTGTGTCGAACTGCCAGATGTATAAATGCTGTCTGGTCGGCATCTGATCAGATAACTTGCAAATGAGTCTCATTCTAGGGCTTTCACCTTCTGCCCAAAGCTTCCTGCCTTAAAATTAATTTACATGATCGCAAAGCAGGCTCTGTAAGGACTCTGCTGTGTCTGTGCACAGAGCTGCCCTCACTAAAATTCTAGTGTGCTTTCTTAATCTGCTTTGGGAATAACTTCCCCCAGTAGGAGAACTAAACAAGTATTTAAATAAATCTTAAAGATGTAGTGTGTCCATTTTTAGTTATGCTCATACAGGGAGAGTGCTTAAAAGCCTCCAGGAGTTACTCAGTCATTTGCTTATTTGGGTACTTGAAGCCTTCTCCTTGCTGTTGAAGTGAATAGCTCCCAGAATTGGCCATAAATTGGAGTGAGCTGTTAAGAGTTTATGGACAAAATGAAGTTTTGATGGGGTCAGCCAAGAACACATGAGCTAAATATGTACATTAAATACTGCATGGTATGAGGTGTTTCACTTTGAACCACTGTTCTCGTAAGTGATTGTGCAGTCAGAAAACAATCAAATCCCACCTCTAACGTCTCTTAAACTCCTGTTACACGAAATTACATCCTGTTTACTTTGTTCTCCTCGCTCACGTGTACTGGAGACTTGCCTAATTCTAAGTTGAGTACATGGCCACTTGTGATGACTGATCCTCTCCAAGCTCCCATTCATATTTGCAAGTTATTTACAAATTACTTTGTATTCATTCTCTTCTGGACACTAATGCTCCATGCTGAGGGAACAGAAAAGAGGAAGGGATGCTGCAGAAGTCTCCTTTTCTGATGACTCTGCAGTACACGTCCGTAACTGTCTCTTTCTAATGGCACAGTAGATGCCATTAGGCTATCTCCAGCCCTAATTTGAGGTGCACTTGTAGAACTGGCCTAGCTCTTTACACAGTATGACTTCTGGAAAGCGGATGCCAGTTCAGGTTCTAGGGAAAAGCCTAATCTGCTTACCTTCTGATGAACTGAACCATTCTGAGAGCACCATTAATCAGGAAAGACTCCTGGATGGTGAGTAACTTTCTGACTGTTCACGAAAAATCTGTAAGATGCAAGAGTGGTATTGATATAGGACATGCTTGTTCAGAGAAGCCCTCTGTAAATGATGTAAAGTAGTTATGCATTTAACTTTAGTGAATATGTTTTGACTATTAATTTCCTTGAAAGGAACATAAACTAATAGTAGTTTTCCTATTGTCTTCTTGTAAACTTACTATCCTAGTGGAATGGGAAGTACTTGCTGAAAGACCATCGATTCATGTTAACTATGCTTCTTCTATAGCCTCTGAAATACTGTAACTGCATAGCTTGTGTAAATCATTAGCTTGTTGTATTGTACTTAAGGCAGCTGGTGTTGCTTAGCTGTATTCCATTAAGTTCATATTTCCACCCTTGTTTTGGACATGTTAGAGCTTTGGAACAGAAAGGTATGCACATGGTTCTGTGAATCAGCTGTTTTTGTTCAGAAGGTGGAGATGCAGGCTGCCTTTATGGGCCTCTAAAGCTAGTCTGGTTTAAACAGTCAACGGTGGAATTGCAACATAAATAGCAGCCACAAACTGTCTAAGCAAATATTTGCTTTCTCTTCTCCTTACCTTCAAGCCCTTTAAAGGACAAGGTTTTTATTACATCTTGAATTTGAAATGTGCAGCTCTATTAAAAGCATGTGCCATTGAGGGTTTAGTTGCTGAGGGTATGGTTTGATGCTCTGAAACTGCTTTCTAATGACTGTTAACAATCCTTGCACAATACATTATGCATGGAATTTGTTAAAGTTTTGCCAGTATACTGCAGTTCTTACCGAGACATCTTTAGCTTACCTGTGCAGTTCATTTGAAGAAAAATCTTGGATTTGCCTGACCAGGGGTAGATTATATGTAGAAGCCTCAACAGCATAAGGAAATTCTAGTCACAAGAACTTTGGAAAATAAGGTTATGGGAAAAGCAAGTGTTTTGCAAACTTCGTAACATGGCTTTTCTAACAGTCCTCCTAAGGCTTTTATATAATCTCTGTAATGAGCCTCCTAAGTGCTTTAGCTGAGAGAACAGTTTCATCCCAGATCTTGTGCGGAGGGACTTAATTTTCTCTTAGTGAAAAAGTTTCCTCTAAGCTTATGCATTAAGAACTTGAAACACTGGGAAACAACAAATTCATACCTGAAAATCAGCTTTTTGGGCTGTTTACAGGAGTGGTTTGTTCTCAGTGGCACATCCTTTTGAAAGACTTTGGAATTGTTGCATTAGTGTGGTGATCAGAGCTGAGATGGATACTAGTGCTGTAGCTGTCACAGATCAAGACAGTGTTGAGACATCTAGTTAATTGTAGCTGTCACTTCTACTCCCTTTGTTCTGGTGGTTGCAGATTAATCATGTTAAATTTCATCTTCTCATTGTGTTTGCTTCTTCTCATTCATAGAGGTCCTGTAATAAAGGAGAGTCTGTACAGTCTCAGAAGGAAAATGACTTGCAAGTGAGTAATTAAATTTGCTTATTTCACAGAATTTTATAGATGATGGAGAAATGTGGCAAACCTGCTTGTTCTAAACCAGTAGCTACTCCACCTTGTGTCTGGGCTGGGTTTCTGAAAACCATAAATGGTAATGAAGAAAAGAAATCTATTTGCTCACAGAAGTAATATTATAGTATGAGTGTTTGTACATAGCTTGGAAAGATTTAAGCATTCCACAAGAACAAACATCCCCTCCTGCAACTCTACCCTGAATGGTTTCTTACCATTTCTAGCACTGATACCAGTACTGCTCTTTCTATTACTAGGCTCCTCTTCAGTAGAGGAAGAGCAATACTCTGCTTTACCTGATCCTTATGTTATAGTACACAGATGAACTCTTCTGGGCAAAGTATGTGGAACTGGAGAGAACTTCCTCTTCATCCTGAAATGTTTCTGATTAGCACTCTGCTTGGATCATCTGTGGTCTGCAAACTTCTTGCATTTGGAACCATTTCTGCTCAGGCAGCATAATCTTGAGCTGAGTGTAATTTTTCATAGCGTCATCTGAACAGAATTTGGTAATTCAGGTTTCTACCCTGGCAGTATTTTTTTTCAGTAAGAAATAACACTGCAACATGTTAGCCAGATGCCTTGCTTGAGATGTACTCTTGTCTTCCAACCCTGTAATGGTTTTGGCAGTAATTAGGGAGAGGCATGTGTTACTCCTCTGATAGGTGCTGCTTTTCTCCCCTTCTACTTTCTGCCTTCTGGGAATGACATCTGAAACAGTTGAAGAATTTGTGATGATTTTTTTTTTCTAGTGAGTTGAAACTGGTTTAACATTTTTTGTTGTTGCTGCTTTTGAAGTTTTGTTGAACTTCCAGTTAAGTTTACTGGAATAGCTTCAATCAGTTGAACCAGGACTGAACTGGGAAATGGACTGGTTTGATTCCTCAGTGTTCTTTGGAGTTGAAAAATGGAGGTGGTTTGAATTCTTTACCCCACCCTAATCCAGTCAAAAAGTTCCTAAAGTTACAGAACAAAAAAAAATCCAAACAGGCCTCACCCTGGTATCAGCAGCTCATAGAAGTTTTTCAGTGCAGGAAGCAAGGCTTTGAACTTCAGAACTGTCTTCATTTCTTACCTGAAAATAGTGAGTCTGTCCTGGTGGGTTATTGTTTTCTGACATTGATCTCATCGTGTTGGAACTTAACTGTTGGATCAGTATATTCAAGAATTCCTGTCAGGATGGATTTGTTAAGTTTTCTGAAGTCTAGGTAAAAATTGTAGGTAGTTTTGATCAGAGGGGTTAATGTCATCTTTCGGAGAGAAGAAAAACCTCTGGGTAATCCCAAAATGTTCTGGATCACTCACTAGCAAAAGCATTGTAGCTGTTTTGAGCTGTCTGGTGTATGACAACTGTGGCTAGAGATGGGATAGCCTTCTGTTGGCTCAAGGTATCTTTAAACAGGGATTATCTATGTTTTACCTTGGGTTTGCTATATTTAGGGGTAATTTTTGTCAAAATACTACTATGTCATATATTTTTATAGTGAGCTTTTTGTTGAAGCAAGAATAAAGCAGAAGCTTCAGTTCCAACTGAAGTATAGAAAGGCTTTTGATCTCTCCTTGTCTGAATGTGAGCTGCATACTGGAAGAGTCTTGTAAAGACTGTTAGGTTTGAAATGCAATATTCAGCTTGTAAATAATCATTTAAGTGTGAGCTGCCAAATCTTCTCCAAAAGCTTGTTTTAAATACAAGTGCTCATGATTACATCTGTTGGAAACTAATTAAAATTGAGAGCTTCAGAGCCTAAGGCAACAGGTCATAGTCTTGGCAGTATAAGTGTATTGCGAAGTATTTATTTGCGGGCATTGAGATCTCTAATTTACTTTGAACACTTGATCCTTAAAACTCATCAGGTGAACATTTAACTAGGGAGGTAATAGCTAGATTTGTTCAGCGTCTGTATCAAGTATGCTACAGGATTTTCTGATGTCCTTTAGCAGTTTGTTTCCACACCTATGCTGGACAGTAGTGTATGGAGTGGAGACTTGGCTAACAGGTCATGGGGTGTTATGAAGGAGATGCCTTTATGCCTGAGATACATAGATGATGTTATTTCAGAGCCCTCCTTGGGCTTGTTCTCAAGTGACCTGATAAAGTAGAGGAAGTTCTTTTGGTGCTGTCAACCTTCTTTGTCTTTTAAGAGTCATGCATTCAAACTTGAATTTTCTTACACTGCTGCTTTTAGCTAATATTTGCCTGTACTTTTTAATCTTAAATCAGCTCTGTCATGGAGATGTACAGCCATCCTTGTTAACAGGATGTTTAACAGGGAGTTTACAAACTTGCAGTCTTTGGTTGCAGCTTATCTGAAGGTTCTAAGTTTTTAAGTATGTCATAAAGGACAAGGGCTAGGCAGATGTGGGGTGGGAGTAATTCAGTGAACTGAGTAATTGGAAATGTTATTTCTGGTTGTCGCTTCTGATGCACTAAGGGACATCTAATGAAGAATATTTCTTTGGCACTTCATTATTCAAGTATCATGAGTTTTTTTTTTGGTAAGACACGAAAACAAGCAACTGACACTGTAATGGGAATGGCCAACAGATGGCTGTAATTAGACTTCTAAGCCATGCTGGTGTTGTACCAGGCACAGGCAAATACAATACCAACTAGTAATAGACAGTCAGCAACCTGTATCTCATTTGCTTTTTGGTGCTTGGTTGGCATTAAGCTTCAGAACGGAAATCCAAAGTTCAGATGGCAGTGGTGAATGCATGTGAAATTATGAAAATGACATCTTTTTAATGCATTATTAGCTCTGCTTCAAGGAGTTGAGATGGAAAGACAGTGGAGAACACGGATGCAGTACATTCATTCATCTTCAAATCTCAATATTCTTGATGATTCTTTCCTTTTTATTGAAGATACTGCTTCAGAATATAATCACAGAATCACCTAGATTGGAAAAGGCCTTTAAGTTTGAGTCATTAACTAAGCACTGACAAGTCCTTGACTAAACCTTATCCCTGAGCACTCTACATGTCTACACGACTGAAATACCTCCAGGGATGGGGACTACCACTACCCTGGGCAAGCTGTTCCAATGTCTGATACCTATTCAGTAAAGAAATTCTTCCTAATACCCAACCTAACCTTCCCCTGGTGCAACTGGAGGCCATTTTCACAACACTGACCCCCACATCTCTACAACCTCTGTTCAGGGAGTTGTTGAGAGTGGAAAGGTCTCCCCTGAGCCTCCTTTTCTCCAGGCTGAACAACCCTTGGTCCCTCAGCTACCCCTGTCTGGACTTCATTGCCTTTCTCTGGACACACTCTAGTACCTCAGTGTCCTTCCCTGAGTGAGGGACCCAAAGGTGAACATAGTACTCAATTATATAATTATGTGAGTCTTTCTTACATGTCAAAGTGAAATGCTAGAATTTGTTCCCAGATGCCAGAATAAGAAGGTGTGGGCCAGTAATAAAAAATTTATCAATGAAACTGCCCGGCTGGAACGTACCCAAGAGTGGAACTTGTATGGAGTTATTTACTTACTGTCTGAGACTGCAGTGACTACAGTAACACAAAAGGCCTTGTAATCCAAAATATCTGAATGCGTTTTTAATTTTGTGCTCTTAATACTTATGCTCTGAAGTGTCATGGCTTAGACTTTGAGGTGAGTTGCTTAGACGCAGGCAGAGGCTCAGCAGACCCCTAGGATTTGAGTACAGCTGGATTCTGGTTAATGTCATGGCCAGAGTAGTGATTTATACCATGGCTGCTGTATTTACTTACAGCTAATCTTACCCATTAGGAAAGCTATACTACAGTCATTCAACTGTATTTTTGAGACATATTAAATATTTCTATTAATTTTTAAACCTTCATATTAAAAGCTTTCTGCTTGTGATTGTTATGGCCTGAGATTAGTGATGTAAGGAAAACACTGAAGAAAAGTTATTGAAACTTGAAGTGTGCTTGGAGGTAGAAAAGGAAGAATGTTTATTCACACATACATGCTCCTTAGCAGGAGTTTAAATTATTCTCTCAAGAAAGAGGGAAGACCTAAAATGTGCTTAATGGAAACAAACCTTAGGTCATTCTTCTAAATGAAAATGTGGTTCGTTCAGTCTTTCATTCACTTGCGTAGTTAAAATGCCCTTTTGTGGGGCAGTGTTCCAGTGTGTGTTAAAATAGCCAAGGATAATATTTATAGTTCCTTCGCTGGGCTTCAGTAGTATAAACTCTTTCAGGAAATGAATTTGCAGAGTTCCCACAGGTTAGGGAGGAGAGGGTGTTTTGGGTTTTGTGTAGCTTTCCGTTGGCCTGGCCCACAACAGTACCTATTAAGTAATGTGATTTTTTTCCTCCCCAGCTTTAAACTTGAAACCAGTATTTTGTATTGCTCTCATTCTAACTACAAGTTGCTATTTGTCAAGGAACTTTGTTTAGTAAAATGTTGAGTTTTCCAAATCTAACTCTAAAATTTCTCACTTTGTAGCATGTTCAGCTATTGTGCACACTTAAGTTCATTAGATGGTGCAGGCATCACTAATTAGTTGGTGCAAGTGCCAACTAATGCTTTAATTGTTGGGTTTTTTTGGTTTGGTTGTTTTGCAGGGGGCAGAAGCCATGGTTCTGGAAAGTGTTATGTTTGCCATTCTTGCAGAGAGAGCTCTTGGCCCAAAGCTGTATGGAATCTTTCCACAAGGGCGACTGGAGGAATTCATTCCCGTAAGTCCTGTTCGTGGCGAGTCAGTGGGCTGCTGGTAGCTCTAATTGATCATGACAAGGTCTCTGCACTGCCCAGAAAAGCAGGGATGTGGGAACGGAATACTTGGCAGACTAGTAATTGCTAGCTGCAACTTGATACATTTATAGTGGGTGTTGGAGAGCCCAATTATAGCTCTTGCCAGGGAGAGATATCTAAAAACTCTTCAGCTGTAGCAGAGACTAATAAATGAAGATAAAAAGCCTGATACAAACGTAGTGTTGGAAGCTATGAAGTAACACTTTCTTTTAAAAGCACAGGAGCAGATGCTTTTGATGTTCTTAAGTATTTATACCCAGTGTTCTTTGAAGATATTCTTAGTGTGAGATGTGATTTTCCCCAGGTCTCAATCTAGAAGAAAATTAAGTCATAAGTAAGCTAGGCTGGCTAACTTGGCTTGTCTAAAGGCAACAATTCTATTAAGTTAATTTGGGATGAAAAAATGTATTACTTGAGTACTATGCTAGTATTTAATATTACACTATAGGGAGACTAATGCTAGTGTTTGTAATTAATCAGTTCACTGTATTTTATGAATACTGTATCTTATTACAGAGCAGGAAACTAAGTACTGAAGAACTAAGCTTACCTGACATATCTGCGGAGATAGCTGAGAAGATGGCTAGATTTCATGGCATGAAAATGCCATTTAATAAAGAACCAAAGTGGCTTTTTGGAACAATGGAAAAGTAAGTTATGCTGTATTTTAAAGTATGGAAGAAAGATGACCTATTGTAATTTTGTTAATCAGAATGAATTCTGGATTCCTGAGGGCACAAGCTCTCACTGTACCCAGAAACTGTTTCATAGTTACTTGAGAAACTTAAATTGCATTGAAAAATTGTAACATTTTCTTTTTTGTAACCTGTTTTGATTTTTAGCTTAAATGATATCTTAGAATGGGAAGACTAATATACTGATTGTCACAAGTGCTCTGCTGTTGTCTCTATTTTTAACAGATACCTAAATCAAGTGCTGAGGATTAAATTCACCAGAGAATCCAAAACTAGAAAACTGAACAAACTCCTCAGTTACAATCTCCCCCAGGAAATGAGGAATCTAAGGTAGGCTTATTTTGGCTGCCACTGTCTTCCAATTTGCCCAGTTTCAGTATGAGCTTGTCTACTTGTCCGAACACATTATACAGTATAATACCCTGGATTCATTTTACTTTACAAGCTGGGGATTGGTTTTGCTTCTGTAACCAACCTGAGTCTCATATGACTCCAACCTGATACGATCGATTGCTGATCTGACTTGCTGATCATTCAAGTCCAACTTTGTTGTCCTGATCTTGGACTCCTAATTGAGATAATAGGGTCTTGCTAGAAATTAATATTGCTTCAAATTCTTAAAACAAAATCCATTCTTCACTTGGAAGTGGAACTGAACTTTTATTTGTTACTTACAAGATCCTGTACTGCTGTTTTCTAGAGCTATGCTTGAAGCTACTTCATCACCAGTTGTATTTTGCCACAACGACTGTCAGGAAGGTAAGCTGCTAATATTTCATGATCTTGTTCAATGATGCATTAAGCCTTTTTCTGGTCACTTGTTTGCTTTCTGAGAAGTAGTCACATTATGGAGGTACTGCCCTGGCAACTGACCTGAAACAGCAGCCTGTGCTCTCCCAGTGTGTGCAGCAGTTGCAAAGCACATTGGCTTCAAATTATCCTTTCAGGCTAATGAAGGCAACACCTTTGTCTTCACAACTGGCTTCAGCCAGTTATGACACATGTGCTCTATGTGGGGCAGTTGATGATGGGAGCTTGGTGTGTTTTCTGTTAAGACCATCACTTTCCTATCTGTCTGCAATATGGAGTTGGGGAGGATATACTTTAGTCCTTTTCAAGGAAAAAATAGGAAACCCTTTTTTTTAGTGTGCTCACTTTGGGAGTCATGGAAGAAATAAGTTTTTCTAAGCCAGTTTTCTAAAGAGATGAAAAGGAGGCAGGACTGAAGGTGTTGGGTGTCTGTGCTCCCTGTCACGTGGGTAAGCTGGGCTGAGCTGGAGGGATACTGTACCAGCACCACAGGCAGGGCTGGTTTGTTTTCAGGAGTCCTGGCCTTGTTAGATAAGGTTGAGGAGTTGGCATGGAAGAGGATTGACCTGGAGGATAGTCAGAGCAAGGGTGATTTGGGATCTGAAGAGCTATCTCCACAGTGGTGGGGTTGAAGGTCTCATTGCTGGTGTGGCAGGGTGCAGTACTGGAGGAGTCAGAGCATGGCACTGCTGGGGCAAGCTTTGGAATCTACCTTTCCAAAGCAGGGGTGGGACAAAATACCATGTGCTTGTTCTCTGGGTGCAAAGGTATGGGATAGAGAACAGATGTACCTGTGGGGAGGGGACAAACTACTGCAGAAATAGAAATGCCTCTAAATGTACGTATTAGTTGGCACTTGACAGAGGCAAACTGATGTCTTTCAGATAAGTTCTAGTGACAGGGTGAACTGAAGGACAAGATAAAGCCCATCTCCCTGTTAGAAAGGAAAAGGCTGAGCTGCTCTATAGGTACCAATTGTGCCACAGAGTAGAATAGCAACATGATCAGCCTGTGGCTTTTCAGGCTGCTGAAAAGCAATTCCTGTCCCAAGTGTTGTGTGATCAGTGATAGTGCTGTGCAGATACGAGATGTGCTGCATAATTTAGATCTCGAGCTGTGGAAAGAAACAATTCAGCAGGGGCTGCTAAGGCTGACGGTGTCACCTGAGTTATCTGCATGTGAAACACCAGAGACACACAGCCCTTGGGAGAACAAATCCACCTCTGCCTGTACAGAAGAGAACTTGCTTTACAAGGTTTATAGTGCGTGTCTCAACTTAGTGAGCTGGTACAGCTTGGCTTTTCCAGTCGTCGTTCTGCAGGGATGCAAGGGATAACTGGGATTGTCTGAACAATGATTCTTAAGATACAGTACTGCTTTTCTATCACTTTCCTGGGCCATTATTGAATATACTGTCTTGTTTTGAATTTTTGTATTATTTAGGTAATGTCTTGCTTCTGGAAGGCAGGGAGAATTCAGAAAACCAAAAGCTGATGCTAATTGACTTCGAATACAGCAGCTATAATTACCGGTAAATCACTTCATCTTCTGTTCAGCAGGAAGGCTTATTACATTCTGCTTGCTACAGTGAGAGCAAGTGCAGCACTGCCTGTTCTAGGTGGTCATGCTCTGCTCTCTTAGAGGTGAACAGCAAATATAACTAGTCCAAACAGCTCTGGGCCCAGTGGTGTTGAGTGTAGGCATAGAGTCAGATGTTGGAGCCCCTTGGTTGTCCAGACTTGAGGGGTTGTTTATGCGCAAATGGCTTCTTCCTTGTGTCAATTTCTTTCTAGCAAGGAGCCGAGGAGAACAGCAGATTGTGTTCTGATGTATGTAGGGCAGGTTTGTTTTTGCAGGTCTTTTTTTTTTCAGGCTTTTCAAACAGCTTTCTCATCTGTGCAGATAAGCAATCCTGGGGTTTTCCTCACAAAATGCTTTTTGTTCCTACCTCAGTCACATAGTAATTCTGTTTAGGGATGATCAGAGTGTGGGATCGTTTAAACATCAGCATACATGGAACACTAATGGAGCCCTGAATTCTGTAACATAAAAGTGGGATATGTTAAGTACCTTGAGTGTGACCTCTTTGCCTGCAATTACGCTAATATTGGAGATAGGCCTGACTTCATGCTGAGATACAGTGCATACTCAAGTGTTTTATTGTCTTCACTGGTGTAAAACTTGATAGCAAAGTCTAGTATTTTTGTATAGCTGGTAGTTTTCACCCTTAACTACCCATCTTTATTCATCAGTTTTAATAACTGAAAAAATATTTTGTTCTAGTCATCAATTTTATACCTCCTTTAGCAAAACTGCAGTAAGTTCAAAGTAGTCTTGCACATAAACTCAATTTTTAGATTTGCTTAAGCAAAACCAGATTGCTGGTATGCAATATATTGAGATACTCCATCTTTATCTTTTTCAGAGGGTTTGACATTGGAAATCACTTCTGTGAATGGATGTATGATTACACATATGAGAAGTACCCTTTCTTCAAAGCTAGTGTTCTTAAATATCCTTCAAAGAAGCAACAGGTAGGCACCTAAGACAGTGTTAATAAAATGCCTGTGTCCACAGTCTTTGACTCTTAACTCTATTTTCCAGTTCCATTGTGGACTTACTTTGTTCCAAGACCTTTCCTGCATGACTTCCTTAAATATAACACTTTTTGTAATCCTGACTACTTTTGCTTTAAAAATTATGGAGACTCAGCTAGAAAAACTCAAGAAACATTTAGATAGAGAAAACTCAGGAATAATTCCTATGTGCCATGTACCTATCCACCTGAGAGTCCAGTAGTTGTGCGTTGCAGCTGTGCAGTGAGTTGGTAGTAACAAAATCTCTTTTGTCTTAATATTATGGCTTTAATTCTTAAACTGGACCTTCAGGCAATTAGTAGAGCCACCATTAATCTTAAGGCTAACTTAATGTTTGGATGCTTGGAAAAAATAAATGACAACCCATTAAGACTTGCCTTGTTCCCTAAGAAGCAACTATTCTTTGAGATGAACAGTTGTAAGTTATTTACTTGCCTTGCAGCTTCATTTTATCTCCAGTTACCTATCTGAATTCCAAGATGGCTTTGAAAATCTGAGCAACGAAGAGAAGTCCAAACTAGAAGAAGAAGTGTTGATAGAAGTTAACAGGTAACTTCTTTTGCAACTGTATCTTGAAACTTCCATGGTGATACTGATTGTATATACCTCAGGGGGTGGAGAAACTGCAGCCAAGAGAGATTATAAATTACTGTTGTAAAGAAAAAACTGTCCATTGTAACCTTTAGATATGTGGAGTAAAGAAAATACTGCTCTTTGGTGAAGCAAATGAAATTATTTTTCTAAAATCATACTTGTCCACACCTTTTCTTAATCCCCAAACTAAGGAATACTATTCAAATACTGAAATAAGGTTTGCTGACTTTCTGGGCTATTTTCAGTAAGCATAGCTTTGTGATTTCAGGTTTGCCCTTGCATCACACTTCTTCTGGGGCCTGTGGTCTATTATACAAGCAAAGATCTCATCCATCGAGTTTGGTTACCTGGTAAGTTATTTAAGTTGTAGTTTCACGTAACTAAAAATGTGTATGTTATTAAGTAATGTGAAGTACCTTATCAGAAAGTAAATGAAATAGCCTTTCACAGCAGCTAATGTCTTTGAAATGGAGTAAAACTTTTTAAAAAACAATTTGTTACTAGCTTGTGCTTTTTCCTTAGTAAAAAGAACACTTAAGATCATAAAAACTTCAGAGATTCTTCCTGTTGTTAGAGAGCCCATAGCCATATGTGCCAGGCCTAACATTAAGGCTCTTCTGCAATAAGAGATTCCTGTGCAAGAGGGGAGTTAAATGCAGCAAGCATGAACTGGGAATTGAGTAGTCAAAGCACACATGTAACAACATGCTGATACAAAGTGTGTGACAGTAGTGATGCTGGGTGGCTGCTTGTACCTGAGAAAGGGATCAGCCAAACTCAGGGTACATGTTTAGTGTGCTGTGAACACCTTCCAGGTATTCTGACAGCCCCTCAAGAAATGTTGCAGACACCTTCCTTTTCCGTTAAATCCTGACCTTCTTTGTTACTATTTTTTCTGACATACTGGCAGCTCTAGCAGTGTTAGAGTTGAAATAAGATTGGAGGAAATTTTAAGAGGCCGGAACAGCCTCTGGAGGGATTATCCTTCCCAAATAGAGCTAATTAATGCATTGAGCTGATGGATTAGGAAGGTGACACAGTTAATACCTTCATTATGCTTCCCCATCCCAATTAAGGAAACTCTGCTGTGTTTTCTGCATTGCTCACTGGATGTCCCTTATTTCCCCAGGAATATGCGTTATCCAGATTTGATGCGTACTTTGATCAGAAGAGGAAGCTGAAGGTCTGATGTGGGAGGAGTGGCCTGTTGGTTACTGTATGAAGAGGGCAGCTGGACAGAACTTACACTGTGCTTAGGCTACTGTATCTAACGAAGGTGTCACTGAATTCCAGTTCCTTGGAATGCAGGTGTACAGTACTGAAGACTGTATAAAAAGGACTTATTTACAGTTTTGTACACACTTGGAATGAGATTGGGAGGCAAAAGTAAAATACAACAGTGCAATATCTTTAAATCTTTTTGATCTAGAAGGTATTTTATATTTTGGGAGAAGCTTACAATTAAGTGTCAATACCACATGCATCAGAGCAAACAGTGTTACTGTGAGTATGTTTTCTAGGGGGTGTTGACATTATACTTTATGTTGTAAGCAGAGCAGTTGTAAAAGATGATTCATTGTAGATGCTGCCTCTTAACGAGAAGGAAAGGCAAAGGAGACAACTGTTAAACTGTGAAGTAGGCTTAAAATCTTACTGCGAGATTAGGCTCAACATGCCCCATGAACACTATCTTCAAAGCTGCTGATACTTTACACCACTTTAACCATAAAGCAACTCGACACATCTGAAGCAGTTTACTTCAGTGTGTTATGTACACATGAATGTTTCTCTTAAGCTGGTGTGCCTGTGAAGTACGAATGAATGAACTTGGATCTGGACATTCTGAAGGAGTCTGTCTGGAACAGTTCATTCCATGTCCTTCAAGAACATGCTTTAGCCCAGCCTGGTGTCTCCTAAAATGCTGTGTCCTGCACAGGGGGTTCTGTGGGCAGGCAGCACTGGTGAGAGTGCCTTGAATTGCTCTAGCAACTCCCCAGGTAACTGGATTGGCATTGACAATGCTTGTAACTGGACCCCATCTCTCTTGTGTTGCCACAGTATATGGCTGTAAGAAACAGTAGAGCCAAAGACTGTGGAGAACACTTCAGGAAATTGCTCTTCTGCCCATCCGATGCTTATGTGGCTTGGGAGGTGCTTTTCTTGCACCTTCATCATGTTCCAGCAATCCAGTCAAAGTGGAGCGTCTTGTGGGGAACAATAACGTGTATATTGAAACTTGAGTATAATCTGTGTACATGTCACCAAGATTTCTTTAGATTTTTTGGAGCTTATTTTGAATGTTATTTGTTTGTGCTTTCTAACACACTGTATTATAAATAATAAACTTCTAAGTCTACCCTTTTACACTTGTATAGCAAATACTGTTTTAAGCAGCTGAAAAACTGTGCAGCATTTCATGTACTGTATAGCTTAACTTGTAAAAGCTGTCATTTTATTCTCTAGTATAGAGAAACATTTTCCATACAATCAATTATTAATACTTTATAATAAATATAAAGCACTTAAAAACATCATAGTTGATATTCTTAAGTCTTCATTATATTTGCAGGATAAAATAGATGCTGTTTCTGGCCTTAATCTGTGCTAGAAGTGCTTTCTTGCTTGCCTCCAAAGGCAGACTCATTTAAGCTTTAGGCTCAGTGTGCTGGGATACAGCTTCTATCAAACATCTTTAGCATTTGTTGTGTATGTGAATACTAAGAACGTGTAGGGAAGGTGGGTGAAGAGTAGACTGAAGATCAGTTTAGAAATAGTTTTATCTAGCTTGGCTGTAGGAAAGGTTTAGGTTTAAGCACTTTCGTGTATCTGACCTGTTAACTACCCTAAAACAAAAACATCAGTCACCAGCATCTGTGGAGTTTTGCTGGCACCCCGAAAGGAGCATCTGTAGGTAGTGCCACCAGGCAGACAATTTCTCTCTGCTAGTGAAGGCTTTGTTTCACAGGCATTATCACACCCAGTAAACCCTATGAGGTAAAACGAAGGGAAACAAAGGCTTCAAAACTTTGGTGCTCTGAAGCACCAAAAAGGAAAGGACTTAGGAGCAATGGGTGTCTTGGTTCTGTGGGAAGCCTTGGTTTGTGTTCTGTAGGTTAGTTCAAGTTCTCAAGAAGCCCCTGAAGATTGTCATGGGCATTTCACACTTCTCAGGAGCAAACAGGGAGGGAGGCTTGGTCACAGTAGCACTGACTGATCAAAAGTGGTTGCATCAGGGGTGAAGCCCTTCTTGCTCAACACATGCTGAGAGGAAAGCAAGCTCTGAGGTTCCCTGGCAGGCCTGTTTCAGGGAAGCTCCAGCATTACCACTCTGGTTTCTGAGGGTGAGGGGGTAGGAAAGGCTGGCAAAATGGGCTCCATCCTTTGCCTTTTGTCATGTAAATTTGTTCGAAGAGGGTGGGCTTTGTGGGGGCACAGGTAAGCCAAAACTAATGAGCAGGGAGCAATGCTTAGTCTCCTAGTATGATTGTTTAGTTTTTCTGTAGGTTTGCATGTTAAGGGCAAGTTCTTTTAAGTTTTCTTTGAGAACTTGCAGTAGACAAAAAGGAACAGGAGCATTGACTTCTCTTAGTCACTGAATGTAAAGCTGACTAAGCTGACCAAAAAGCTGTTTAAATGCCTTGGCACTTCTGTCACGGGATATTGTGAAGCCATGTTCATAAGAAGACTTGGTATAAGTGTAGTTAAACATTTCTTAGCTTTTCAACTGTAGCTATTTTGAAATTAATCTGGTTTTGGTTTTCATAAAGGCAATTTAAAACTACTGGTGAATCCTCCTTTTGGCTGATTTGTAAGTACAACTTGTGCTTGAGCTCTGTCAGAAACTGCTGGGTTTTATTTCCACTTTATGGGTTCCTGTCTTAATGTCCATGTTGCCTCTTGAGCTGCTGGTGAAAGGACTTGCCTGGTAACTGGGAAATGTGGCTTTTGGTATAAGAGTGAAAAAAAATAGACTCTGGAGATAGAAACAGGAAAAATTCTGTATGGGTGTTTGCCATTTACTCCTCTTTGAAGCAGTTTTGAGGGGGGATAGTGTTCTGAAAAGCAATCACCTGAAAATGTTACCTGCAGATCAGCTTCCTCCTTTTGCATCTCGATCTGTTAAGACCAGTAAGAATTTCTACTTTTTCTTCCTTATGAACTTGGCTGAGGTTGCACTACAGCTCAAGTGCAATGAGCTGGGTTTCACTCCTTCAGAGGGATGTAATTATTAATTCTAGCTGATGATGGCCCTGGACCCCACAGGGACACTGGGACTTGCGGCCACAGTGTCCAGGGACTAAATTTGTCCTGCAGTTCACTTAGTAGACAGGATGATGGGAAGGAAAGAACTTATCTTAATTCTGTAAGAGTCTGTAGAACTGGGCACTAAAGAATGTATCCTCTGATGTGCAAACACAGAAGGAGAAAGCAAATATGTTAATTTCCAAAATGAAGTAAAGTGCCAGCACCTCTGAGCTTGTGTGTTCATAGCATCATAGAATGCATTGGGTTGGAAGTGACCTTTCAAGGTCACCTATTCCACCCCCCCTGCAGTGAGCAAGGACATCTGCAACTAGAGCAGGTTGCCTGACCTTGAATGTCTCCAGGGATGGGGCCTTGACCATCCTTGGGCAACACGTTACAGCATTCCACCAGCTTCATAGTAAAGAACTTCTTCCTGATGTCCAATCTAAATCTACCGTGCTCTAGTTTAAAAACATTGCCCCTCATCCTATTGCTACATGCCCTTAGATACAGCCCTTCTCCAGTTTTCTTGTAGGCCACCTGTGTTCTGCTTTACAGGTGCCTTTTTACAAGGCTCAGCTGATGAGCAATGGCTACCTCTGCGATGCTGTGTAGCCAGTGACAATATCAGCTGGTGCCTCAAGACACCAGTTTGCTGCCTTTGCAGACCACATCTTCAGCAAATCATCACAGCGTTTTCAGGGTTAGGAAAACTACCAATCCATCTGCTGCAAGGCAGCAGGTCCTGCTGCTCTTCTTCTGCCATGACTCAGCTATCGCAGTGCGATGCGGCCGGAGCAGGAGCTGCCTGCAGCTGCCAGGCAGCCCAGCCCAGCATTGTTTCAGTGCTGATGGACAAGCAGGTACGTAGGTGAAAGAAGAGCTCTTTGCTTTGCCTTACAGAGACAAAAAAGCTTTTAAGAATTTAAATCCTCCCTTGAAAGATCCTTGAGGCAGCCTTGGGCGAGCTCCCTCGACACGCAGGCAGGATTGTCTCCAACGCCAGCCTGAGTCTGCGTGCAGCAGCAAATGGAGCATTTCACCAGAGCTGAATAAAGAGCTGTAATGGTTCTGGGTGAAATAAAATACATCACGCACTTAGAGGGCCCTGGCAGGGAGCAAAAGGAGCCACTGTACTTGGTACCCAGGCAACAAAGCTGATCAGTAGTGAACAGGCTACTTCTTTTTTCCTAATGTGAAATTCACTTTTTATGACTTTCATTTTCAAAGTGCTCCTACTGACTCAGCACTAAGTACAATTGTGTTACACTGTGCAGACAAAGCTCTCTGTGTGCCTACAATTTGTATTTACCAGTCTTGTTAAACAAGGATTAGCCAATAAAGTCTGAATGAAGTCTCATCTGCCATTCTGATTGCCTCCTGCTTTTTAGGGAGGGAGAAAAAGGAGTGGAAATGAATATTATTTAATATGCTTTGATATGCTCACAGGTTAAAAGGGTGTGGTAAATCTGGGACGGGGAAATTTTTTTTCAGTATGAAACTCAATGCAGGAGTTTTGTGGAGGAAAGGAAGGGTTTTGTCCCTGGACAGGGACAGTGGTAGGGGATGGGACAGTGTCTTCCCTGTACACAAAGAAGGGTGGTTTCCAGGTGCCTTTTCTAGCCTTCTGGATCTGTTGCTTTCGCCACCATCAGAAAAACATGGTGATAAGCCTGGCATCCATTCTGAGAATTTTCACCAACACATCGAGCATTGATTTTTCATGAATACCTCGAACCCTGCCTCAGGAGAAAGCATCCTGACCAGGAGCTGGTTTGAGTCTAGGAGTGGAGTAGCACTGATATGCTTGTCGGGGGGAGGGTGCTAGAAAAGACAGGAGGGTAAGCAGAGGCGATGGGCTTTGTTACAGGTCAGAGGTGGTCTCTGGCAAGAACAGCACCCAGCAGCTGAGCTCCAGCCCAGTGTGCTGGGCTGAACATATCAGAAGGCCTTACAAGCACAGCCTCTGCTGCCAGTTCTAGGGAGTGTTACTTTTATTCATTGCTCCTTCTTGTAGAAATAAAATATGACTCAGGAATTGGCCATTCTTCCTAATTTTCCAAGACCACAGCTTTTGAGGTGCTGTAAAATCAGGGCTGGCGACTGCTGTCTGAGGTGGCTCAGTAGCAGAAGTGGCACACAGCAGAGCTCAGGACCTCTGGATCCTGTGAGGTTCCCACCTAGTTGGGAAAACATCAGAGCCAAAAGATACATCCTTGAACTGTCTTGAAATATTACCAGTTGCCTGTATCCTGCCTTGAAGACAGATATTCCCACCTAGCAGGACGTTTAACCTCTGGTTGGGTAGAGAAAAAGCACCACACACAATCATCTCAAACATTTGCTGACCTCTGCTCTGGTGTTTGCCATCTGGAAACTCTCAGAGTTTCCTCCCCATGTGGGTTTTTCTCCTGGCCATTGCACTTCCTCCCACAGCCCAAGAGGAAGCTACCACACTGTGTTTGTCTTGATGCATACTGAAGGAAAAAGGGTGTTGCAGGCTCTCCAGCCAGGCTGAGTGATCCCTCTGAGCCCCTGTTCTTCTGTCCTCTTGATGCATCTCACCGCATCAGGAAAAACTGGAAGTCAGCAGAGACTGTGGCCCTATGAGCCTGATGCAGATGTAAATAAAGAGCCCAAGGAGTGGAGAGGAGGAAGGAAGCCTGCTGTAATTACCCAACACAAAGACTATTAAATAATACAATAATTTCCTCAGGAAGAGATTATGGAGGATTGTGTGTAATGTCTCAGGTCTGAAGAGCTTAAAAATTCACCTTAGAGTGTAATTAGAAGGCTATAGCTGTAAAGAAAACTAGTTACTTGATAAATCCCCTGGTAGAAGAGTTTGGAAAAATACTGGTTTCTCTTTAGGAAGAAAATAAATCAAACTATTCACTTACATTGAATTATGTTATGGATGATGACTCAAGGCTCAGCCTTCAGGGGTTTGAAATTCATTTTGAAGTCATTTCATTCCACTTTGAAAGTGTCAAGTGAAAGGTTTCCATAGCTTCTTCATTAGTTTTCTTTCTGACTTCTCACAGCTAGTTTTGATATACTTTTTAAATGTATTTTTTGCAATGTTTATTTATAAACATGGAGGCTTTCATAACATATTTATACACAGGAGTGTTTGTACACCTATAAAAGCACTGTGTAACTGACAGGTAAGGATGTTTCCTGAGGAGCAGGTGGATCTCATGGTTATGGTCCTTTCTACTGTTGAATTTAACCAAAAGCAGACAAAATAAGCAATATGAAGTCGCACCTAAGCAGCAGTTTCCATGGCTGTGTGCTCCAGCTGCATTACATATAAAACCACCGTTTGTGTTCTCACTTCCCAAAAACATAAAGAGGACACAAACAGAGGAAGAGATGGAAGAGAAAGGCCAAACTGGAGGCACTCTGAATAGCAGTGTCACAAACGCCCTTGTCCCCCAAGTCACTGGTTCTCACCGGGCCTCCTCAGAGCCTTGTTTTGCCACGACTTCCCCAGATCCCCCTGGGTTGGAGCTCAGTGCCAGGGTGAGGTGGTAACACAGGAATGTGATTCAGGGAAGGGGCTCCCTCAACTCCGGCTCACGCTGCTTCTGCCTTTGCTTCACAGTTTGTAGCCTCCCAGCTTCAATGTCAGCTTTGCACTGTGCAAGAGCTGATGGCAAAAGAGGTTGGTTCCAAATGAGCCTGTGATGCTGGCTGGGGATCTCCAGCAAAGTTCCTCCAGGCAGGAATGCCTGGGGAAGGGGACACCAGCATCCTCCCTGTCTTCAGACACCCAAACTAGGCTTCTTGCTGTTAGAGGTGGTAGTACAGGATCCAGAGGGACTAACGAAAATACAGTCTCCCACTGAAATGTTTAACAGTTGCAAAGAGTTTATATTTCAGATCTCAGGCTCCCTGGCAATGTTCCACCCATGAAGAGATCTGAGCTCTCTCAGTTCAGCTCTGAGTTGAAGTCTCTGGACATAGCTTTTTCAGCTGGGCTCATCTCCACTCCCAATACGGGCTTGTATGGGGCAGCACGTGCATTTTAGCACCTCTGCCTTCAGCACAAGCAGGTTCACCCTGCCTTGAAGACCTTAAGCTCTTCTCAGGTCAAGTCTTAAACTTCTTAAGTCTAAATCATCTCTGATCTGTGCAATGTGCCAGAAATGTTGGTATGGATTTAATCAAATCTGTAAGGTAATGACTTCATATTTCACTCTAGGAGCAACAACCTTAACTCCAGTGGTCTCATGGATTCCTCCAGTGGTTGAACAGCGCAAACCTGGCAACGTGCACACATCAAACCAGCTTTATGTTGGAAAGCTGCTAGTGTTGCATCACCATACAGCCTGGCAAAACAATGCTCTGTGAGTACCAGCTTCCTGACCTCTGAGAAGTTAATGTGTTGGGCTCAAGATACATGTGTAAAGTTGCAAAGGCACAGGGCAGGAGATGTAGGAAGTGTGGGCTCTCAAAGGCTCTCTCTCGTGAGTCAGCAGGGTCTGGAGATGATCCTGTGGGGTTTAGTGTGCTTCCAGCTGAAGCAGCAATGGATGATGGTGCTTGAAGAAGCAATTTTAACAGCTGGTAACTGGTGCTCACCAGAACCTGACCTGAATGAGTGGGACCTGAGGGATCTAGTGAAGCTCAGTGTTCCTACTTGGCTTAGCCCCTTGTTTTAGCTGGAGTTCAGTGGGTCAGTATTTTATTTACACTTTTTCTGTCCTAGATATTGCAACATAGCTTTGCCTAATCCTGTCCCTGCCTCTTCCCTGGGGGAACCTTTGGGCTTAAGCTCTGCCTACAGTCCCAGCTGCTTTTGTGTCACTGGGAGTGAATTCAGTGTTTTTCCCTCCATCCTCCCTGAAGAATGAAGGGCCAAGCCACAGGAGCAGGCAGCTCACGTGAAGGCCAGCTGCCCTTTGTGCAGGATTTCTAACCCACCACAGAAGATGAGGATGTCACTCAGAAGGGGAGAGGTTATTTTTATAGCTCCTGCTCCTCAAGCCCTAGCTGAATTACATGGTTCTTGGTTTAACCTTTGCCTCCTATCAATACAGAGCAGAAGACTAGACATTGATCACTGCCCTTTTGATTAATGTATCCATATTTTTATTAGCTCGGAGTTCCTGTGAAGACTGCAGGCACTGCCTAGCTGCTGAGATGCCATTCAGCCCTGCCTCCCATTTCTAGCAGAAGTTATTTGGCTTCTGTGTAAAGGCGAAAGGAAGGAACTGCACAAGGTCTGCAAACAGATGAGAAGAGACAGAGAACATTTTTGGCCCAGTAACCTGAATGTGGTGTTCATTCAGCTCCCGTGTGCCTGGCGATGGCTGCAGACTTTGCTTTTATTCGGTGCCAGTTTTCTCCTCTTGCTGCTGGAAACCCTGGGAACTTTCAGTTGATGGCATTGGTTTGTTTGCAGAGCTGATCTGATCTGTCCTGTGTACACACAGAGACGCACTAAACCCTCCTCTCTTTCCAGGCCAAGAGGTCCTGGGTGTCCTTTCAGCAACTGATTTTGGCCTCAGTACAGGAAAGCAAATATTCTGTGAGTGCAGGGAGAGTGGGCAGCCAGCGGGAGGGCTCTTTGTGGGGCAGCTGATCAACGGGAGCTGGTCAGCCCCCGGGCAGTGTCCTTGCAAGGCAAACCACCAGCATGACATCCGTGCTTCCAGCTCTCACTGGCTCCCTTATCCTCCAGCCTTAAAACAAATCAAAGCAAGCTCTGCCTCCCAGGGCCATGCCTTTGTTTCATTTGTTTAACAAACTGCAGCGAGCCGGCACTTGCACGAGGCTGCCTGAGCATTTGAATACAGGGAAAATAGAACTAAATTAGTTTGGGCATGCTTTGATTAAAAACTTCTGTGCATTTTTGTGAGCCCATTTTGAGGTTGACCTCAAGCCTTTCTCCTGTGTATAAAATTGTGGTGAGGGCAGATCTGATAACCACCTGAATTTGAGAGCTGCTCAGCAGTCTCTGGAGGCTTTTGGTTAAAAAGGGATGGTATGAGGAATCCGGGTGAGAAACCTTTTTTGGGGTAGTAAAGAGACCAAACCAAAGTCCTCATGGGATGAATACAGTCAGTCCAACCCTGTTGTCACTACAGGCCAGTAGCTGGAGGGAGAAAGATACTGCCAGGTGATGAAAGCAACACACCGATGGGCTGGGAGTGGTCCCTGCTCCCTGCTCTCCCAGTGGGAGACTGGGACGGTGTGTGTATTCTGATGGCCTGTAGCATTACCTCCCTCTAAACCCCTCCTTTCTAAACTGCAGGGAAATCGTGTATTTCATGGTTAATGATTAAGATGTTCTTCTGGGAGCCATGACTTTGCTGGGAGGCATTGGCTTGTTCATTAACACACGTTCAAAAACAGATGTCAAGGACATTCTCTGGAAGGGACCCATCTAGTGTGGTTTTGACCCAAAACTGTAAGGCTCTTACTCTTAGGGAAGGAATCTGTTCACTTCTCCTGAGTGAGAATAGCAAGTTTGCAGTCTGCACTCTGGGTTTTTTTTCTCAAAATCCCCCAAGCTTTTGCATCACTTAAGAAAATGGCCACATTAGGGACAAGTTGGTACAACACAGGCTTCTGGAGCACACTGGAACGGTGAGAGGGAGCCCCAAGCACCAATGAGTCCCTATGCAAAAAGCCTTTAAAAAAAAGAAAAAAAAAAAAAACTAAAAGAAAAAAAAAAAAAAAAAAAAAAAAAAAAGATACTATTTCCCCTTTAAACAACCCGGAGACTGGGATGAAAGAGCCTAATCTTAAGTAAACAAAGTACAACTATTACCTGCATTGGGCAACAAACAGTCTGGGGCACCAGCAGCGTGGTTATTTCTAAAAATGTAAGTAAAGCTGGTTCTATAGGTGGGAGAGTGACGCTGACTGGGATGCTGCTGGGCCTTGCATTGCCACAGCAAACGAGTTTAACCAGTCACTGAGGCTCCTGAGCAATGGGGGAGTGTGAAGCCTGTGGCAGATCTCAGCTCTAGGCTGAGCTGAATCCTGAGCAGGTCTAAACCACTCACTTCTTGAGCAGAGACTTTCGGCTGTGTGACAGGGAATGAAGTTTCTACAGAATAAAGTGGATTTTACAAAGGGTATTTTATAACCTGTGGTGACTTGGGCAGCCCACTGGGTAGTCTGAATTCGGCCTCTGGTCAGCTGGTGTTTATTTTGGTTTGGATGTTAGAAACTCCTTAGGCATGAAAGGGCTTTTGAAACATTTCTCCATTATCCAAATGCTTCAGAAAAACAATTTTTCTCTGATTTGATGATGTTTTCTGGGGAACATGTTCCCATTTGATTCCTGGTTAGGGGGAATGGGTGAAGCCAGCTCCTTCTTTCTAAAACCGGGGAGTTGTAGTGACCTGATATTATAAAATACCATAAAGGGAGGTAAATCTTGGAGAGATTTATCATTTCTGAAAACAAGTCTGGCCCTGACCAGAAGAGAGCCAAAGCCATCACTTAATGGCTTCCTTGGCAGCCCATGTGAAATTAGAGGTTGAATTAAAGGCTGATCTTGGAGCAGCATTGTCAAAATGGATGCTGGGAAGGTCAGAATGGAGTTAGAGACCAAAATCTCCCTTTCCCAGAGGGACTTTCCTGGGGAGGATTTGTTGGAAGGGGAAATCCAGGAGAAATTACATTGGTCTGTCTCTTTGAAGGACTTTTCTGCCACCCAGGCTCTGGACAGTTGCTGTACTGCTAAACAGTGGTACGAACACAGAACCACTGTGGGGTTCTTTTTAATTTACAAGCAAAGATTTATTCTGGTTAAAAAGCTCGTGGTCCTATTAAGTGAATGCTCTGGAATATGTCCCACTGGCTAATTGTTTTTTGTGCCACAGGGACTGGATTTTTGGACTAGCTGCTCTCTCACACTGTGGGGTTGGAGGGGTTTGCTGTTCACAGAGCACGAACTCTGTGAGCATGCAGGGCACACCACGGTCTGCCCCAGCTGAAATCATTCCAGGACTTTTCTTATCAATACTTCTTAATGCTCACTTAGATGTATTTTTCCAGCTGTCAGTCTTGCTTAACTGAAAAGTTAAAAAAAACCAAAACTGTTAGATTGCTGCCCTTGGAGATAAGGCTCCCAGAAAAATTTGCAGGCTTCTTTTGAGTGAGAGTAAGAGAAACTCAACAGGCATCAGGGTTGCTGAGCTGCTGGAGTGGGGCTGAGGCAGAGTGAGCCCCATGGGACCCCCATGCCCAGAAGTGTACGCTGTGTGCAGAAGAGGTGTAAGCTACCCCACGGAGCTCTGCCCCTCTAACCCAAACCTGACCCACTCAGTTGTCATTCCACTCACAAAGTTGGATAAACTTGGTGATTTTCCCCTCCATACCCATTCTGCCTGGGAGGTTGCTGTGGCAAGGGCAGAGCTGCTCGTTTTGCCTCATAGTGCTGTAATTGTTTGGAGACCAGAAGGGGCTGTCCCCAAGCCATCACTTGGCTTTGAAGCTGGATGCTGGGTTATCTTCCGAGCATGTTGAGGCCAGAGCCCCAGCCAGCTGCCTGGTGTCTCTCCAGGCCTCCCTTTATGGACTAGAAAGTCTCTGTACTACCAGGAAGATGTTACAAAAATAGTCTGCCTGGACCACAGGCATCTTTTGTGTCTGTGCCAGATGCTTAAAACCAAGAGTTGTTGTGTTCAGATGCCCAGACTTGCTGCTCCAGTGAGGGTTGGGGTTTCTGGGGTGCAGTCAGCCTTTGGTGGAAATTAGCTGCCTTTAAGATGTCAGAGTGGGTCTTCAACTGCTGGGACACCAAAAAGCATGAGGTGGTTTTAATTTTTTTCCCTCAGTATTGCCCAGCTGCTCTTGGATGGCAAAACCATCCCTGTAGAACCAGGGCTGGCTCCAGGAAGGGATCATTCCCAAGGCTCTTTGGGCCATGGGATGGATGCATGAACAGGTGTCTTTATTTCTCTTTAAAGAACATTTTGTAGGTCGTGCTCGGCCAGATCACTGGTACCTGAAGGAGACCTCTTCCTGGCATGTGTCTTGGCTCACTGTAACGCTTCCTCCTTTTGCTTACATCGCTTCTTCCCCTCCTTGCCTCCCCCTGCCGACACACTCACCTCATTGCCAGCATCATTTCTCCAGCCACATCATTATCCCCATAGCGACTGCAGCGAGATATTGCCCAGAAGCTGGATGGTGCGTGTGGCTCAGGAGTTCCTCCCCTCCGGCCGGAGTTATGTTGTGTTTGTTGTCTGACCTGCCCCAGGCAGAGGAGGCTGGAGAGGTGCCAGCAGTCACCGGGCACTGGGCTCGCCCTGCATCAGTCGGAAGAGAAAGCTGCTGGGAGTGAGCAGGAGATCCTCACACCTGCTGGGACCAGTGGCCGGGCTCAGCTCGCAGGAGAATGCTCGTGAGGCACCAGCAGATTCTCAGCAGGGAGAAGTTGAGCCTCAGCTCCCATCAGCTTCCACACTGGTAAGTATGCAGGGAGACAGGGCTACAGACAGGGTAGGTCAAATCCATCGCCTTTGGCCCCTGTGCCAATCCCAGAGGCATGAGAAATTCCAGCTTCTCCAAAGAATGCAATTACCTTTCATCCCACCTACACATTTAGAATCATAGAATCACAGAACCATCCAGCTTGGAGAAGACTTAAAGATCCTGAAGTCCAACCACTGATGCTACTCTACATGTCCACTGCTAAACCATGTTCCTCGGCACCACACCTACAGGACTTTTAAACACAGTCAGGGATGGTGATTCTCCACCCATCTTGTTTTGTTTTAAAAAAATCATTTTAACCCAGGATTGCAACCATTACAAACACTGAGACCAGGGAGCAACTTTCATTTCACTTCTGCCACAGCCACAAGGTGGTTGGACGTGGTGGTCTCCTAACAGGGTCCTACACAAGAAATGATTTGTACTGCATTCAGCTGCACTCCCACGGGGAGTAAAGCTTCTGTCTGCAAAAAAATATCTGGGTTTAAATTCTCTTCCTCCTTTTACAACAGGCTTTTCTGTGTGATGGTGGTCAATGTGCCCTTATCTCTTGCGCATGGTAACATTTGCCTCCCAGCTAGTCTGTTGGAAAAGTAAAATCAGTCATGAAGCCACTTAGATTCAGTGATGAGAGCCTTGGAGAAGGAGGTAAGTGGTGTGTGGGAAGTGGATGCTTATCTAGAACCAAGCACCTTGAAAGCTCCCAAGTCAGGCTGCTGTTGCTATGTTGCTCTCGGGGGAAGCCTGCTCCTCCTGGGGATGGCTGTCATCTTGGTGATGCTGCCATGGGCCCTGCCCAGAGTTGACAGTGACACAGAGAAGCCACCTGGTCCCCTGCCAGGTCCCTGCAGTTCGTTTTTTTAAACATATATTTGTTTATGTGGTGTAACTACAGGGGGAAGGAAGCACAATCGCTCACTGCTGGCTGTTGGTACAACCCCCCATGCTTTGCTTGCCCGGGTGGTGCCGGGGGACCGCCACCACCTGAGGGAGCTGGACCAGGACCATAGGGCAGTGGTGTGACATCAGTCATGGGGCTGGCCCGAGCACACCCTGCTTCTGTCCTGCAAGCACAGAAAAACCCTAAAAGACCCAGAGGAGCTCCCAGAGGGATCATATCCCAGTGCAGAGCATGAGGGATGTACTGGGGTTTGTGGCTGCTTGCAGGGAGGCACAGCCAGGGTGCTTCTGGACCCTCTGTTTTTGATGTCCTAATGGGTGTGATGGTTTCACCTTGCTCTGTGACTCCCGTTTGGGTGGGAGGCATTGCCCAGGCAAGGTTTGGGTAGGATCTTTGGGATTTCTGAGAGTGGGGCTCTGCTGGCACTGCTGGGGAAGGGCAGCAGGGGCAGCAGCTGCAAGGTCCTCGCAAACACTCCCGAAGAGGGATTATTCTTATCAGGACTGCTTTGGCCATGCCAGATTAGGAACAATCACATGCCGCTTTTTTCCAGAGAAGCTGTGGCTACCGGTTTCACAAGCAGCAGCCACCAGCATGCAGGGAGGGAATGAAGGAGGTGGGTGGGCTCTTCTGCCTCACCAGCAAACACAGCTGCACCAGAGAATCGGTCATGCCAGGTTTCATTTTGCTCCTCAACAGCAAGGGAGAGGCACCATCCAGATGTGGCTCAGCCCTGGGGGGGTTGAACCACTCCTGAAGATGCCCACCCCTGCCAGGGGGTAGCAGGGGGTCTGGAGGCAGGCAAGCAGCATGAGTCTCAGCATTTTTGGCTCCTTCCCATGACAGCCTGTCACAAATTGGCACTTTGTAATACCTCCAAACCCTCCCCCCCAGCAGCTGCCCCCCCCCAGCAGCTGCCACTGTCCCCAAGGACACAGCCGCAGAGGCCAGGAGGAGGGACCCCAGGAGGGCCAGCTGGGGGGAGGGAGGAGTGGGCACATTCAGGGAGCGCCGGTGCCATGGGGGTGGCTCATGTCTGGGTCTGCTCTTGGGTGGCTTTTGCTCACCCAAAAAGGGCCTGTGGATGGATGAGGACCACAGTCGGGCATGACTTTGGGATCCTGGTGGGACAGCATGAGAAGGCTGGCAAAGGTCCAGCCGCGCAGAGAGCGTGGGAATGGCCGGGGAGATGCCCAGGCTTGGTGCACAGCGCATGCTCAGGGCAGGTCCCTTTTGTCTCTTGCTTTCAACTGGGGAGACATGTCTGGGGAGCAGGACTTGCACTGCATGAAGATCGGGTCGTCAGAGCCAGGGAGAGGCAGGCAGCCACTTCCTCCCTTGCTGCAGAAAGCAGGTGCCTAGAGAGGAGGAGGGAGGGAAGGGTGGACCTGGGAGATTTGCCAGGCACCAAAGCAGCTGGGAGCTCCTGGAGAGGAGACATGTGGCACGTGTGGGCAGATTAACAAACTGAGCTGCTCAGCATGTGTCTGGGGCTGGCTGCCAGCACCTCTGAAGTGATTTTTGCCTGGCCAGCAGCTGAAGGAAGGTGCTGTTCAAGGGGGGCAAATTTGTGATCATCTAAATCTTTGCTCTCACCTTACCTGCCACCTCTGCTGGCTGGGACCACGACTGGGATGCCAGAGCTCTCAAAGCATCCAGTGGCACAGCCTGACTGCCTTCAGAGGCCTTCCCACCAGCTGCATGGCAGCACAGCACTGGAAACGGTGGCTTAGGGGATTTGAAACTAAATGTTGGGGCCTGAAATTTGCCTCCAGAGCTGAATCTATGAAGCCAGGAGAGGAGGTTGGAAGAGGAAGCACAGGCCCTGGAAAAAACAGGGAATAATCCCAGTGAATGAAGACCTCTCGCAAAGCCACCCAGATCAAGTGCAGGAGCTTTTGTATTTCTGTTCTGTCCTGGTGCTGCCCTTGGGCTCTTCCCAGTCACTGCATATTGCCTGGGACTCTCCTGTGGGTCATCAAAACCTTTTCTATTCCTTCAGTAGGATGTTCTGATCTACCCAGCACCTGTAGTTACTACAGGCAGGCAGGAGAAGCTGTATAAGGACTTGAGCCTGCAGTTGCCTTTCAGAGCTGTCCCAGACACACCCAAACCAGTCAAACACGGCCAACAACCAGGACAAGCAATTGCATGGAAATGAATCTCCAATTCATGTTAATAGCTCAAAACCCAAGGTTGCCAGAGGCTAATTAAAGAAGCTTTGAGAGTTTGAGGAGTAAAATTATCTTAATAACAGCTTAACTGTATAAACACACTGCCTCATTCTCAAACCAGGATGGGGAGACAGGTGAAAGGAAATTTTAAGATGCAAAAAATCCTTTTTTTCTTTAATTTGTTTTCTCCTATGGCATGCAATGAGCATGCCCCAGGAATTCCCAAAGGCTGGACTACATCAAGATTTAGAAAAATGATTAAATGGCCAGTAGGAATACCCAGATTCATTAGAATTAATGGCAGAAAAACTGTCAGCAGGTGTATTAAATTCCCCCTTCAGGGTGTGGGAAGCACTGGAGTCATGAGACCCAACAGAAAGGAGGAGGGTGGGGAGGCAGCTCCACCTCCAGCCCCAGCCCTTCTCCATCCTCCACATTTCTGCAGCAGATGGATGATGTGAGGTAGGCAGACGGTCTCTGTGTCTTGCTTTGATGTTCTCTGGGTTTGGATGTGGGCCCTGGGCAGATCCCTGCAGCTGTGGCTTCATGCCCTTTCTTACTGCTGGCTTGTGGTGCCTGCAGATCATTTGCGGGGAGTAGTTGGCTGGAAAATCACCTGTCTGCTGGGGATTTCACCAGGAATGTCTTCACTGCTCTCTCCCCAGTACACATTTCACATCCATCCCAGTCTAGAGGATGTCCCACAGCTACCTGTTGCGGAGGCATTTAAAATCCCTGGGCATTCACTCCTGCACTGTTACATCTGCAGCTAGACCCAAACTAGCTCTAAATCAGTCAAGTCAGAGACAGCCAAGCAAGAGTGAAATTAATACTGCAGAGCCCAAATAGAAAATGCTTAGGTACAGAGAGGACCTGGTGACTAACCTGCTCTGTGTTCCTCAGAAGGGTAGAGAATGAGATATCTCCAGACTCATAGAATCAGATAATGGTTTGAATGGGAAAGGATGACCTCTCAAAGGTCATCTCTTCCAACCCCCCTGCACTGAGCAGGGACATCTGCAAATAGACCAGGTTGTTTAGAGCTGCGGCCAACCTCACCTGGAATGGTTCCAGGGATGGGGCATCGACCACATCTCTGGAGAACCTGGACCAGGCTCTCACCATCCTCAGCATAAACAACTTCTTCCTTCTATCTAGTCTAAATTTCCCTTCGTAGTCTAAAACCATCACCCCTTGTCCTGTCCCAACAGGCCCTGCTAAAAAGACTGTCCCCATCTTTCTGATTGTCCCCTTGAAGTCCTGAAAGGCCCCAAGAAGGTGTCCATGGAGCCTTCCCTTCTCCAGGCTGAACCCCCCCAGCTCTCCCAGCAGAGAGGTTCCAGCCCTCCTAGCATTGCTGTCTCTCCTGTACTGGAAACTCCAGAGCTGGCCCCAGCACTGCAGGGAGGGGGGCACAGAAGCCACAACACATTTCTCTGGTTAAGGAGACATTTTTTCATATCTACTGCACTAGCACCACTTCTCATCTCCAGCTTCGGGATGCTCTTCTCCACCTTGGCATCCTGCACGGAGTGGTCCCTTACCTGCTGTGGTTCTTCACCACTCGTCTTTGCCACTCAGAACCACGCACTGGAGCCTGGTGATGTGGGATGGGAGCTGCCTGAGCAGTCAGACCTGGACAGCAGGCTCAGCACACCTGTGGCAAGGCAGCTGCGGGGTCTCCAGGCCAGCCAAAAGCAGCTCACATCCCTTGGCAGGGGAGGAGGGGGGGTTTCAGGGGCAGGGGGGTTGAGTTGTTGTTTATGTTGCTGAAGTCTCTGGTCCGATGAGAGGAAGAGATGAGGCAGATGCATGGCTCACACAGCTCAGGATGTAACACCCCCACGCGAGGAAAATGAGGACAAGAGGAAAAGAGAGAGCGAGCTCTTTCACAGCCTGGTAGTGTTGAGCTTTGATCCTGTTCCATCAATAGTAGGAAGAGAAGAAGGTGTGTTTAGAGCTGGTGCCTTTGCAGTAGAGCCAAGGGACGTGTGAGGGCTTGTGTGGTACCACCAGCAGCCTGCGTGCCCCCCTGTGCTGGTGGCTCAGCCCTCTGGCACAGCACGGGCACCTGCTCCACAGGGAGTGGAG
>VWZY01012666.1:105641-135754 GCA_013399075.1 Chloroceryle aenea | reverse complement strand
CCCACTGCTGACCTTACACCCCAAAACCAAGATGGCTGCAGGCAGTCCTGGGAAGCTGGGAAGGGAGGGGCAAGCAGAGGGACCTCACTTACCCCACGGTCTCATCCCAGTCGCACCAGAACCGCTGCCCAATGCCCTCCATGCTGAGCTGGAACTGCTTCAGGCAGTAGTGTCGGATCATCCAGCTGTAGTCCGCCTCCTGGCATGCTGTTGCTGTGATGAAGTGATGGGCTGGAAGATGAGAGGTGAGTGGGGTTAGACTCTGCTGCAGCTGGTCATTAAAGGTCTAAGCTATAGCCTCTCACCCCACACAGTGCAGCTGCCTGCAGTTTTTCACGTTGAGGCCTCAGCCAAAGCAAAGCAGGACATCAAAGCAACCCTGCTGTCAAAACAGCTTCTGCAAAACTTGCTTCTCTGGGTTTTACTTCCCTCTTCCCATCTCTCTGCTTGTGAAGCACCATCCTCTTACCCTTCTGAGTGCTTGATACCAGATAAATCAATTATGCAAAGTGTACCAGGTAAGTCATAAATAAGTAAGGACACAGATTTATTCTCTGCTGCTCACTGGACACACGTCTCTGGGCTTCAAATTCTCTGTTTTTTGTTTCACAAATAGTGTGGGGGAGCTACTGAATAACCTCATGGCTCGCGGTTGCATCCAGGCTGCTGCTGCTGCTGAGAAAAGGGCCCCTGAAAAATTATCTGCGCAAGTGCCACACTTAGACCTTCAAGATCATCCAGTCCAACCGCTAACCCAGCAGTGCCAGGTAACCCCTAAACCTTGTCCCTCAGCACCACATCTCCATGGCTTTGAAACCCCTCCAGGGATGGGGACCCCACCACTGCCCTGGGCAGCTTGGGCCAGGTCTTGACAACCCTTCTGGGAAGACATTTTTCCTCATGTCCAACCTAGACCTCCCGTGGCACAACATGAGAATGTTTCCTCTTGCCACAGAATCATAGAATTGTCAGGTTTGGAAGGGACCTTAAAATCATACCATTCCAACCCCCCATCCAACGGTAGGGACACCTCCCACTAGATCAGGTTGCTCAGAGCCCCATCCAACCTTGGAGGTCTTAAAAACTTCCAAGGAGGGGGCTTCCACCACCTCTCTGGGCAACCTGTTCCAGTGTCTCACCACACTTATGGTGAAGAAATTCTTCCTACTGTCTAACCCGAATCGACCCATCTCTAGTTTTAATCCATTGCCTCCAGTCCTACCACTGCCCGACAGCCTAAAAAGTCCCTCCCCAGCTTTCTTGTAGGCCCCGTTATGTGGAAGGCCACAATAAGGTCTCCTCAGAGCGTTCTCTTTTCCAGACGGAACAGCCCCAGGTCCCTCAGCCACTCCTCCCAAGACTTGTGCTGTGGACCCTTCACCAACTTAGTTGCCCTTGTCTGGACATGCTCCAGAACCTCAGTGTCCTTCTTGGAGTGAGTGGCCCAGAACAGAAACCAGTAGCCTCACCAGTGTCAAGTCCAGGGGGATGATTTCTGCTCTAGTCCTGATGGCCACACTAGTGCTGATACAAGCCAGGATGGTTGGAAGAAAAAAGATCCATCTCTGATGGAGCACACAACAAGTGCAGTGAAATTCATCGCTGGCTGCAGAGTGATGATTTAATTCACCTCTGGGTACCTGTTGCTGCTACATGGTGCCTTCTGTTGTGGGACCAGAGAAGGAAGATCTGCTGCTTACTTCCCTATAAGTTCATCCCAGTTCACGCAATGTTGCTAGCAAGTGGAAAGGAGAACCGGCAGTAATGCTACAAAGAGAAGAGGGAGCAGGTTCAAAGGAAAAAAACCTTTGGAGAAGTGATTTATTGAGCCTGGCTCTAGATAATACCTTGCCCTTGCTCCCAACATGGCAGCAAGTGCCTTTGCAGCTCCTGGAGTACATTGCAAGTGGTCATCACATACCAGTTCTATTTTTTGCTATGTGTGAATAACTCTTCACAAAAGAGTGGGGTTATATTTTGATCTTATTTTTTAACAAAACATAATTTAACTGTTTATTTAGTGGTTTGTGTATGAAAGCCATAGGACATCAGCAGAGGCTCCTGCCTGCAGGATGACTTCCTTAAGCAGTCCCTCTGCAGCCCCCAAATCCTCGGAGCACTTAAGTACCATCATCTTATGGCAACGAGTGGGACCTCAGGACCTGCTGGAGGATTTGGGTGGCAAGGGGCTCCCAGACCCTTGGGCGAGGTTTCTGGATGGTTGCTGGGCTCCTGCGCTGCCTCCTGTCACAGCAGCCACTTCACTCCAGCTTGAGATCAGATAATATGAGTTATCAAGCCAAGGGAAGGGAGAGAAGGAGCTTTAAGCTCTCACTGTTGCTTTAATAAAACCGAGTTTATCATAATCACAAGCTCTCCCCAGCTGATAGCACTCAAGGGCTCACCTCAGAGCACCTATGCAACATGGCCTCAGCCAGAGGTAAGCCCTGCTCTGAAATGGGAAGGTTCGGCATCCTGAAATGAGGAGGAGGAGGGGAGGTATAATGATTTTTCTTGAGATCTGGACTGCAGACCTCAGTCCAGGCAGGCTCAGGGATGACCGATAGCTGGGAGGCTTTTCTCCCCTTCCCATCACTTCACCTCTGGATGAATCAAGTGAAGGAGTGACTTGGTTGAGGGAACATCAGCATCCAAAGGAGGTTCACGTGCCACCCCAAGGGCTCGCCTGTGAAGCTCTGTACTGTGAAGGACAAGTGCCCCGCAAACGTTACACCTAACACAGGGATGGACAAACAGCTTGCAGAGAAACCTCTGCAGGCAAATGCAGGCAAATGCAGAGGAAGAGTGATCTGCATAAGGGGAGACAGGAAAGCAGGGGAGGGGAACAGATTAAAAAGCAGCCAGAGTCATGGCCAAGGGGATTGAGGGGCAAAGGAAGAAACAGAGCTGGGTGGAAATGAGTGAGACATGCAAAGTGTGGAGAGAAATTAAGGAAGACAAAGCCACTTTAAGAAATTCAACAGTGATTCAGCAGCCCCCAAAAAAAGAGAAGTTAACTAAGCATGTCCAGGTTGCCCTTTGCACGTGAAGTCAGTGCTTGTACTACAAAAGTAACTATCCTTAGAGATGCCCAAACATTTCCTGATGACTGTGCAGGCTGCTCCTGCAGAGCAGGACTGGAGGAAAACACCATCACAGGCAGCTCTACCTTGGGTGGAGAGAGAAGAAACACTAACTAAACCAGGGGGATAAAGAAACTGAGAACTACAAACTGGCTGCAACCTGCTTGAGTAGCTGCAAATGATGTATATATCTGGTAGTCAGAAAGAAAATGAGCCCAACTATTAAAAGAAGAAGAAAAAACCAACCCAACAAATCAAGTGAAAACAGAAACCCAGGAAACTTTACATACTTGCCAATCAAAGCAGCTCAAAAGATGCTGATGGGCTGGACATGGCCATGAGCTGAGTACAGGTGTGGGCAGCCACGAGAGAGCTACTGCATGGGCTTCATCATCCCTGAATGCATGACTTTGCTTCTGCCTTTTGTCTCAGCTCTGAAGGTCCTTACATGTCCTTGCAGACCTTTCTTCCCCACTGGCAGCTTTTTGCAGTGGTATCCAGGTTCTCTGCCTTCCTCATGAGGACCTCTGCATTTGTCAACGCCGCAGATGCTGACACCCCTTGTAACCCCAAGGAGCAGTGCAGAGACCATGCTCCTCGAAGACATCTCTCCCACCACATCTCCCATACCTACACAGGAGGTCTGTCTGAAAATCCTTTTGCCTGAGGGACTGGGGAAACCAGACCCACACAGCAAGTGATTGAGACATTTCACAAGGACATTTGATTTCCAACATTGTGAAGGGTTCTTTTGTTTTCTGCATCCCAGGCAAAGACCATCCAAGAGGAGCAAGGCTCAACCGAGCGCACTGTGCAAATGCTGTGCAGATGGGGATGGACACAGCAAGGCCAAAAAGCTCTTTTGTTTTCAGCTGGCTGCAGAGAATTGACTTTAGCTTTAAACACACATTTTAAGGTCAAAGCTAGGAGAAGCTCCTGCCACATTTCCACATGGTCCCCACCTAAATCCACAGATATTTCCCTGCTGCTTCCCAGATTTCCCCCAAACCCATTTTTATTGACATATTGGGCTGGGATAGACTCAGGGTTTGTAACAACAGAGTTAAAAAAAAAAGCAGGGAGGGATTTTTGTACCTCCTGTCTTTCATTCCCGAAGGTTTTCATCCCCACCCCCGAGCGCTGCTGATGGAGATGGCATAAGTCAGCTGCAGTGAGCTGTAAATAACCGAGCTCTGATGCGGTCACATCTCTGTACTTAGTGGCACCCATTTGTGAAGGCTGTAAGGAGCTGCTGGATAAGCGAGCTCCTAAACCTGACTCTA
Source organism: Chloroceryle aenea (assembly GCA_013399075.1). Classification (NCBI taxonomy): domain Eukaryota; kingdom Metazoa; phylum Chordata; class Aves; order Coraciiformes; family Cerylidae; genus Chloroceryle; species Chloroceryle aenea. Next base: position 131,388 of record VWZY01012666.1, on the reverse strand, counting down.
CTGAGGCTGAGCTGCCTCCAAAAGCTCCCTTCTCATGTGTGTCCCACACTGTTCCCTTGGAAAAAATGGCATTAGGAGTTTCAGGAATGCAGTGGTCCCCTGGGAACATCCCACTGGAACCATGCAGTACCTCCAAAGCTCTGCTTGATCTTTAGATGCCACCTAGACTTGAACAGGGGGTTATCTCCATTGCCTTGTGCCTTCCTAGCCTGCTGCCACTGCCAGCTGTCCAAATTCCATCATCACCTACATGCAAAGCCTCCTTCTGAAGGAAGCACCATCTGATGTGATGTTTATCTCATAGTGAGGACCTTCGTGACTGTTCATGGACACCCTTCCATGTCAAGAAGAGCACTGACTGACTGTTAAAAGATGTTAAGGATCCTTAATTTGCCTCTTCACAGGGAAGATCTGGAGAGTGTCAGTGAGAAAGTGATTGGAGGAAAGACCCTTACAGGCATCCCAGATCATTGATTGCTCTGGCACTGTGTCCTGGAGAGTTCCAACAGACATATACCAGGGTTCAGCTTACTGAGGGTTAGCTGCACAAAATCCAAGTTCACTTTTCAGCAGAAAAAACAATGGTCATGAATTATTATTAAAACCATGGGGCTTTCTTTCATTGCACGCCTTAGAGCTGGAGTGTGGGTCAGGAGCTGTGAACCCAGAGCTCCAGAAAACAACTTGGTGGACACCACCTTCCCCTTCTCCTCCTGTCACTGCTGCAGAGCCTGCACACTTGCCATAGTGACCACTGACCAGCAGAAAACCCTGAGTTTTCTCTTCAAGGAAAGTTTTGCATTTATTTGCATTTCCATCACATCACTGTCCTCTCTGGGTACTTCTTCAGTCCCCATCCATTTCTTCCTCGGTTTTCTGGGATTTATTTGGCTTGTTTTGCTGGGAAGAGCTGCTAACCCCAGGGAGAGGCAGAGGCAGGGAGGACCATGGAGCCTGAGAACAGATGAACATTTCAGGTTGGCATGGCACAGAAGGTCAAATCGATGCCAGCACTGACAGAGTTGGTTCCCAGGCACTGTGATGAAGCCTGTCAACATTTTTTGCTGCTCTGGTCCTCTGCCATTTGATCTCTGGTTGCTGCTCACAATGTGTGCATGCTAGGAATGTACAGAGAGTTTGAGGCAGAGAGTCCCAAGTAAGGCAGACTAATTGTTGGGGAGAACCCATGAGGATGGACTCACATGCCATGTCCTTCTGGGCTTGCAGTATTTCTCCAGACACAGCCAGGATAGCCCTAAGCCACTAGGCATGTGATTCTGCAGATGAAGGCTCCTTAGCCAGCACCTGGACTATTTCTTCCCAGTTGCAGTCTCATCCAAGAAGGAAGCCCTTGATGGAGGCTCTTCTATAGGACTAGAACTTGAGACACTCTAACTTGTGAACTCTTCCAGTGGCATTGGAGGGGCTGCCAGACCCACCCAGCATGGCTGTAGCTCACTGCTATTCAGCAAATGGGGGAGCTTCACTCTCCCAAGTCCACAACACTCTTTGGCAAGAACCATCATTTGTGGCTAACCCCAAACCTGACTTGGTCCCACTCTTTAATGGCAAACATTCCCCAGCCATCTCAGACTCAGCCATCCCTGCTGGGCCACTCACCTTGGTGATTAAAACCTCTTGTATCCCCACTGGAGGGACCACGTGGCTCTTGGAGAGTGGGTTTTGAGTGGGGAGATTTTGCAGGAATCGCCCTGGAAAGCCTAGAAAGGTGCACTGTACATGGGGGGCACACATTCATCAGCCTCAGGCAGCCTCATTTTGCTTTTCAACCCTTTGTGTTGGGACCCACATCAAGAAACGGACCAGCTGAGCTGGTCATCACCAAGTGCATTTCTCAGCATCTTTGCTTTCATGCAGCAGAGCTTCTATGTGTGCTGCTAATTAGTAACTCAACATAACTAAGCTCCATTTTTCATCTTAAGCCTGGTGAGCATCTGGTACCACCCCCAAAGGGACTGGGGCACCCTTGGAGCATCCCTGGGTCACATCAGAGTGAGTACCTCACAGCATCCTAGTGCCCTGCCCAGACTGAAGCACAAAGCAAGGGAAGAACCTTCACAAGTCCAAAACTTCTCATCCAAAACACTCATGGGAGGGTGGAGAGAGGACATGGAGGCAGAAGATGAGCATGAAAAACATCCCAGCTTGAGGCCAAAATACAAAAAATTTGTGGGGTGGGAGGGTTGCTTGGAATCAAAGCCGGCAAACCAGCCCCACTGCAAGCAGCAGATGGTTTCATGGGGATGGAGCAAGTGCTTGCAGGACTAAAAATATACCCACCACTCCCTGCAGCACTCGCACATAAAGGGCTGGGCTGGCACCCACAAGCTGGTGATGTGGGAACTGCCAGCATTTCTGCAAACCTAGCTGAGGACCTCCCTGACCACCTGCCTGTACCTGTCCACACCTTCTTCCAAGTCAGATTTTGTGCTCTCTAGACAGAGGCATATTTTCTGTGTGTGTGGGAGCATTTGTACAGCCTCTGTCCCCCACATGGTGGTATTAGAAAGATGTTTTCTCCAAAAACCAGCCTGAGTCCCAGTAGAGGTACAAGGTCAGTGCTGACGGCCAACCTCCTCTGCAGCTCAACCATCTGAGAGGTACCTTGCACAACAGACTCTGAAGACCCCCATGGGGTGTGGCTCCAGATAGGGCTTAAAACCCAAACCACTGCATAACCAGGTATTGTGCAAGAAACCTCCTGCCAAGATGATGTGAGAGAGGTGAAGTCACCTACACCAGCTGGGCAGAAACAAGCAGAAAGGCACAGCTGCCCCTTCCAGCATCCACAACCCTGCAACCCCTCAGATGGGGTCTGGCAATCCTGCTCCTTAAAAACATACTTCCCACTGGGGCTGCTTGGAGCAGCTGCCAGCTCAATGAAGTCTTCAGAGCTTGCAAATGTTTCCTTGGTACACCAGGAAAAAAATGAAACTGACACTTAGCAAACATGTGACCTCCATTTGTGTGGAGCTGGGGGACACGAAAATGCAGATGTTGGCAACGGGAGTGATGGGTTGGCTGCCTCAACACTATTTCTCTCTGAGAAAGGAGGGAGACATCTGCTAAGTCCTCTGCTTGCTGGCAGCCTGGGATGGGCCCCCACAGTCAAATGAAACCTTCAAGCCCTTTCAGGGCTATTTCTGTTCTGGCTTTGGACGGGGAAGGTATTTTTAAAGCCTCTCCTCCCTGGCTGGGTCAGTCTGAGGGCACTGGCACCTGCCCCGGGCTGCTGGGATCTGGTGGCAGCTGCTGGAGCTGTTGGGGCTGTGCAGAGGCTTGGGAACAGTAATATGAATGGAGGTGTCCAAACTCTGCAGGCAGTCATGGGGGATACAGAGACCTGTGCCCTTCTCCGCAGTCCTGGGACAGAGCTATAGCCAAGGGCCTCCCCCTGATCTCCCCAGGTTTGTGTGCTGCAGCTCCTTCCACCCAGACTTGCTCACACAAAAGCCAACTCCAAATAAATACTTGCCGGCCAATTCCATGAAACGAGTCTTCTGAGACAAATCCGCACAGTGGTGGGAGGTGGTGTGGCATGAGTGACGAGCGAGGGTTGTGAGCAGTGGTCACGGTCAATGCATCAGAGGCTCTCCACAGAGGCCAAAGGCTTCCATGTCTTCAGGAACAAAGTCCAACATGTCATGGGTCTGAAGAGTGCGTTGGGGTCCTGCCAGCCGTGTCCTACCTCTGCTTCTGGAGGAGCATCCCCAGAAGTCCCATTCGGAGAGGGTGGTGGCCTGGATGAGCGCAGGTGCAGATCCACCTTGAGGGCTGTGCCTCTCCAAAGCTGGGCTGGAGGGAGCACAATAATGCTCCAGAAACACTCTCTGGGGATAAACATCACCGTGCACGGAGACTTATTCACAGTAAAAGGCAGTAACAGGAGAAGGTCAAACGGAAACAAGTGGATCACGAATAAGCATTGGCTCCAGCTCAGCTGCCCATCGGCAGCCGGACACAGCTCTTGGCACAAACTCCAGCCCAGTGACCACAGCAGTCCTGTAACAGTATGCTGCATTTCCCAGTCCCTGCCTCAGCCTCACCTCTTTGCCTGGGAAGATTGTAGACCCTCCTAGAAGCTTAGCTAAGGCACATGGAGGACAGGCAGGTGGTTCAGACAGCCATCATGGCTTCACCAATGGCAAGATGTGCCTGACCAACCTGGTGACCTGCTAGGATGAAGTGACAGTGTCAGTGGACAAGGGAAGAGCTATGGGTGTAGTCTATCTGGACTTCTGTAAAATCTTTGACTTGGTCCCTGTCAACATCCTTCTCTCTAAATTGGAAATAAGGGTTTGATGGGTGAACTGTTGGTTGGATGGTCACATCCAGAGTATAGTGGTCAACAGCTCAATATCCAGATGGAGATCAGTAACAAGTGGTGTCCCTCACAGGTCTGTACTGGGACTACTGCTGTTTAATATCCTCATCACTGACATAGACATCAGGATCAAGGGCACCCTCAGCAAGTTTGCAGATGATGCCAGAGTGGTGCAGTTGACATGCCCGAGACAGAAACCATCCAGAGGGACCTGCAGAAGCTTAAGAAGTCAGCCCATGTGAACCTTATGAGGTTCAACAAGATCAAGCACAAGGTCTTGTGCCTGGCCTGGGACAACCCCCATTATCAACCCAGGCGGGGGGATGAAGGGATAGAGAGCAGTCCTGCAGAAAAGGACTTGGGGGTGTTGGTGGGTGAAAAGCTGGACATGAGCCATCAACTTGTGCTCACATCCCAGAAGTGAATCACAGCCTGGGCTACATCCAAATCAGTGTAGACAGAAGTCAAGGGAGAGGATTCTGCCCCTCTGCTCCACTCTGATGAGACCCCCTGCAGTGCTCGGTCCAGCTCTGAAGTCCTCAGCAGAGGAGAGACAGGGACCTGTTGGAGCGGGGCCAGAGGAGGCCACATCAATGACTTGAGGGCTGGAACCCCTCTGCTGTGAGGCCAGGCTGAGAGAGTTGGGGGTTGTTCAGCCTGGAGAAGAGAAGTTTCTGGGTAGACCTTCTTGTGGCCTTTTGTTACTTCAAGGGCCCTGTCAGAAAGATGAGGACAGACTTTTTAGCAGGGCCTGTTGTGACAGGACAAGAGGTGAGGGCTTTAAACTAAAAAGAGGGGAGATTTAGACTAGACAGGAAGGAATTTTTGACATTGAGGGTGATCAGCCCCTGGGCCAGGTGGCTCAGAGAGGTGACCAATTCCCCATCCCTGGCACCATTCCAGGTGAGGTTGGACAGGGCTCTGAGAACCTGCTCTAGTTGTAGATGTCCCTTCTTGCTGCAGGGGGGTTGGACAAGATTATCTTTAAAGGTCCTTTCCAACCTAAACCAGTCTGTGATTCTATGATTTCACCTGCCTACCTCTGTCGATAATGCTGCCCACCTCCTGCCTGCTATCCCCCCCCACCCATGGGTGACCCATGTTACCCTGTCCCTGCTCCCACCAGCTCACAGCCTGGCCTGAGTGGGACTCTCTCCCACCAGTTAACAAAAAAACCCCAGCAAATTCACTGTCTGGAAGGGTCCTGCCTCATTGGTTTGATAAGGCACTTGATTAAAAAAGAATAAAAGAAAGAGAAAAGCCCGCAAACAGGCCTTGCTTTCAAAACAGCTCCTATCACAGGCTGGGGGTTGGACGAGATGACCTCTAACCAGTCTATGATTCTATGGTTTAACAAATAATTCACTGGCAGTTATTTTGGGCAGTTTATTTTTTGCCATCTTGTAATGCTTTGGGATAACTATGAAATGACAGCAAAAACTCAAAACACCCCCATCCTAGAAAAAAACCTCAATGACTACAACTCATCAGAGGATGACTTCAATGGGTAAATCATTGTGTTCCTTCACATGCACAGCAGGACACCAAAATTAAAAGTCAGATACCCGTTGGGCTTTCATGACTACATTCATCTGCATGCAAAATATTTGTTAGTACTGGCTGAGGAAAAAAACCAAAACCAACAACTATTTATTTTGCTTTGGAATAAAGTGAAGGGGAATAACTCTTCCAGGAGCAGGGTCTCACTGGATGAAGTCCTGCTTTTCTACACCAAGTTACTAAATCAGATTAAAGGTTCTGCGTGGCAAGGATGGCTCCAGTTCTCCTAAATATGAAAGCGATTAGTTTTCTGAGGGTTTGAGGGATTTAAGAAACATAGAAGTGCTTTGGGATGGCGTAAGGCTTCCAAAACACAAAGTTACCGCCAGATACAGCGACTCACAAAAGTATCAAGTGATTGCTTCACAAGCCCTCACAAAACTTTCCCCAGTCCCTCTGGCTGGATCCCTGACATGCTCAGGAGGTGTTCAGGTAGCGCAGATACTGCTGCACTATGTTATTCTCCTTCCAAGTTCAATATTTTATGGAGCACCTTGAAAAAGTGGCTTTCCTGCACATACAGCATAACAGCCAAGCCCTTTCCCAACGAAGGATAATTTAACAGCCCTCTGATGCAGTTTTCCACATAATAGCTCTGCTAAGATCTAGAATATTTGATTTAAATTAAAAACAAAAACACTGGTCCTTTACAATGCATTGCTCAGTGCGGGAGTCATGCTTCGCTGGCTCACCAAAGGCTCACTCTCTGCCATATGACACTGCTGTTAAATAGCACTGACTGCTAAATACACTGAAACAGGCTGTTCAAAGAGCCAGGACCCTGGTCCAGTTTCTCTCCTTGCCTCAGTTTCCCAGTGTATCAGCACAAGTTATGGTATAGCCTTGTTATCTATCAGCAGCTGCCAAGCACATTTCCTGGAATGAGGCTGATCTTCTCTGTCCTGAGACTTGATTCTACATAGGGCAGAATGACAAATACTTTTCTCCCCACAAAAAAACCTTCATTTAATAAGTAAAATAAAATCAAAACCAGCTGAGAAAGGGGGGAAGGAGAAAGGGAATGAAAACTCAGGCATGCTGAAAAACAACTGCTGACTGACTGTGAGTCAGGAGAGGGGAAAATCTGCCATCAGCAGTTATAAAGATAATTATATCCTTAATGAACAGTGGGGTCTCTTCAAAAATAACCCGCCTTGATTAAATTAATGGTGGAAAAGCACAGGTTTTAGACATGCACTCCCCACACAGGATTGTGCAGCCCTGACTTCATTGACTTCTCCCACAACCAGTTCAAAGTGGGCCTGACTATTACCACCATCAAATACCTGCTCGCTGACCTGTTTAATCCTGCACACCCATCCTTGGTGAACAGCCTGCGGGATCAGTCAGAGCTGGACAGTGGCTTCCAGCACTGTCCTCCTGACACCTTAACCTAGCATTGGACTCATGCTTTAGAGTTATTTTTAAAACATCAGCAAAGCACTGGATTCCAAAAGAGGCCAGATGTCTGAAATCTGGGCTGGTCTTGATGCAGAAAGTGGGGCAGAAATGAGTGGCCACCACACTCAAGATCTCAAGAACATGCTGAAGTCAAATGCTGAAGTCCCTCTCCCCCTAAACTATTTTTTCCTTCAGCTATTTCAGTTGATTAGGCTATAATAAGAACAGGGAAACTAACACCAAGGTTAAAAGTGGCCAGCATCAGTTTGGAGACAGCATGCTTTGAGCCTTGGTTTAGGTTTCAGCGGGTTTGTGTGTGGTTAAATGTGGAGTATTCTGGTACGTGAGACCGTGAACCATTTTACTGAGCTACACTTGAGATTAAGAAAAAAAACAAATAAAATCTGTTCCCAGGCAAACATTACTCAAACACATTGCCTGTGAAGAAGTACATAATAAATAAAGATAAAAATTCATTAGGGAGAAACACAAAATAAAGAGCCACACTATCACAGGTTGCAGAGAACAGCAGCTTGACTAACTACTTTCAATATACAGTTTCCAGACTAAAATCTGTTGCTGAGACACGAGTGGCCCTGGAATAATTTATTTTCCTTTTTAATAGAGGTTCCTCAATGTGGTTTTCTTTAACATGAAGAGATGGCCCTTCTCAGTATCTCACCCCCACACAGCACCACCATTTTCCCAACAAACGTTACCTAAAGCATATGGAGAAGTGCAGAGGAATTGCATCCCAACCTTGGCTGAAATCCAGCACTGTCAGAGGTTTTCACCCAGGCTGCTGCCCATTTCCCAGTCCTGCTGGGATACTTTCCTGAGGTGCCAGGCTGCAGCTTCTAAATCCTCAAAAGCACGAATCGAAGGAGTGTAGAGACAAGGGACTGAAACCATTAAGCAGGTTCATTACTGGATTTGTTGATTAAAAGCAGTGAGCTGGTTGGCAGCATCTGCAGCAACACTTGGGTTCAGGATTCCCTGGTACTCGCCTATCTGCAGTGGGAATTTGCCCAGCGAACCCCAGCCATGATTTTCTTTTGAAGACAGAAGGTATTTAGCTATCTAACCGAGTTGAAACATGCTGCATATCTCCTAGAATCAGTTTTTAGTGCTTATCTCCCTCAAACCCATTGTTGCCCTGTGCTCTTCACTTGGTAAGAGGTCTGTGCCAGCAAAGGCTACAATCTCAACTATCACTTTGGGGACAAAACCTCCACCAGACACGGCCACTAGTACTGACAGAGACACATTTTACAGCCTGTTTTGGAGGCAGAAGTAACGCACTAGCAGAGAGCAGTAACTCCAGATTTCCACCTGCAGTTTTCCAAGACCTCCCTCAACTCTGTAATGAGCCAGTATTGATTTCCAGCCCTGTGAAACCATGAAGGATGCCTACCCCATTTTTAGCCATTATGAGGTTTCTAATTTCATTCCAGGTCATGGCATTTGTATTTTCGTTACCCATAACCTCCAGGGTCATTACAAATAGGAGATTACAGTGTTGGTGCTTAACGGCTGTTTAATTCAATAGCATTTCAGAGTTAATAAATGAAATTCAATTTCTCAAAGCCAAGTGGCTTCCTGACCAGCTCACACAGCCTGCAGCCAGCCGACCAAATCCATACACCACTGGTTTCTATAGGAATAGAGCTGGCACATAGGGGAGCGGAATGTGAAATTACACGGTGGAAGTAATTTATTTTTCATTCCTCATACACTTTTCCTTTAATCTGCAGGAAGCCTCGAGTCCTCTTCATCTCAGAGATGCTCTGAAAGGGAGGAGGAACATTGTACTTTATTGTCAGGGATTTATAACGTGACATGCTCTAAGTATTTACAGGATTTTCCTCGAGATGTGGTAGCCTTCAATTATTCTTTAAAGCAAGACTAAGTATTTTTCTAGAGAGGTGCTCCAGTTCAAATCACACGCAGGCATTACTGAGTGTGCTTTGGGATAAGGGAAGGCACAAATGATTCTAATGCACCACAAAATTTTGCAATAGTGGTGCAGCTGCTTGTCTTGCAAAGCTGTTCCTCCTGACAGGCAAAGGTTTCCCTTCCTTTTTACTTTTAGTGTTAAGCTTTTCTTATTATTTCTGACTCCAGGAAATCCACATGATGAGCTGACTACAGCCTGCAAAGCCCTGGTGGATGATATCAGGGTGTAAGGTATAATGGTGTAAGGATGGTTACGGGGAAAGGGAATATACAGGCAGCCGGGTAAACGCAGCGTCTCTCCCCTCTCTAACACCTCCTGTCCTGGAGGCAGCCCAGACCAAATTCCACGCACGGATTGAGTCATGATGTTTCTATGTAAAGTCAGTTAGTGATTTAAACCACCCTGAGGAACAACCAAGGTTTTAAGTTGCTACCTTTTCTGCTAACTTCAGAGGTCCCAGGAGCTGAAGAGAGGATACAAAGTGCTTTTAATTTTGTATTTTCCAGGAGAGATCATAAATAGTGCCAATAGCTGTTTCGATTTATAAGAAAGCCCCAAGCATCACCCAACCTTTCTCGTGCCACCACATATACGGATGCTCATGGCACATCCCTGCACCATGCTCCAGCAAGTAGAAGCTGGCTCTCTGAAAACCCACCTGGGGTTTAGCAGAAATAACAGGGTTTGCCTGTTAGCTCTCAGCTCTGTGACCTTGACCTGGCTTCAGGGCCATAATCCTGCTTCATCCATCATCGGCTGCAATAAAGAGTCTCCTTGTGAAACATCGCCCTTGGGTAACTCCTTAAACACTGAAAGAAAGCTGCAGAGCAGAGCGTGGTACTAATCACCACCACTCCCAGGAACAGTGAGCGAGAACATGGCTCATTCCCTCCTCTCCAAGCAGCTTCTACAGGGAACCGCAGCCGAAAATGAGAAAAAGCCTAATTTTACATCTAATGGAAGTGGTTACCTTGGGATACAGCTGGATCTCAGACCTGCTGAATGAGACTGGGGTTATTTTTAGGCAGTTGATATCCTGACCATCACTGCTTTTTAAGGATGCCGCAGCCAGTTGCAAAGTTACTCATAGCTTGAGGTTTAAGAGAAAGACTTGAGCTTTAAGAGAAAGGATTTTTCTTTCACAGGACAGGGCAGCTGATCCTGCCAGGATCTGGATCCCGGCTTTGGTACACCTTGAGGGTTATGGTGGCAGGGCCAGGGTCTGTGTCATCCTCTTGTGGCCTGGACCACACACAAATTTGTGAGTCAACAGCTTTGAGGTGCCAGGGGAAGCTCTCCAGTCAGGCAGGACGGCTCTCACAGCTTTAGGCCAGCTCCCCACTACCAAGAAATCCTGCAGAGGCTATGAACACAGGACAGGGAAGATGCTCCTAACCAGCAGCAGACTTTGATGTAGAAATTACCCACTCTAAGGCACAATGAAGCACTATCAGACTTCGCCTTGCTCTTCCTGTTTTATTCTGGATGACATCTGGGCATCTTAAACAGTATCTATTTCTTCTGAAACAGAAAGACAGCCTCCCCAAACCACTTCTGCATCCTGCTGATCACAGGTAAAGGCAGCCACATCCCTAAAATGACAGCTCTGGGGAGGAGAACATCTTAAGCCATCACTCACCCTTCGTAAAATTCTTGATCATCTGCAAGAGAAGGTTCTTTAGCAACAAAGGCAGCTGCCTGAGAGCATGCAGGGCTCAGGAGGCAACAGTAGAAATCCCAACACATGGCTGTAAAGTGGTTCTTCCTACTTGTCGCCTGTCCAAAGAGACCCTGCAACAGCAGGTGCAGGGCACGACTGACAACAAAACAGAGACGATGCTCCCCACGTGAGTGTTAAGTAAGACCTGATGTTAAGCAGAGGTGCCTGGGGTTTGTCCGCATCCACATTAGCAAGATCCTGGCACACCTATTACCTGAGCATTTCTACCCCATTTCTCTTTCCCTTTTTAAAAATATTTTCAATTTTAAAACACCTTCTTCCTCAGAAGCAGCAGAAACCTCAAAATTCACAACTCTACTGTGATTTCTGGGCTAAGTTGTCCCAATTTCAGTGCAGCGGTGTCTGTGTGTGGGGCCGAAAGACACAAACAGGTCGTTTTGCTGTTCAAACAGTGCAGAACAGGCTCCACAAAACGTAAACTCGCAGGAGGGGTATGCAGTGAAAGACAAATGCATCCATCACTCAGTACCACGAGTGGCTAAGTGGCTTGCACAGAGGCAGACATTCTGCCGTGACCGAGCCTCCTGAAGATAGGCAGGAGCAGCCTCAAGTATCACCAACTCCTGCTCACCTCGCTTGCAAAAGTTACAGTGCCCAAAGCAAGAGAAGAATGTCGAGGGAAAGGGACTGGGAAAACACAGCAGAGGGAAATCTGAACTAAGCAGGAATTAGTGAACCCTGGCAGCAAAACCAGCCACAGGTTTCAGGGTGGGACGGCTCCCTCCTCAGCCGGGGACCTGGAGCCTTTCCCCACAACCCAGCACGGAGAACAAGCTTCATCCTTCACCCCATGAAGGGCCGTCAGTGAAACAGTAAATAGTTAATTACACATGGTGCAGAGAAAAGCATCACATGCAGCACAGCTCAATGCATTATTCATGAGGTTTTAGAGAAAAAAACGGCAAGAGGAGGAAAGGGAGGCAAGGGAAAGAGAAGAAAGGAAAAAGAAATGAATGTGTCCTCAAAAGGCACTTTGCTTCCACGGTAGGTCAGTGTTAGAATGAGAGTACGCCCTTTCCCTCTTAAGTAACCTTAAATAAACACATTTCTTCTTATTTAGAGCACCAATACGTGATCCCTTGGAGCTTGTACTGCAGATATTCAGGTTACAGGCACTGCACAAGTCTCTACCGCTTCATTACAGGACCACCACCCTTCCCACGCTGTGCCCGGCACCCAGGCGAAGGCTGCTGCTGCAGAGGGTGGGTGCCGGTGCTGGGCAGGACATGGGAAGTTTGTTCCCGTGGGATCCGGAGACTTACCCAGCACGAAGCAGAGGAATCGCCGTGGGAGCAGAGCCATCTCCACCGCCCAAGTGCAGCCAGCTCTCCTGCGGGGTGGGATCCTCCCTCCAGAGACCGTCGCAGCTCTTCTCCGCTCCCCGGGACGTAGGGATATCAACATCGAAGATGTAATGCAATCTTCAGAGGAAAATAAATGTTTTTGGGGGGTTTTACCGAGTGGAAAATCATTACGGAGCTAGTACAGCTCCACCTACAGCCGACAGCTGAATTTTTGCCGTGCCTGAACAAGAGAGTGCCTGCTCGGGCTCTTCAGGAGTGCCCCTAGGATGAGGAGTGCATCACCCCTGGGGGCGAGGGCCCAGGTCACTGCCCCGCAAATCGGTTCTTTCACATTTTAAATGAGCTCGCCCTTCGGAAGGGAGAAGCAGCAAGGAAAATCGAACGAACACCACAGTATGCTAAGCGAAGCCTTTTGGACCATACCCGTTTCTGCTTTTCCAACCGAACAGCTTGCAGAAAGCCAGTTCCATTCTGAACTATTACTAACACCTACCTAATTACAGCATCAAATGTGGGGAACACAAAGGGCAGCATTGCTATTAATAATGTGGTACAGTGAAGCCTCCAGCTGCTTTCATCTTGAGATAAATGGGAAGAAAACAAAGTGGCAGCCTCAACTGCAGCTTCAGGACCAAGTTTACAGTTCTGGCTGTTGAAGAGAAGGCTGGGGCTCTGAAAGCATTACCTGTGGTGGTTCTACTAAGAGGGGAGGGAACAGATGACATCTGAAAGCAGCAAAACACTCCCACACCTTTTTGAAGAAGGAAATTGAAGCTTTATTCAGGTAAGGCTGTTATTTTCAGCAGCAAACAAAGCTGGAATCCAGAAGAAAGTACAGCAGAGATGGACAACAGCAATGTACTGTCTTGTGGCACAATATCACAGTGTGAGCCTGTCTGTGTCAATCAAGCGTAAATCTCCTTACCCCCTTATCCAGACACGTACACCTAAGGTGCCTTTCCTTCATATGCCACAAAAGGATTTTAAATCTAGACCTGTTCTGTACAGTAACAACACACACAAACATGAAACATTGGGTACCCCCAAACCAAAAGTCTCTTGCACTGTATCAGGCCAGGGGACACAAAAAAAAAACAGGTTTAAAACCCCACTTTCTGCTTGCAGCAACAGAAGTGGAATATGAGAAAATAAAATGTCATGTTCTGAAAAAAAACAACCAACAATAAATTAAAATGAAAATCTAGGCTTAATCCTGAAGGAAACATTCGGCTATAGGAGTGCTCTACAGTCTGCAACATGCTTCTGAGTCAAAAGGGACACGAGATGACTCTGCTGCAGCATGGGATTATGTAACCGTGTCTACCAGTGCTGCCAGCTCCGAAGCCTGGTTTTCTAAAATGAAGCCCTCCCCCACGCCTCCCTGGTATTCAGAGGACACATGGAATTTCTACAGACTATTCAGAATCAGATTATCTGGAAAGCACAAGCGTGCTGGCTATTTATTAACATTTTAGCAGCTACCACCATGCCTAAAATTAAGTGGCACGCTAGAACTGGCGGTTATGTACCTCAGCCCAGAAAAGCCCTGCCACTGTTTGAGAAGCCCTGCTGAAGTGTGATCTTTCTACCTTAAAGAAACTTGCTGAAACACTTGAACCAACTATGGGGAACAAAAACACCTGGGAAAAATAATTTTTTATCTGCATAAACAGAAAGATACATCTCAAACTGACCTTCAGGTTATATCCTCCTAGATAAAAGTGAATATCATACTGATGCTACCTGAGTTTTCCTAAGATCTGCAGAAATAAATCAAAGAAGAAATACAGTACAATCCCGGAACAAGCTGGAGTATTGCATTGGCAAATATCTTCCAAAAGCAGATGATGGAGTCTTTGTAATCAGGAAGGCATCTACTTAAAAAGAAAAAAAAAAATCCAAACAAAAACAAACCACAGAAAAAAACATCAGGTAAATTTTGCACATATGCATTCAAAGAGAAATAAAAGGAGCATCACCAGTTTTAACAGCCCAGAAACTCACTAGGAGCTGTAATAATTTTGCTCTGTACAGCAGAAGTACACAGAAGGGGGATGTTTCCTCGCTACAGTGAAATAAAATAAACTTTGTGCAACAAATCAAAACTGTTGGTCATTTTATCATTAATTCAATTAAGTCAAAATTCAGATCATCGCTTAGGAGTGTGCAGACTCTGTGCATTTCTTTATTTTTCTGAAAGCACTCTTGTATTTCTGCTTTGATAAGACTTCTCTCCAGTCGTCCGGTTTTAAATTTTTACTATGCATATTAATTTATCAGAAAGCTTCCAAGCATGGACATGTGGTGCTGATAAAATTGAAGGCAACAGTGATTTGTAATGTATTGAGTAACTCCTACAGCATCACCATTCCTGTTAACAGCTGCCTACTGTTAGGTTTAGAAAACAGGAAAGGGTTAAAAGTGCTGTTCAGCTAATTATGACAACTGCTCATTAATGAGACTAAAAGGATTTTCCAGTCCAAACCCTAAATTCTCATTTCTAATGAAATTACTACTTCAAATCTAACAAAATGTTAAGCTCTATAAACATTCAGGTGTCCAACTCTGCGCTAAGTCAGCCAAAGAAAAAAAAAGAAATTATATCATGCTTTACTTTAAAGCTGAATTTAAGTTGTTATACGTTAAATACTGCTTCAGCCGTGCTGATATGAAAGTATTATCTGTACAACTCCAGATGTTTCATCAGCTTGCAAGAGCCAAAGCTCTAAGATGGTATTTCTCAGTGGACATTTACCCTTCACGAAAGCCTGAAGCTACACACACAGCAGAATTAGTAGAGATGGGCTTTGAGCAGAATCATCTTTTCTGTAAAAAACTTTTACTATGGAAAGATGAGAATTCTTTTTCCCTGTTACTTACTAGTAACTTGGTTATTTCACAGCTTCCTCATGACGAAAGTAAAAACGGTTATAGGTCATCATCTCTTTAGTACATCCAAAAACAAAAACCCCAAACAAACCCCAAAACTATCATATAACCAGAATAAAGACCAAGACAAAGCATCTATTTTTATATTTACGGAATCTAGGGAAGCTTTTCTAGTGCAGGCTTCTGCTCCATCTTACTAGGCAGTCACTCTACTGTTGTCACAGATCTACTGTGTCATGCATGGCAGCTCTGTTAAAGTTTCGTCTGTGTTATGGTTTACATGTGCACAGGCACCTGACTGGAAGGATTTCTGATAAGAAACATTCAGTGGGTGGAAAAGATATGTAAAACTTCTGGCATAAATACTGCTCATCCTGCAAGAGGTAGTAGTGATTAAGAAAAAAATGACTCCTTGCCATCCTTGAAACAGGAGCTTTGAGACCAAGATCAGAGCATTGAGAATTTAGTGCAGTTTCAGGAAGAAACTCTACAGAAGAGTAAGTATTGTACAGACTGTGTTTGTGGGCAAGAGTGAAGCTGGAGCATTACCAAGGACACGTGGGACAGTGTGGGAAAGCCAGCAGTAGCACTGCCAGCAGCACTCAAGCAAGCAGAAGACCAGGCTTAGGAGGAGACTGAAGCCAGTGCCAATTCAAGGATTCAGAAGAATACAAATCTACGCATCCCTGGAATTCTGGGCTGTGCTTTTCATCTGTTCAGCTTGCTGCAGCTTCCTGTAGCATCCAGTGCTGTGCCATCATGCAAGATGTGCAGCAACATAAAAAAAAACCCAAAAACAACAGGCATACAGTCTTACTCTTTGTTAGTTTTCTAGTCCAGAACTGAATCTGACACATTTAACAGAAACTAACAATTTTTAAACTGAAGTTGAGCCTATGCTGGGATGTTTTGATGAAATGCTACACAAAGACTGGCCGTTAGGTGTCAGCTTTGTCCAGAACATGTATGATAATGCTCCCCACTAAATTAATCTTAAAGGTCTCTTCTAATCAATACAATTTTAAGATCATCCAGTCCAACCATTAACCCAGCAGTGCCGGGTCACCACTAAACCATGTCCATCAGCACCACATCTCCATGGCTTTGAAACCCCTCCAGGGATGGAGACTCCACCACTGCCCCGGGCAGCCTGGGCCAGGCCCTGACAACCCCTGTTGTGGAAGAAGCTTATCCTAATATCCAATCTAACCCCTCACTCTATCAAGATTTATAGAGTGCATAAAGCTTTTGAGTTAATCTCTTTACAGGTGTTCTGAAAGACAGCAAGCACTCCTGGGAAACCATCGTTTCAATGGATTCATGGAGGTACTTTCTTGCAGAGCTTGATACTAAGTTACTACTCTTGTCAGGCTATGCTGCTGCAGAAAATCAAGTGGTTTTATGTCACTATTTCTGTAGGCTAGAATACTTACTCATTTATGTTGCTTTTCCCACCCACAACTGGGGCTCCTTTTACTGAGAATGGCAGAGGTCCTTTCCATGATAGAACTGATGGGCAAGCCACTTAGGATGCCGTTGTTATCATTCTTCACCTCCAGCAAAGCATTCACAATTTTGTCACTATATGAATAAAAGATGTAACTGTTTAAATCCCATTTCGTAGAATACATTTAGCACTTAGTTACCACAGATATTGTATCCATTACAGACCAGGGAAGAAATGAAATCCAAATACTCACCTACTTGCCTCTGGATGAATTTCTTGAAGCTTCTTCATTAATTTGACAAAGCTGCTCAAGTTCAAAATATTAGGAGAAATAAAGGCATCAAATGAATTAGTAGAGAAAGGAGCACGTGTTTTCTGCAGGATATTTTCTCCAGTATCCTAGAATTGCATCAAAATAACCCAAAAGTGAATGGGTTAAGTATTGTACAATACAAAATATTTCTACTATTAAAAAATATTCCTGCTATGTGAAAACTGAAGTGACAGATACAGATCAGTAGGTTATTCTGAGACAACCAGTCATATTATCCAATCTGTAAATTGGAAATGAAACTACTACATGCATTTATGTGTAACTGACATTCCTGCTCCTTTAAATTAGATTGGATTTGTATTTCCCAGAGGACTAACAAGCTTGAAGTTAAATTCCCAAAGGCAGCATGTCATGAGGCTAACTCTACCAATTACCAACTTTTGTCATATCCTTCAAGGACCACTCTGAGCAAATAGAAAATGCTACATTTATACATGGATGCTTCATAAATTTATATTAAAGACACAGGAATTTCACCTCCAGTATCTCAAAAATCCTTCTCATTTAAAAATCACTAGAATTCGCAATAAAAACCCCAACCTGTTGCAAGTGGAAACTCAAAAGAGGAGAAATGCAAGATGAAAAACCTAGTGCAAATGGCTAAGTTCCCAACTGATATAGGATTACAAAAACCAGACAGAGCATCACTATTTGATGCAGGAGCTCTCATCCTTCTGCAGCATACCAGAAATTTATTACTGACACAGAACATGTTTTCCTATGCTAATATCATTCCAAATATATATAAGAGCAATGTGTTATGGGACAAGTATTTTTAAGGCTCTTAATCTGCCATATAAAGAGCCCTAGTAATTATTATTTACCTTTTGGTTAAGTCTAAGCAAATAATGTACTGAACCTTCAGTAGCTGATTTCAGACCAGAGCACTTTGTGTCTGAAGGTACTTGAGTAGAGAAAGAAATGTTTGAAGCTGTTATGGGAAGGAAATGCATTTGCTCAGAAGCAGAGTTAGATGCTTTCACAGAATTGGAGGCTGAAGTGAGTATTTTACCTTGATCATTTATTTGACTGTTAACAGCAGGTTGGATTTCATACCAAAGATTATTTGTAAGTACTTAGGAAACCACATATTTATTCTCTGATGAAGTATTTAGAAATTCAACACTTACTGGTTTTCCTTTTATTTTTTTCTGGTCCATTTCCTCTACAGCTAAATTTGCTTTATTAGTACCTTTAAAGGAAAGAACTGCATCTCTAAGGCAAAAAAGTTAAAAAGGAAACTAAGTAAATTACATATTAAATTAGTATAAGAACACCGAATGGTTTTCATCTTTTACATATTAACTGTATTTCTATTAAACTCAACAGAAAATTTCAGACTCCTTAACTTCTCCTAAGATGAGGAGCTGTCTGGAATTACCAGTTTTTACCAACCTATCTGTATCTACATTGATTAGTGAAACAAATCAACGAATAACTCCCTCCTCTATCCCATGATTCTCCTACTTTGACAGAAAAAAAAAATAAATCTGAAACCAGGAAAACTTGCATTAATATACCTGTTACTGAAATCTGCAGAGGTAAGAGTGTCAGAAGCTTGATACTTCTGGCAATGTGATCTTAACTCACCCTACAAAAGAGAAGCATATTTGGTTGTAAAAGGATAGTATGAAAGAGCTCAGGAAAGAGGCAAGACCTTTCTACTCTTATGTTGTTAAGAATGAACATACCTCTGACACCGAGGAACTTTGGCCATCAACACGAATAAAAGAATCCTCATTTCCACTCTTTATTATGTTTGCTTCTAATAATAAACATGAGAAAGTGAAGTGTTACTACCAAGCATTCTTGTTTCAGTTAAAACTAACATCATCTCTGTAGATTTTGGAAAGAACAGTTAATAAAAAAAAATCTTAAAAAAAAACCCCTAAAAGAATGAGGAGTATCTTCTAACAGAAAATGAGCATCCCGAGACACGGAGCAGTGCAGTTTGTGAAATCACTTCTCCCTGAGTTATTTCCTGTTGTTTAAAGAGACAGCAGAGATACAACCAGAGACAACACTTCTCCAAACTAGCAAGTACCAGTGCTAAAGCATGGGTAGTGCACTGTGAGTCCCCACCACAGAACACACAGGCTCTCTGCCTAAAACACACTCGGACTTCTACCCATGCACATCACTGGGACCCAAGTCTTCGAACATAGACCATTCCCAGCTAACTCATAAGAAACTGTTACAGGGAAGGAAGCAGAAAGAGGAGGAAGAGAGAAAAATGAGATTTACAGCTAGGAAAAAAATGGGGTAAAAACTGCCTGGATGACCGAGCCCAGATTTGTGGTAAACTGAGTTAAATCTAGTTGGCAGCCAGTCACCAGTGGTGTCCCCAGGGCTCAGTACTGGGGCTGATCCTGTTTAACATCTTTATCAGTGATCTCGATGGGTGGATTGAGTACACCCTCAGTAAATTTGCAGATGACTTGAAATTAAGCAGGAATGTTGATCTGCTTGAGGGTAGGAAGGCTCTGCAGAAAGATGTAGATACGTTGAGTCAGTGGGATAATGTAAATTGTATGAAGTTTAATAAGATCAAATGCTGGGTCTTGCACTTCAGTCACAACAACTCTGTGCAATGCTACAGGCTGGGGAAGAGAGTGGCTGGAAAGCTGTCTGGCAGCAAAGGACCTGGGGGTGCTGGTTGACCCCCTGCTGAACATGAGCCAGCAGTGTGCCCAGGTGGCCAAGAAGGCCAATGGCATCCTGGTCTGCATCAAAAATGAACATGTCTTATGAGAGGCTAAGGAAGCTGGGATTGTTTAGCCTGAAGAAGAGGAGGATAATAGGAGATCTTATTGCCCTTTACAGCTACCTGAAAGGAGGCTGTAGTGAGGCTGGTTTTCAAGGAAAAAAAATGTATGAAAAGAGATGAGTAACTGTACAAGAATTCACTGCAAGTTGATGAAAAATAAGTCTGAAAACCTGGTTAGCATTTTCTTCCAAGTTAACTTCTGCTGTGGAAGAAAGAGAACACTCAAATAATAAACATATACCATTATTAGATATGGCAGCTTGAAGCGCACAACCTCACCTTGTAAATCAACTCTGTCTTGTTTTTCTTGTTGCTCTTTTGTTTCTTCAGGTATTATTGAAAAATCTGCTACTGTCAAGTCCTCTTTAGCATCAAACCAATATTGATTCCTTTCTTTACTTTTCACACAGCCTTGACAGTTGAAATAGATTTCAGCATGTTAAAAATCAGAATATCACACTTCTGTACTCAAGAGGATACCAGCTTTCTGCATGGCTTGGTACTACATTACAAAGAGGCGACACATTAGTTTTCACTTCTGAATGAAGCAGAACAATTGTTTTTTTCAAGATGTAAAGTATAATACAGAGCTGATATAACATTAGGCATTCCATCACAGAAAGGACAGTTGAGTATCCATCTATTTTACACAAGGTTTGCATTTTTCCCCAACAACCTAACTAACAAATAATGTAGTATTTGTGCTAGAGTAGCTCACTTACCGTGATTCATGTCCTGATCTTTATGTTGTTCTTCAAATGTCTTGGAGGAAGTAGAGTCACTTGGCTGCCTGCCATCAGTTAAGCACACAGTCTGTGGATCATCCTACAAACATTTTTCAGTTATGGGACAGCAGTAGCACCTGATAATGTGTTATTTTTCTGAGCATCGGAATATTAAATGGTTAAACAGGTAATTTTTAAAAAGTTAACCCACCGATCACCTTCAAGAACCCCCAAGTTTTTTGATTTTGAAAGGACAGTCAAAATTTTTGTCACATTTGCAATTGCTGGAAGAAAATCCATTTCAGCCCTGAAGACTGCGACCGTATTTGTATATACCCAAGACAGGACTACGTTTCACATCACCATGTCTAGGAACCTCAGTAATGAAGCCACCCCTACCACGTTGACAGAAATTTTCCACTCTTGAAGTTTTAGTGCTTCAAAGTCAGCTTCTCTTGTGCCTGAAACAGAACTAAAACAAGACCCAAGAATTTCATACAAAATACAGAACAACAGTTTTTAATTCTACAAAGATACCAACTACTCTGACATATTAATTGAAGTATTTCCAAAAGCTGACAGTAAAAGAAATATGTACTTAATAAATCTTAGCTTCAAATGAGAATCAAAGTTTATTGATACCTGTATTTATAAAGGCTTTGGTTACAACGTAAAATGTAAAGCTGTGTTCTAGGTCTATCTTATGCTGGTTTTCCTTTATATCTAGGATGTTTCAGTCTGAAGTTTTTATAAATTCGAAGATACTATCTTTGTTGGCAGAAACGTCTCTTTGTTTGGGTGGGGGTTTGTACCTTTTTTTTTTTTAAGACAGCATGAAAATTAAAGACGAAGAGTTTAGTAGTGAAAGTAGGGAACCAAGAAAATTGCCTGTAAATTGAAAACTTTTGCTATATAGTAAAAATACAACTCCTCAGTTTACATATTAGAACACAAGAGAGTGAAAATCTCCTTAAAATAAAATCACTATACCCAGAGTTCTATGCTAGTTTTTCAGCAAAATGGTTTGGAGCAACAAGATACATCCTGAAATCAAGAAATTCCATCTTTTTAACTTACTTCTCATTTCATTTGAGTGTTAATAAATACCACAACTGAAGACTACTTACTCATGACAAAGATCCTCCCTGAACAACTGTCAAAACAGAAAAGATTTGTCTTAATTTTCTGAAGAAAGTCATTTATCTTAAAAACACAAAGCAATTAAGAAATTACCTTGCAAGGGACATAAAAGGAGGAGATTTGCAACAGCTTCATCTCAACTGACAGTGGTGGAAGTGCATTTAAAGGTGTGCCCCTTTTTATTTGCCTTCTCATACTCTCATAATTCTTTCTTAGCTCTTCCAGAACCAACATGACAGTTGAACGAAATTCAGTATTTCCATTAGATCTGTTCAAACACGTGTAAGAAAATAAGATCAATTTAGACAGACATTTCATTTATTTTACTGCTTCCAGAATTTTCCAAACATTTTACAGCATTTAAAGCTTCCTCCACATGATGTAAGAACCTGAGCTCACTCCTCACCCACATGGTTCCTTGCTGGAAAAAAAACCATAAATGTATTTTGCTGGGTCTGTGAACGCTACAGAAAAACTTAGGCTGAAAATAAAACTTGGCAGTTTGAAGAATGTAAACTCTTGGACAATGATACTAACTATAAACACTATTACAAGCTACAGACAAAAGTCATCAGTAATACGTAGCTATTAATGCCTTTTCACCACGTTACCCATTTCATTTAAAAGGACATTGAAGCACATGCCTGCTGAAACATGAGTTCTGCTCCAAAGCCAGGCTGTAAATCTTCAAGCAGTGCTGATAGCACATCTGATAATGAGCACTTAGAATCTGCAATTCTGCTTTAATCGCTCTCTGCAGTATTTCTTGACAGCAGCTTGGCGCAGGATTTTTCACAGCTTGTTTGTCAAGGTGTGCTGGCCTTTAAAACAATAATAAGAAACAAAATCTTGAAACCCTTAAATCAATATCTTAAGTTCATTATGGTTTATTTTGAAACAAGTAGCTTTCCAGAAGCTGCTTCTGATACAATTTAAGGGAGGGGGAGGGGGGGAAAGGACAAAAGGAAAATTAAATCAGTTTCTCCTATTTACTACACAGAAAAAAAAAATATGTCTTACAGAAGCTTAACAGAGAGGTGGGAACGAGCACCATGATCATTTCTAGCCAAATAGTGAGGTCATAAGAACAAAAAGAAACTTGGTAGCTTGTTGATCTAGAGACACTATGATTTTTGTTTCCACAGTCACAGAGTAATTCAGGTTGGAAAGGATCTCTGGAGGTCTGCAGTGCAAACCTCTGTTCAACACAGGGCTAACTTAAAAATTACCTCAGAGTCTTGGCCAGCCCAGCTCTAGTCAGGTTTGGATTTGTTTTTTTTTTTTAAGTTTGAAATCTCCAAGAAAAGTCAGTCCCACCACTACTCTCAGTGTAACAAACCTTTTCTTGCTCCCACTTAGAATCCCCCCTTATTGTAACTGCTGGCTCTTGCCTTTTCAACAGACTTCTGCAAAGCACTTGACTTCATCTTCTCAGCAACCCACCAACAGATTGCCAGGAACTGCAGGAAACTCCAGGAAACCAGGAACTCTCACCTCCCCAGCCTTCTCTTCTCTGGGCTGATCAAACCCAGTTCCCTCAGCTCTCATTGGGTGCTTCACCAGCTTCCCCTCACCATCTCTGACCCTCTGGTGGGCTTACCCCAGTCCACCAAGCTCTTTCTTGCATTGTAAGGCCCATGCCTGAAGATACCTTTCCAGATGCAACCTCACCAACACCAGACTAAGAATCAACAACTCCTCTCCATCTGCCAGCTGCTCTCTTGCTCATGCAGCCCCAGGGTGCTTTTTCCCTTCTCTGACATATGGGAGCACTGCTGATTTACGCTGGACTTGTACTTGGCCAGTCTACAACTGCAGAACAAGGCTGCTTTGGTCTTTGTTAGATTTCAGGAGGTCTTCAGCTCGTTCTTCTCACTTGTCCTGTGTAGGAACAACTGCTCAACAGTCTTTTAATACTTACCAGTTTTTGCTAAGTGATGGACAACCTTTCAATCATAAAAAAAATTAATAATCTTGCACAGCATCTAGAATTAGGAACAATTCAGAACCCACCTGACAATGCTTATCTTTAAATTGCTACTGCAGAGCTCATTTTTTGATTCCTGCTGTTCCTAAACAACAAAAATGTTAAAAAATTACAGATTAAAATTTGTATAGACAAGTGCTGAGCAACTTTAAAAAAAATTAAAATAAATAAAAAAAAATCTATAGATCAACTTTAAGTTAAAAAAAGTTCTACATAGAATTGTTTTGTTGGGGTTTGCTTGGGTTTTCTTTTTTGAATTACCTGAATTTGTGAACTTCTTTCAGCTGTTGCAGTATTGCCATCCGAGTGGTTTGCCAGCACCTCAGTAAACTGCAAGCAATTTTTCTCTGTGCTACTGGATCCACACGACCACTCTGTATCGCAAGCAACATCTACATAGGTTTTGTGGTGCCATCCCATGGGTCGAGATTTGTTCATCATCATTATCACTGTATTAACAGCCCTGGATGAGAGACAAACCTGAGTGCTGGTACTTCTGCTTGTTGTAAAGCAAGCTCTAAAATCAGAGCTCGCATCAACCGCCTGGTTAACTGTGGAGCCACTGGTAACAATTTTCAGGGTTTCACAATGCTCCAACTCCAAGTTCAGACAGCTGGTATTTCCACAGGAGGATCTATCTGCACCTTCCACCCCAAAAAAGGGATTCTTGCTAGTGAGAATTTCAGAGTCTGGAAATTGGGTGTCAGCATCCCTTGCAGTGGCATCAACATAGCTGGCACCATGTGCACACACATCAGATTCTTCACAACTGTAGAAATCTGAGTCCTCTGCACGTTCACAACATTGCAGGCCTCCTGACTGGGCCCTTTCCCTTGGTGGCAGTAAAGAATCATCCTGCTTCACCGAGGCGCTGTGAAGGCATCTGTCATTCTTTTCAGACACTTCTTCACTGGTAGTGATTCGGGGTGGCAGAGTGCTGTCAATCAGCAGGACGTCTTTCACCTTTTCTAAACTCTCACATGCAAGCAGATTTGGATAGGCCCTTTCTTTACTCCCCCGAGCATCACTTTCAAGTATGTCTCCACAAACAGCACTATGATACTCTGTTTGCTCTTCCCAATGATCACAAATCACTCCATTGCAATCTGCCAGAGACAGAGAGTCCTGAAGCAGAGGGGGAAGCTCTGAGCAGTTCTGGCCACCTACACCATACTCAGAAGCAGGAGAACCATCTTCTGACAGGGCAATAAGATTTTGTTCCTGAGTGACCCCAGCCCCTGGAACTTCATAAACAGGAACTATTAACTTGGTGGTTTCCTGTTGCTCAGAAGACTCACTGGAGCTATTCCTCTCATCAAAATCTTGCTCATGAGCACTGAGATATTCCAGCTGTGAATCTTCACCTAAAGTACTTTGTCCATGATCATCACATGCCCCGCAATTACAGTGTGCCTCGCCACTTGCCCTTCCCAAGGTATCAGCTTCCACCTTGCTTTCATCTACCTGTGCACAGCCAGATCTCATTTTCTTTTTATTATACATTTCAGCATCTGCATCTAAAGATGAACTTAAATAAGGTAAGCTTTCTTTTGACAACTTTAATTCTGAAACAATGGCAGAACATGCCTGACCAAAACCAGGGTGGTCACCTCCTGCTGCAATATCTCTGACGAGCATGTGCTCAGCTTCCTCAGAATAGGAAAAAACATGGGAGGTCTGATGGAAGCATCTCCTTTTGCTTTTAACATAGTTGTCCTTCTTTAACTCCATGGTACAAACACTTAAGCCCTCCTCCTCAGAAGTAAGCCACACAACTCAATTCCACTGCAACTTCTCAGAGTCACCACCTTGTCTCTTCCTATCAGTTTCTCACCTGAATAAAAATTAAGAGAAATCTGAGATACTCCATGGTATACAGGAGGACATTGCTGTTTAAAAAATATGGTAAACTAATTGTCTTATTTTTACCTGCTGCATGCTACTCTAGAAAGTAGGAATTACATGGTACATTCTCAAAGAAATCAAAAGAGCTCACGGAAGGCTGTTATAAGAAGTACTCAGCACAGGCCCACCCCGGGCTCAGGGAAGGGCGAGTTACCCTCCTACCGCACCGCTCCCCTCCCGTAACGGCTCCGACCGAGCCCTGTCGCCGGTCCCCTCAGCCCCGGAACGCGCCCAGCACGCACCCA
>VWZY01012666.1:36919-94621 GCA_013399075.1 Chloroceryle aenea | reverse complement strand
TAACACAGGCAGTAAAGGGAATAAAGACCCTGTATGGCATCAAATCATGGGGAAAAACTGAAGTTTTCAAATGAAAGTACCTCCATATGGAGAACACATCCGGTCCATTGACTAGTAATCACGTGCTAGATCATTCCCCTCCTGAATATACAAGTTCCCATATACCATACTATTTTGTAACATGGAATACAACCTTTACCATGGCGTCTGATGCAAATACAGATCTTAAAGTGCATTCCAGTTCAGCAGTTCTATGTATTTGTTCTGATCCTCCTCAAGTCCTATAATTTATTTCTTTTAGTATATGTAACACACTCACATTGTTACATCTGAGCATTGACAAGGAAAAAACAAAATAAACAAAAACAGCAATCAAATCACATTT
This sequence comes from Chloroceryle aenea, assembly GCA_013399075.1. Classification (NCBI taxonomy): domain Eukaryota; kingdom Metazoa; phylum Chordata; class Aves; order Coraciiformes; family Cerylidae; genus Chloroceryle; species Chloroceryle aenea. The sequence continues at coordinate 94,236 of VWZY01012666.1, read as the reverse complement.
TTGTAAACTATCAAGAGTAACAAAAATTTACAAGTATAAATCCCTTTGAAATTATAAAACAGTTTCACATGTCTGTGTGGGAAGGAAAGGAAGCTTAAGACAGAAATGCTGTAAAAGATGAAAGATAGGGAAGAAAAATAAAGGTCAATGAAGAAAGCAAGCACAGCAAATAGCACAAGAAAGGTATGTCAGAGATATTCAGACTTAGAGATAGGGTTGGGAATCAGCAGTGTTCAAGACAAAGTTCTAGTGATTGGAAAGAGATGGGCTGATGAAGAAGGAAACCTCTAGGCCACTACAAAGTTAGCTTAAACTTATTGACTCCACTGGGGCCAAATCTATCTCAATCCTGAAAATAACTTGGTCATGCACACAGCTAAGTCACCTTCAGTAACACAGCCACTGCTATGGGGTGGCATATGCCTGCCTGAAGAAAGGACATCTCCTCCAGCTTCCACTAAGGAAGTGCATCAGCTTCCCCCAACCCCTTTTCCTGCAAAATGGACATTAGCATTTTGGGATGAACTTTCAAATCTGATCTCACCATCAGCTCTCTCTTCCCTCAGTATGGACATTTGTGCATCCCACTGGCACAGGTTACGTGCTGGCAGGAGGATTTACAGGACCACAGCAAAAAATTAGTTGGCTAAAATTTGCCATTTCTGTAGAAAAGTCTTCTGCATGTACACATGAAGGTCTCTTAGGCTTCACTTATCTTAAAACCCCATAGAATTACTGGAGATTTAACAGATATCTCTGTAGAGTCACCTCAATAATGCAGTTAGGAGACATTTTACCAACAAATCAAGGATCTGAGGACCTTGAGAACAGGTGAGCAGAAAAGAGCAATCTACTGAATTAAGAAATGAAGCAGCTAATTAGAATTCTCATCTATGACAGTCATTATCCTGATTTCATGTACAGATACAAGATACTACAGTGAATAATTAGAGTGTCACTTCATCTCACTTGAATTTAACTTTGGGAACATGATTCCCAAGATACTCACTGCACAAATTCACGGCTTTTGTACACCAAGGAGCTTAAGAGAGGGCTGATGCCAGGAGCTGGGCCCTGTGAAGGCCTGGGAGAGAGCAGGACACAGAGGCAGCAGGGTGGGGGTTGCAAGTGTCTTCTGCTACTGTACAGGCCTGTTTGTAAGTCAACTGACTGTTCTCATTACCCTGGTATGGCAGTTGACTCAAGGTGTTGCTAGCTGGAGTGCTGCTTTGGTGGCACAGCTGACCTAACATCCCCTCACTGGCCACAGATCCTTGATGTCTCTGCCTCCTTGGAGGGGAGAACAGGGTGGGAAGTGGCTGTTTTGAACCTGAATGATTTGCATGATGCATGGCCCAGCATGTAATTAATCCAGATGCAAATGAAAGGGGTGAACTGTACTTGGAGGGTGGGAGGACATCCCATGAAAACTCAGCAGCAGCCCCAAGCAGCTATTCAGAAGAACCTGCAAGAATCCAACTGTCAGATCAATAGCAGTTTGGATAATACACCTCCAGATCTTCCAATTTATTTTGGATGATGAGAAACCACCCCCACACATTTCAATGAGAAATTGGTTCCTCTCCTCAGAAGAGGGATGCTACTGGATACAGGCTGTTGGGGGACTGAATAAGCAGTGGACTTAGAAGACACCAGTTCGCAATACTGATTTTGAGTGTGACAAGATGACCATTCTTCTCTGTAATAAAGGGTATACTGACCAAGGCCTTTCACTATTACTTGTTGAATAAGAAGGAACAAAAAAAAAGTAGTTTCTTCATCTACTACTTCTGATAGTATTTCAGGCTAGCTCTGAATTCACAGTCATATGCAAGCATGGGCTACAGGCTGTGCCCCTAGATATTGAACAGACACCCCAGTGAGCATCTGGGGCGATGGAGCTATTGTGAAAGACATCAAGTGTAGGGCTCACTGCAGCACACATCAGCAGACTGTCCCTGCTCAGAACAAAACAGGTAACATAACAGCAGAAAATAGGGACCTTGATTTTAGTTCATCTCTTGATTTCATAGTTTCACGTTAGAGCATGAAAAGACTGACGCTGATATCTTGCTGTCTTTGAAAATCAAAACCAAGGAAGAAAGGGATGAGCAAGATCTTGTCTTGTGTTTGTCAGATATCGCAGGGAAAAAGCCAAAAATTGTCTTCAATTGTGTAACTTTACAAAAGGAGCATTTTCTAGGTAACTCCTCCTGAGCCACTGTCTCCTCTCCCTCTCCAAAGGCACACCTTTCACTCAAGGCTACCTGGCATATAACATTTAAATTATTACACTTTGAATGTAACATCTAGCAGTTCCCTGTATCTTCAAGATGACTTATCTGGGAGACCCTCCCCTCTCTTCTGATGTTTATATACTCAATCTAAACCCACAGAGGTAAAGAATACCATGACCTTCTACTCCACAGTACTTGCCAGGTTCCAGAAGTGAGGGACCAGCTGCCAGCAGAGGTACCACTGAGCAGCTAACGTTCAAGGCTACTCTGTATTGCCTGTCCATGTTCTTGCTCCTGCCTGAGTTTCACTGAGAGCCAGACAGTTACTGTGGAATAAAAGCTGCTACATGAATGGTTAAGACTACAGATGTTTCTCCTCCTGTGACTTGGCTTCAGAAAGGACCTCTCTTACAGATGTTTGGGGTTTTTTTTGATGTGGAAAGACAAGGTAAAAAAATCAGCTCACCTGGTAATTCCCTCAATCATCCAGAAGCGGGTTAGAAACAAACTTGTATGAAAAACACAAGATATGCTGGTATGTGCCTAATTAATCTCAGAGTTGCTTATAAAACCATCCACAAGTATAGGCGAATCCTACCAAGTATGTTTAATTACATATTTAAGTGTATTTAACAATTAAATAGAAATACATTTAAAATACTTTCAACATTAAGCCAGATATTAGGGTTGCAAGTACAGCAGAGACCAATCTTTAAATAAATGCTGCTACAGTAACAAGAGTAACAAGAGATTTGTTTAAGATCCATAACATTTTATATTAGCATTTGGTATAAACCTTTAAGAACAACAACCACTAATACTTACAGAAACCATACTGGAACGGGTGTAGGTTGGGAGAGAAGCTATATGAAGAGTTACAGGTTTACAGTGAAGGGTGCCTCAAACACCAAGGCTGCCCATTCCTTGTAAGATGCTCTTCTAGCTATGTAGCATAACACAAGACATTTAACAAAGCTGCAGAAAGAGGCTTCTGAAATGACACGAGTTTAAATAAATACTTAGGCAGGTTTATAAACAGTGCTCTGACAGGCAATTTAAAGTATAAAATATGTTTATTTCAATTATATACAGCTCAGTACATTTTGATATACATCTTGAAATTTTGCAGTCTGTTTTGACTCCATTGACTCTGTAACAACAACACAAACACAGCCTCCCATAGCCAGCCCACCCCTTCCCCCCATTTTCATTCCCTTGGGACCTTCCTTTACTTAAAAAAGCTATAAATGAATTTTTAAGTATGCAAAACATGCTCTTTGTCCCAAGCAATAGCAAAGATTAAAGAACTATACCAATGGAGTCAAAGAGTCTAATTTTGCAGCAAACCAAAGCAATCCAGCTTTTCGAAAAGGCACAGGGAGGAAAGGGGTGGGGGGTGGTGTTACATAAAAACAGCAGTCGTCTTTGGTCTGATATTCAACAAGAATTAAGACATGCAAAGTTATCGTCTTTTGAGAGTGGAAGAGGTAAGATTTTTTTCAGAGAAAAAACCCACATTCTTTCAGAATCATAGTTTGAAAAAAAAAAATTAAAAAAATATATAATATAATGCAGCAAAGAAATGCAATTTTAAACAAAAATCTTCATGGAAAAATAGATATTTTATATATTCATAGCTAGACAGTACTTGATAGCAAACCTAAGCACATATTACAGTGTGTATTGACACTTTATTTGAAAAAAAATAAAACCACCCATGTAAGACATGGTGTAAAGGCCCACTGTGGTGCAAAGTGCCTAGATGAAGCATAAACACACACACGTTTATTCCTTTCAGCAAACTAAGACTTGCACATTGCACTTCTTTCAAACTGTATGCTGTTCTTCCAAAGTATTTAGACTAAGCATATTCACAGTGATCTAACTATATTTTGGAATATGACCTTAAGTGGAATGTGAGTATCTTTTTTTTTCATAGTAAAAAAAAAATAAATCTTAAAAAATGGTCCTAGGCTTTAAACATTTAGAAAGTAGTTGCAGCATCAGATCAGTGTTGCTGATTTACTGAGTTCCTTCATGAAGTGTTACTGTACTTACTGCAGATCTAATGCATGTAAGTAGACATTAAGTATGTGCCTAAGCTCACATAGATCTAATGCACATAAGTATGTGCCAGACATCCATCATATAGGCTATAAAACCCAAGGATTTTCTATAGGAATTCCTCAGTGGCTGTCATCCACGCTGAAAGTACTTTAAATGGGAGATAGGGTGAATAGTCCATTTTGTGAAACTTGCTCTTTTGGTGATGAAACTTTAAAACTGAGACACACAAAACCAAACCCAGGCACAATTTCTCGTGGCTAGGTACGTCAGTGAATAAGTTAATACTTGAATCATTACCACTTACAGAATTTTGTATTGTATTGAGAGTTACCCTATAAAGGAAAAAAACCCCAAACTTTAACAAAAGTATTCCTAAGGTCTGATGTATTGTGCAAAGTACATGCTTCTGTACTGGGACTGATCCAATTGCAGCTAACTTGGGTCGCCTTCAGATTCCCAACTTAGGATACTGTACAGTCATCTCTGGATTTACCCTTACCCCTTCTACCACCCTGCAGGTCCTCCTTGCTTTCATCCCTGCTACCGCTGGTGATTTCCAAGTCCTGTTCTGAAATAGTTTCCTCTTTATTAGAATGTGGTTTCATTTCATCTTCCATCACATCAGTCTTCTCATTAGTCTTCAATGACACTTTCCCTTCCAAGCACCCTGAATCTTCAGGCTCATCTCCTCCTCCTTTCTGAAAGCTGTCATCCTCACTCAAGGTGCCTTCTGTTTCCGTTTTGTCTGTTCCTCCTTTGGCTTCGTCTGTCTGGGCACTTTTTCCAACAGCGCCATTTGCTCCATCACCCTCTCCTTTCTGAGTATCAATTTTCTCTCCATCACAGTTTTCATCTGTTTCTAGTATCTCTTTTGGCTCTTCATCAAAATCAAATGCATCACCATCATCTTCCAGTCTTTCCTCCAATTGACTCTCCAACTTAACTTGCTCAGTAACATTTTCATCCTGCTCAGCTTTCCATGCCAGGGAAGTATTTGCACCTTCCTCAGAAGTGAATTCACCGTCACGGTGGTCTGCAAGCTCTAACTCTTGCTCCTCTTCTTTCAGTGTTTCTTTATCTACTTTCTTTTCAGCACTTACACTAACATCTGCAGATGCCTCCTCTTCAGATCTCCCTTCCTCTTGTTTAACTACATTCTGCACTTCACCTTCTAAAGGATTATTTTTCTCTCCCAGTGTATCATCTGTTGTTTCTTCACTACACTGAATTGCCCGAACTTCTGCCTTTGCCTTTACATCTTCTATCCATTCTGTCCTACCTTCCTTTCCTTTTCCAGACTCATCGCTCATTTCCAATTCCAACTCCTCCATTTTGCAATCTAAAAGACTTGGATCTAAACTGGTTTCCTGGGCCAACCGCTCTTTCCCAGAGCCTGTGTCTGGCTCTGCCTGCTGCAGCACGCTGCCTTTTACGGCAGCAATGCGGCCTACAGCCTCCACAGATGCCTCATCTTGCTCACCTGTTTGGGGGAAATCCGAACACATCTCTGTCTCTTCTGTTAGTATTTCCTTCTGTCCGTCCCTCTCGGCTGTAGCATTTTCAAGTTTTGTTTTTTCTTGCATATTTTGTTTCTCAGATGATGCTGAAGGGCTGTCCTCTGAAGAAACTGGTTGGATATGTGCCTGATCTCCTCCACCTTCCTTTTCACTCCTGTCTACTGGCACATCACTTTCATGTGACTTCAACCCCACAAACTCTGTCTCCCTTGACTGATCCTGAACTGTGTTCCCAACCTCATTTTCTTCTTCAACTCTATCAACTCCTGTTTTATCAATTCTTCCCTCAGTGCAGCCTGTGCTTTCAACAAGCTTTTCCTCCAAGACATTTGCAACCTTGTCTTCAGCACCTTCTTCTAAGTGCTGGAGTCCCTCAGGGTGACTCTCCACATCTACCTCTTCACTAAGTGAGCCTACTATTGCCACCTCTGGTAGCCCTGCCTGGTTGGAAACCAATGCACAGCTCTGACTTGTCACATCAGCTTCCCGATCCATTTTGTCATTATCATTCAGGGCATGGCTACTTTTAAGATCCCCTGGCTCTTCCCATTGGGGTGCAGCTTTTTCCAGGTCATGCTCCATACGTAAGTCACTAGGCATTTCCTGAGGAATCTCAGAAACCTGATGACCCTGCAAAGAGCCCACCTCCGAGTTCTGATTTGTCCTTGCATTGAAATCAAGGTGTTCAGCCTCAGTACTAACAGGCTGTTGGACTGCTGTGCCTGCTGACTCGGTCTCCTTTCTGAAATCATCTGTGTCACTATTATCATTTGAAGAAGTGCTCCCTGAGATATGTTCTGTAAGGTTTTGAGTTTGTTCTGCAAACTTACTATCTGATAACATCATTGTTGACAGGGCATAGTGTTCTTCAACCATTTTTTCTGCCTTTGCATTTTCATCAGCATGCAATGTCTGTACTTCCTGCTCCTCAGACTCCTCTTTGTGTTCCTCATGCTCAGTATTCTGCAAGATTTCTCTTTTCCCCATATCCTCCAAAATCTCATTTTTCATGTCCACTTCCTTGGCTTTGCCTAAAAGACCATTGAGAAAGTTGAACGGACCACACCATAGCACTTACCTCCCCATGTAAGACCCAAAAGAGAATGAATCGAAGAATAGGTTAATAAAAGATCAGCTTTTGCCAATTACGTGAGGCAAAGCAGCAATTGAATTAGTAAGAGGTCAGGGGTTTTGATCAGTGTAATTGACCACCACCCTCTCCAAGCAAGAAGTCTCTGGTGCTGGCTTGTGTTTTGTAAAGTAAAAGGTTTTATGCTCTTGGCTGTGTGAATTAGAGCTTTGGTAAATGAGAACAACTGTTTCAAGCAGTGCAATTTAACACTAACCACTTGCAGATGTAACACTAACAGTAAAGATTATTTCTTCTCATCCATATACTCCACAACTTTAACCCTACCATCACTCTGCGTGTGCAGGAGTGCACGTCTGATGCCATTATAATGAAGTAATCCAGAATTATTCAGTAATAATTTGCTCCTAAGTATCATCAACAGGCATCACCAGTCTAAATGACCAACACTGAATGTAAAATCTGATTGGCAAGTAAATGGTTCAGCTGCTTAACATTACCAACACCGATCAAAGCTCAAGTACTTAGTCCCCTTACAGCCACTTCATCCACGCAAAGGGATGGGGACTTGCGTGGGTTAGGAGGTTTTTTTCTCCATTGTGTTTTCTTCCACTTATATTTAGAAGCAACGGGGATTAGAACAACAGTATTTGTGGCTTCAGCAGTTAGCTTTTGGGACTATTAAAAAAAAGGCAGAAAACATATTACATTTAAAAATACACCCTTACCTTGATTTTGGTGTTCCAGATTGTTTCCACACAAAAACCCAGTGAGGAAAAACAGCCAACAGCTACAAGCAAGATAACTTAGATAACTTGCGCTTGCAACAGTTGGCTGCTTGTTGCTATTCATTAGTATGTTCATTTAGAACCAAAACAGGAGGGGGGGAAAAATAATAATAATTAAAAACCCTATTCTTTCCTTTCCTTCCACTACTATAAAAGTTCTCCAAGTGGCCATTCATCACAAGTGCATAAGAAGAATGTTTTTGCCAAACAGATTTCTCTTTCCTAATGCTCTCTATATCAGTTAGATTCTTTGAATTTACCAGTGTTAATAGAACAAGCAAAAAATGTTGAAGTGTTGATAGTAACTGCTCAATAGGATAGGATACCAAGAACGACAAATTGATAGCGTGTTTTAACAGTGCCCATCACAGCACTGCTGTTCCGCAGACACTTACAGATCTCAGGTATGTAAATGAATAAACAAGTTCTTCAAAGGAAATTTTTTTTTTTTTTTTCCTGATTCTGTAGTGTATGTGCTGAAAAATACTGAACAACAGTAGAATTATTCTGGGACAATTTTTAAATGGAGGGGGGTTAAATAGTGATCTGCACGATTGCTACTTATCTGTAATGTAATATTTATATTCTCATCCTTTGTCACCTTGAAGGGGAAATGAAGTCTGCCCTTGCAGGGAACTGCACAACATACTTAAAGTGATAATAAATATTAAGCAGAAAAATGCACAAGAAGTGATCTGACAAGTAGCATGCTGCGTGATGTGTTAATCATCCCACTAACGAACGCCCAAACTCCAAGCAGAGATGAGTGAATGAATGGACAGATGGACAGAAAAAGATGAAAGGCTACACATCACTTACCTAGCATCCCGTCCCCTCCTGCCTTGAGTGCCTGAGTTGTGCCTGCAACAGTTTTGGAAGAATCCAAATGTCCTTCATTATTGAGAATGTCTGATGTCTCCCCATTGGTGGCTATGTCAGAGTCTGGGATTATTCCGTGTTTCTGTGGAAAAGCAAAAGCAATGCTTTAGAGCCTGCTGCTCAGAAAGGGGAGGATTGCTCAGCTGTTCTTGTCCTTGATATTTGGAATAAAAAATTGCTTCAACTGTTGCATTAAATATGGCTGGAAGTCAGAAAAGAGCACCGACTATTACAGTTCTCCATTTAGCCATTATTATAGAAAGCATGTGATCCCAGGTTGATTTTTCGTTTTGATTTGTTTTCTTTTCTTTGTTTTTAAAAAAAACAAACAACACAAATCCACTGTGTATGTCTCTGAGAGAAGCAGAAAAGCAACTGCTTAATACCACAGTCTATACCAAGGGCTCACAGTCAGTATTAGGGAGAAGGACTTTATACAGAAAATTCCTGAAATGTCAACTTACAGGCAACTTGAAAATAAGAGTTCTCACTGCCAAGATAGATTAAAATTTTCTGCAAAAGCGTACAGGAGGAAAAGGTCAGCAGTTGAATATAAGTTTCTTTTATTCCTCTTGCATACCTTCAGTTGCTCCTTCAGCACAACCACTTCATCTCTAAGGACATCCCGCTCACTCCTTATGGAATCAAAGAAATCTTTCTGCCTCTCTAACGCCTGAGTTCCCAACACAGACAGAGGGCGAGATGTGAAGAAAGGAAGGGAGACCAGTAAAGACCATGAAAAGCAAGTGTAAACAAGAATGAGCAGATTTGAGATATTCAGAGATTCATGGGAGTGGCATGTATGAAAAAGGTAAAGTTTACAGATTAAAGGACCAAGTCTACATAGACACAGATTATCTTCAAATCCAAGAAATGCACAGCTTAAGTCAATAAGCAGGAATTCCTGCTGAGGACATTCAGAGGCTCCACTTTTCATTCTTATCTACCAGACAAATTAATTCATATCCATAGGACTTCAACGGGCACATTGAAGACAGTGCAGTTCCCATGAGTGAACAAGAGGGCATGAAAGCATCTCAGCAGATTGCAGCAGTCTTTTGATTTCATGGGTGCAACACATTTCAATTAACTTGAAAGCTGCCAGTAAGTCATCTTTAGACTGGGATGTACGATGTGCAAGTGCATATTTTGCTATTTACTCCCCTCCTCAATATTTCTATATAAATACATAAATAGATCAGTAACAAAAATCAGAAAATTTTGCGTCTCAAATTGCTACATCTCAAGCATGGACAATTTGCCAGAACTCCTCCTCCAACTTTATTCAGAAAGTCTTTCAGTGTTCTGTGTTAAAAAAGAAAAACCATGCTTTTATTTAAGAGAAAGCTTCCCTTTGGCATTGATAGAGGGTGGTGGGAAGGGATGAGAAGCAAGGGAGAATATGAGACTTTCATCCCAATAGCCCATAAATAGCTCTATTGCTGCTGTATCACACTTCAGTTTCTGCTCAGTCCACAGATTAACTCTGAATAAGCAAAAATTCAGTGCTGATGGAGCTGCATTATAAATAGCGCTTCCTTTGTCAATATGGAAAATACAGATGGTGCACCACAGCAAATCAATTACCCTAAGTCTTGAAATCAGACCAGCTGCTAAGTTTTTCTTGGATTTTATGATACCAGCCAAAGATAAATTGTGCTATTTGCTAGTTCACTGGTAATACAGTAGTTAAGACAGCCACAGCAAGCAAAGTCACCAGGGAGGAGTATTCATAAGGTTTTGCAAAAGCAGGATCAGCTGGGGAATGACAGCCACTCTGAAAATGTTTTGGGAGTTGACAGGCCTACCCCTATTTTTTTGTCTTTCCACTCTATTGTTTCCTGAAGATCAGAAATTTCCCTGACATAGCTCTGCTGTTTCTGTTGCAGCTGCTGGATTTCCTGAGAGACAGGAGCAAAACAAGAAGACAGAAAGCAGGTAACAGGGTTACTAAAGAAGGTCACGATGGCAGTGATGCCAGAGAACGAAAAAAGTCAGGTGTTAACGTAAAAGAGCATCTATGCACACAGCTTCTGACATCTCCACTAAACCTACGCTCCTGAAGACAATCTTACTATCCACGAGAGGAGTTAAAACAAGTTAGTTTCATCAGTTTCCTCTACATCTTCACAAACAGCTGTCAAAAACACAGCTCACTTCCTATCATGGACAAGGCAAAAAAAAGAAGTCCTGCTTCAGATAATACTTGTGAAAGCCATATTTCTATTAGTCAGTTCTGAACCTGTTTGGCTTGAAACACTACTATTTCTCCAGGTGAGAAATCTGAGTAGGGAATTAAATTCTCTGTGCCTCACCTTCTACACTCCTACTGCTAACTGGTAACATACTAGTCAAAGAAGCCATTAAAAAAAACCAAAAAGTTACTTACTGCAAGCATTTCTTCCCTTTGCTTCAAAGCCTCTTTGATTTCCATGAACTGAAACTGCAATATGCTATGAGCATGCTTCTCCCTCTCAAATTCCTACAAATAATGAAATATTAATGAATTTTTATTGATCAAAAATAGCATCCCTTAAAAAAATAATAGGAGAAAATAAGTCCAAACACAAAGAAAATTCTTACCGCAGCGCCATTTCTGAATATTCCTCTAATCACAATCCTGCACAAGTACAATTTTTATTTGTCCTTTTCCCATGAAAGTATTATTCCATCAAACACAGAAGTGACAGACATGATGTAGCCAGTTTTGTACACTGTGCAGCAGGCTGGCAGTGAAGAGCTTTTACCCTCAAGTCCTACGGACTTCACAGATGAATGGATGGGAATTTAAGCCCCTTTTTCCACACAGCCATGTACTTCATGCTAGCCAGACACTGCAGACTTTAGAAAACCCCAACACACCACATATTCCAGGAACTGTGTGTTTTGAAGTGCACTACAGTCAAATGCCCCAAGCTAAAGAGCCAGTTCTGAAAAGCTAACACAAGCCACAGCTTTATGATTTAACAGCGACTCGCTGGCTGTCGGATGCTGAATTCATGTAAAACATAATTCAACTCTCAACCGAGCAGCTGTCTTATACTATATAAGCTGTGAAACTCCCATGGGCCTTCGGAAGAGAGCTGTGTGTGAAAAATGCCCCAGAAGTCACTATAAAGTAAATTCAGAGGGTTTGTTCAAAGCTGGGATATAAAAGGATGTGTTAATATCAATATAGCTGTACCATAAAAAAAAAAAAAAACCACAAAAAATATCAAATCACTTCTTCAGAATTTGCTTTAGAAGACAGAAACTTTGGGAAGATTCTCACTTGTATGATCACAAGCACATCAATTGCTGCTATTCCACTGGCTTGCACAGTAGCCAACCCAATAACTTATTTAAAATCTTGAATAGTAATTATTTGGCAGCCGCCTCCCAAAGGTCTCCCCACACGCCCCCCACCCCCTTTCCCTGTTAAATAACATATACTTATATACATACTTTACTTTTTTCTTCATATTGCCGTCTGGATTCTGCCAGCTGTTCTTCTAACTCTAAGAGTGCATCCTTCAGGGTATCTACTTGGTACATGAAATTTGTTTTTTCATTGTCTAGTTGAGCATTTGACACCATAGCCTTTTTATATTTCTCTTCTACTTCAGCTAGAGAGTCCTGCAAAGAAGAAACCACCCCAGAGTTTGTTATAAAAGACACTTTGCCAAGCAAGCCCTTGAAAAGAAAATTAGGTACCAAATGACAAGCACGCCGACAACTCCTACGGAAACCACCACTAACCAAGTGCTTACCGACTATCCCGAGGTGCGGATAACCTCTTCAGTGTACCCACCACACATCTGTTTACAAACAAGGAACTTCACCTCAGGATGGATAAAATGTTCTGTTTGTCTGCTGCTTCAGCTTCTGCCTTCTCAGAGTTTTCTTCCTTCTCCCTCCTCCCCCTCCCCTGCACATTGGCAGCTCAAAGCAGCTGCTGAAGATGACATGTTAGAATTATTTTTTTTTAAAGGTAAACTGGCCTTGATTTAAGATCATTTTAGATGATGTCTTAAACTAAGGCATTCTGACAGCCACTTCACATAGACTTCAGGGATCCTCGCAGTATGGAAACCACTGAATATACTGACTCGGGAATTTGAATTTGACATGAAAAAGCTGCAGTTTTTGTGACCCGAGGTATCATTTTTTATTAGGTTTCCTATACCACATCCCTTCTTCACAAATTTACTCTGTGAGATACAATTCCCAAGGTCTCGAAAACCCCCGCCTGTATAAATACTGAGGTATTTATAATGACAGATGATGGCAAAATAAAGACCAGGATCATTTTCCACATTGTACAGTCAAACTGTTTCTGTATTAAAATCAAACACTGCAAAACAATGAAAACACGCGAACAGGGAGGGCACCGATGTCAACATTTTGGTTTACAGATCAAGCAATTTTTCTCAAAACCAAAGTAATTCTAATAATTCCTTTTAAAACACAAGCAAGTTTCATATACTTCCCTTTACATTCAGCCAATGGATGACAGTGGTGAGGTGATGACAAAATCAAATTCAAATCAGTTTAGTTTATATTCCTATTGACAAATAAGGCAATTTGTCTTTAAGGACGTGAATTTTTATGTTCCCAAACCATGAACTGTGTGTTTTGGTGCAATTTGTGGCCCAAGGATGACACATACCAAGCACAGAAAGCTGTCAGGATTTGGCAACAGTGGCGGAATCAAACCTCAAAAATTAGCTGGAAAGGAAGTATATGCAATAAAAAGTTACAGGAGGCGCTACACCACTCCTTCAGCATTCGAGGTGTTGCTTCCTCCACATCAAGCGGTGCAGATTAGGTGCAAATCACCATGAAGGGCAGTTAAAGGGACACAAATTGAAAAGCGACCTACATTTTTTATGCAGTGTGATTATTTTGCTACACAGTGATGAGGGAATAAAACCACCCAGATTTTACAGAAAAAGGGCCAAACTACTCTTTTTATATTAACAACTGGGGTGACCTTATTGCAGCCTTTCAGTACTTAAAGTGGCCCATCAGAAAGACAGGGACAGATATTCAGCAGGGCCTGCTGTGTGTTATATTCTCCACCTCCCATGTCTAACTTTCAGTAAGGTCCAGCATGCCTTGGAAAACAAAAACATACAAGCTTTTAAACACTGATTTTTCATAGCTCTGGTTCATCTTCCAATATTGGGATGCTTCCTGAATTAGGAAACTATAAAAAAAACATGAATAATTTTAATTTGCTAGTCAAATTATTACCTTCTCAAAACGGCAAAGATGACATGCACTACTAATCAGCAGCCTTTCAGTTAACATTTGGAAGCATTTCTCACCACAATCCATGGAGGTCAGAACAGACACCTTCCCAGTTAACACAATACTTTTCACACCATTTTAAATCCCTCCCAGAAGAGAAGCATGCAGGGTCAGTTCCAGGACTCACACTGACTCTCGCAATGTTTAATTGGTGTTAACAATAGTACTCCCAGTCTCCAGCAAACCAGTACCTTCATTTCTTTCAGTCCCTGCATATATCTGCCTTCTACATCCTGAATCTGGTCCTTTAACTCATATATATCCTAAGGGAAACAGTGAGAAAGGTGAATGATGCCACTGAAACCAACGGGATGAAACACGGCTGATAGGGAAAAACAAGTATTCCAAATTCTGATTTCAATATTTCTATCACACAGAGTAAGGTCTGATCCTGCCCTGAAGCCTTGCCAGCCAATGAAACTTCTTAGTTATAAGTTTATGCTAACCCTGCTCTTCTTAAGGAAAAAAAAAAAAAAAAAGTAGTCTTCAATGTTAAGAACAAGATGAAGACCCAGCTTCAAAGCCCCTGACCATTACACACACCATCCATGCAGCACCTCCTCTACCCCTTTCACCCGTCACTGCTCTCTTGGAGGAATTCTGGGCTTAAGGGCTGCCAAAGCGAGCCTGAAATACAATCTGTACTAGAGATGCAGGAAAAGACCGTATGAAAACCGTTCATCTCACTAAAATTATTGCAATTAATTCTTACTGTCAATTCCTGTAGTCAGTAATGGGAATATCAGCACCATTTTCAAGTAATCGTCTGGCTTATTAATTCATCAAAAGCAAGGCATAAAAACATCCTGATCAAAAGAACCATAGTTAAGTGACAGTTTCTTGAGAATTTATGCTCCTTTTAAGTATTTCTTACCTTAATTTCTCTAATAGATGCCTCTGTATCAGCTGAGATGGAGGTATCCCCACTGCCTCTTCGTGAGGAGGTCCCACCCAGAGAAGCTAAGGTAGCTGCTGACAGACTTGAGATGGTGCGTGCTCCCTACAATCACACACCATTAAAAATGGTTATAACTTTTTGCTATCTACACTGTGGATTTGTAGTTTGGGGCTATTCTGGAGAGCGAGGTTTTTGTTTGAGGTTTGTTGGTTTTTTTGTTTGCCTTTTTTTTTTTTAAATACACATTACGCTTCTAAATTATGCAAATTTGGTTAAAATGTAACTTTCTAAGATGAAAAGCCAAAAGATCAAGCTACAATGAGGGAAACTAATGAGAAAAAAGCTGATGAGATGTATTTAAACACTTCTGAAATAGGAGTTTTCATAGCTTGGCTTCTAAACAAGACAGTCTTTAGGGGCTAGTACCATCTTGCCAGGTATTTTCAAAACTTGTAATAAAACATTTTGTGGGTGCTTCTGAGTACTCAAGCTCGACTCCTTTCACAGCTATTTACCTATTCTGCAGCAATACCCACATTAACTGTTTTACTCTACTGAGGGTTCTGCTTTAAGCCAATTTTGCACTACTGCAGTGTCTGCCTCTCTTTTATGATTATTTATTTTTACATAATAGCATCATTAAAATCTAATAAACAAACCCAGTATTAACTTGGTTTAGCCTAAAGCAATTTCAGCAAACTGTTATTGAAGGTCAACTACTTAACCTCTGAGTAACCACAGAGGTTTAAACGTTTGGCCTGAAGAAAAAAAAAAACAAAAAACGACAAAATAAAACAAAACAAGGAGTAGTACCAGAAGGCTCCTATAATTCAAAGTTTTGCCCCACAGTGGATTTTCTAGAAGGTTTCTGTACACACACTGCACATCCTACCTACCAAAGAGAATGTGAGGGAAGCACTATCAGCAGAATAATTCAGAAGATCCTTCTTACCTTCTCAAAGTCTTTTTCTGGCCTTTCCTCAATCTGTAAAACAAAGATTAAAAGGAATTGTTATATAAGAAAGGAAAAGGGATGGCAGGAAGAGATCGGAAAGGGAATGGGAAAAGAAGAATGGGGGAAAAAAATAAATAAAAACAAACCTAAAACTTAAAAGCTTTGGTTAGTATTCTCTGCTTAAGACAAAAGGTGACTCTGACTTCAAATATCCAAATAAGGCTGAGACTACAAAAAAATGACCCTCAAGTCAAATATCAAGTACCAGTCTAAATAACTAACTCTTTTATGGCTTCAGTACTTCACTGGAACTTACTAATTCAGAAGAGATCCTGCGCTAAAACTAGTCTAGAACAAACAAAACAGTAGCAGAAAATTACCATGGACACAGCTTAAATTTTTACAAGAATGTTACAGAGCAAAACCCACATACAATCTAAGCAATTTTTTTTTCCCCTTCATGGGAACCATCCTATCAACCTTTTCCTGCTCTGAAAGCCAAAGTAAGTAAAATGGGACCAAGTGAAAAAAAGGCTTAATGAAATGAAAAGCTCAGCAAAACTCAAGAAATCCAGAACACGTCAACCTCTCCTGGGAACATTTATCACCCCAGGCAAGGTGGTTTCCCATCAGACTTCTAGAAAATTCACGTTTTCCCTAAAAAGGAAGAGACGAAGTGAAATGTTTTGGAAATGACTAAAAAAAAAAAAAAAAATCAGGAGAGATCTGCTTCAGAAAAAGGCACTTTTACACTGACAATACACCTCATATCATAAATTCCCTATGATTAACATTAAAAAAAATATGACTTTGGCTTCAAAGCAAAAAAAGCCAGACTTAAAGCACTGGATATAAGCTTTACAAAGACACTTTACAAAGTCCTAAGGGGGAAAAAATTACAAGGAAAAAAAAATAAAAAAATCAAACAATAAACCTCTGAATTTGTATGCAGTAAGAGATGGTCAGTAACAAAGGCAGAAATTTCAGTTCAGACTCAATAAAGACAATAAAGAGGATGTCCTGACTTCTGCAAACAGCCTATTATTTTCAGGCCAGACAGCTCCAAGTGGTGGATTTGGCAGCCTTCCAGCCCAGCCAAACACTAGGTTGTTTATCAAGACAGTTGTGGCAGTGTAAATATTGGCATGTTACCAAAAATTAGTGTATACACACACCCACACCCAAATCTACCTCCAAAAATTTATGCACAGCCTTTTGCAAAGTCTACCTCAGGGCTTCAGGGCACAACTAAAAATAGCTTTTTTCTTAGCTCAGAAACTAAAAGAAAAAAAAGTGCAATCTCTGTTTTTAGTAAGATAAAGGAGGAAACAAATATTGATATTGTTTAATGATGCATCACACGAGTGTAATAAAAGGCTCTGTTTACAAAGGGGAAAGTGCTGACAGTGTGGTGAGAGATACACATACAGCAGACAGTGCTCTACTCAGAGCACTCCTAACCATACCTGAGAAGATTGCTACTACACTTTTACTGTAAAACAGTCCTTAGTAATTCTCTAAGGCAGCATATCTTTAACAATTAAAATGATTAACTTATAAAATTGAGGTGGTTTAAAAAAAAAAAATAGAGATTTCATTTTCCTTAGTGATGTTCTCATACCATTTGGTGCCATGAATGGAATATCCACAGCATTTTCTCCTCAAAACCAGTAACTACCACTACTAATTTATTTAAATATTAACATATGAAATATTTAAATATTAACATTTCCAAATTTAATGAGTTTTGAGCAAAGCCAGTTCCTCACTCTAACATCCTATCTGTTCATTACAAAGATACCTCCTGCTACACGACACTTTCCTAAGTGCCAAATCAGTCTGAAACATGCAGCATTTAATGTTATGGTTACATGGCAGTGATACATCAAAAGCTGTAAAAAGCATCTTGTAGGAAGACAGAAGTCTGGTTTAGATTAATATTTTATATAGTTTTCATTCCACTCCTCTTTAGATGGATGTATTCACAGTATCACTTCTTGAAGAAGATAAATTGGGCTTTCCAGAAGCAGTCAGCCAGCAGAGGGAACTCCAGCTTTTCAGCCTTCGCCCTGTCCCCAGCAAACCCTTTGGCGTTTGATCCAGTACGAAAAATAAACCAGAAAAGGGGGGGGTAGTTTATTTTTATTTGAATTTGCACAAAAATCTTGCTCAAAACACTTACCTTCCACACTGTAATGAGCAAATAAGACTGAAAACAACCTATGCACCTTCCCAGGACTACACTCACCACAGCTTCTCATAGCCATACTGCCTTTGGGACTTTGCCACATGCAAATATAAAGGACTAACGGGATACTTGTTCAGAGATGAGATCTAAAGATGAGTTCACCTCGTGACACCAGGCCTTTCATTTCTAGGACACTGTACCATTTTTCATTTCTACCATGACACGGGTCTGTCTCTGATCATGGATTATCTTCCTCTTCACCAACAATTTAATCTATCTGTACTTAGAGAGTTTTTAGAACAAAACAAAACACACACACACACACAAAAAATCACACAAAAAACAACCAACCAACCAAAAACCTAAATAAAACTGAAAACAAACAAACAAAAACCAAAAAACCCACACCCCACAGGAAAAGGAGTAATTTTCCAAGGAGCTTCAGCATGCACATCTTTGTTTTGGCAAGAGGAGTATGTTGCTCTCTGCAAAATAAGTGAAGTGGGATCAGAGTTCAGCCTCTTCTGACAGTGATTTCAGTATAAATCCAGAACCATGTTACAAAATTGTCAGAAGCACAAGAGGCTCACTGCAGCTGGAAACTGAACAGCAGCAAAATCATCCCACAGGTCAATATATGGATATATTGCCTAATTTTCATAGATAATAAGAACATTTTGGTATAACATTTGTAAAATTATTTCTCTCTATTCTGCTGTCTGCTAGCAGGTTAACCCTTCAAGTTCCTTGCCACTGGTGAGCATCCAGGACAAAATTAGAGCTCCCACAGCACTATCACAGTGCATCCAACAAGGTGACCCTCCAGCACCTAAGGAATCCTAGAACAGTTTTGGTCCAAAGAGACCTTTAAGGCCACTGAACCCAGCCGTTAACCCAGCACTGCCAGGTCACCACTAAAGCATGTACCTCAGCACCACATCTACAGACTCCACCACTGCCCTGGGCTACCTAGGCCAAGCCGTGACAACCTTTTGGGGGAACAAATTGTTCCTCATGTCCAACCTAAACCTCCCCTGGCACAACTTGAGGCCACTGCCTCTCGTCCCATTGCTTGTTCCTTGGGAATAGAGACCAACCCCGGACAAAGGAACAGTTAAGCACTGCACCCCTGCTGCTAGTAGAGAGATTATTAAATCAATGGAAGAATCAGGACTAGGGAACAATTTCCAGCTTACAGTCTCCTAACCAAGGAAGATGAAAGCTGAAGCACATGCCCCAGACCATGCTCAGGTACAAGAACAACTTCAGCATGTTTGGTACGTGGCAGTCACTTCTCAGTTCCAGCTAAGATCTTGCACTTAGATTAACTTCCTCATAAAAGCAAGAGGGTTTTTTTTTTTTGGTGACAAATCAAATTAAGATCATTTCCTGCTCTTAAAGCAGTACATCACAGTTTGAAATGGAAACATGGCCCACACTGAAGAAAAATTCTCACAACAGGCAGTGCTGAACACAGGATGGTATCTACCACAACCCAGGATTAAAACGAACAAAAAAGTACTGCAGTCAGTATGACCCCCACCACAATCCCCATCTTACCAGTTTGATCGACTGGGCTGGGACAGGCAGTAACCCAGAGAGCTGCTGCGTGGTTTTCCAACAAGAGCCACCTTAACTCTAGCAATTAGCAACGAGCCTTTAACAGTCAGCAGGGGAAAACCACCACTGAACTTTGTCAGGTCTAAAGTGGATTTGTCAGAAGTACACTCACTCAGGAATGAGTATTATGTCAAATGTCATTCCTTAAACAAACTTATCTGTCTCTGAAGTGCAAGTTAGCACTGCAGCAAATCCTTGCTCTGGAGGGGCTGAAAGCACACCCGGACTGTCAGTGGCTGGGCTGGAACACAAGCCCATCGTAAATCTTGAAGTGTACAGGAGAAAGGCAAAGCTTGAGCATGCTGATAACTGCTCCCATGAAAAACTAAGTCTGTTACTGTCTTCATTTTATTTCTGGTGAGAACGTGATAAGCTTCTTCAAATGAAAAAGAAAAAAGCTATTTACAACAGTGCATTAATGTAGGGCCTGAGGAGTGCACTCTCAAGTGGCACTTGCAGTTGTGCATTAATTACTAGCGGGTACAATGGGGAAAATGTAAGGAAAAATTAAACAGCAAACTTCATGCTGGTCTAGTGAATTCTTCAAAAGGCATACAAAGACAAATAAATATTCACACACTGTGTGGAAGCATCCTCCCAGCTTTTGCTGCGTTACAAACCTGATGACACAACCGAGAACACAAGCTACAAAGAATTAACAGTGATAGAAAGGGGAAACAAAATCCTGAGGAAAGATTTAAGGGCTGCACTGACAAGATATTGTGGGCTTTAATTTGGAAAGTTAAATGGAGTCATTCTTCATTCTCAATAGATAATTCGTCATGATAGTCAGGCTTAGTAACAGTTCAATTTGGGGGTTTTGCCCAATAATGCCCATAATTGTAAGAAAATCATATTTAACTTCAGTGTTAAAAAAAGGCAGCGGTGCCTTTTAGCCCCACTACAGTGTATGGAGACCTAATTCTGACACTTAAAAGAACTTCAGAATGGAATCCCTGGTTATTCTGATTATTCTTTTGCTTTGGGGATAACTGAAATTGAGTGTGCAGAGCCATTTAAGAAGTACTATTAATATAAGATACATTCTGCAAGAACTCATAGCTGAGGGACTCACGTTCAGGGACTAATTAAAACATTGATTTATTTATGGCTCACTGGTTGCCATACATTATTTGATGAAAATCCTTTATTTTTGATTTTCAAAAAATAAAAACAACAAACCACCTTCATTTTAAAAAGCCTTTTCTTTAAGAATTACCAGCACCGTGGAGCATGCAGCTCTATTCTATCAGTGAAGCTGGTTTACTGAAACTCAGTGCAACACTTCAGCTGGACAACCCTTCAGCATCTGAGCCTTGCTCAGCCATGACTGCTCGGAAATTCATGACACTAGACATGCCCAGCACACATAATCCTTCCAGCCCTTCACTGTGCTAAAGACTCTGAAGTGCCTGGTTATCTACAGTGCAACAGATACATTCAAATCCCATCTCTGGAGAGCCCCGCAGCCTTGGAACAACATGAACATCAACATATTGCTGAGTAGGGAGAAACTAAACTACTTGAATGCTGCAGTAAGATTTAGGGTTTCCTGATTTTAATAGCCAAAGGAGATGTGGCACTAACATCAACAACATCTTCACAATGCCCTTGCTGATGTGCTTCATGCCCGAGTTACTTCTCATCTGGATTAGCCCTTCTTTGTCTTAAGCATCACCCAGAAGGTCTAATTAATACCATAAGAAACTGCCTCATGAGGGACAAAGAACCTCTTTGTACAAAAAGAAACCCTGAAAAACAGAGGAACTAAACAGTTTAGGGACAAAGGAAAATAGAGGAGCTCACCACTGGACTGGCCCGAGCAGAGCTGGCTCTTGAAGACGCCCGAGATCCTGACCCAAGGTAGCAGCTATAATCAGAAGGCTGCCACAGGTAAGCCAAGAAGAGCAAGCAGAAAAAAAAGAGAAAGGCATTAGAATTGGGAAGGGAGGCGAGAGAGATTTAGAGCATTAAGTCTTAAAGTTAGTTACAAAAACAGTTACATGCAGCTGGACAAAAGAATAGCAGTGAAAAGTCAGAGAACAGACACCTCAACTGTTGATTTATAAATTAAGGCAAGCAGTAATTTCAGTTGATGGACCAAGGAGAGTTTTGATTCAATTCTTAGAATGACAGAACATTAATGATTTCTTTATCTATCTTAATATATCAGTCATGAGTAAATAACTCTCAGCCTTTCTACTAAGGGCTCAATCCTACTGCTTTTCAAGAGTTCTGAGGTTCTCTAGTGAGCCTTCTTCCCACATTCCCAACTTTGTGCACATAAAGAATGAATCTTTACTCCACAGGCCAGAGCAAAAGACATCCATCTACATAGCAATTAAAGTGCACACCGAGACCATCCCAGAGACTGAGCATGACTCTTGCTTTCCCAGCAACTCCAGTCCTCACCTCCTGCCAAAGAAAGTATTTGAGTCCTTCTTGAAAGCAAACATCTAAAGCAGTGATGCAGAATGCACAGGACTTACTTGTTGCTGACAAAAACAAAGAATATGTCTATGCTGGTTTAAATCCAGGGCTTATAACGTAGTGGAAACAGAGAAAGGAAATGAAAGTTTAAAGTGTCTGGGAAATAGAAGGAAAACTTATTCTGGAAATCCATTTTAGACTTATTCCATCTTTTTTTTTTCACAGATCTCAGAGTAGCAGCTTCACACTCAATTTCGTATTTAGATGTACTTCATAGAAAGCTATGTGAGCTTCTATAAAAGGGGGGGTTTGATATATTCATAACAGAGAGGAATTAAAGAAGCTTGAGGTATACTGGACATGGTACTTTTCCTATTGCTATTACCTCAAGATGATTGCGAATGTAGTCTTTCCCAAGGGCCATGTCTGTCCGTCAAACCTCACGTGCAAAAGCTTGTACTGACATAAGGGCAGAGGCTGCCTGGGGACAGGAACAAGCCTGAGGAACTGCTCTTCTCAGCAGCTGAGACTATGTTGCTAAGAACCCTTATGATCTTATTTTGTAGGTGCTTAAGACCGTTTCTCAGTTAGAATAAAAACCACTGAAATCTAAAGAATTAACCTACTTTTGAGATGCACGTACTCTGTCTTTTTTATGGCTTCCTCTGTTAAGTTACGTGGCCACTGGAGGAATGCCCTGGAATCCTCAGCTCCAGACAGCCAGGTCCTCACTAAGCTACTGAAGAACTGTTTCAGCATCGTTAGTCATGCTAACAAAGGGGCACAGTATGAAATTAAATTTAATCTTGCAGTACTAATAAATGATAAGAGGGTAAGCTGGAAATAACCCCAGCTACAGTACAACCAGAAGCTTATTTAGTAACAACAAAGCATTATGTTCCAAGGTGTACAACCCTCAGCAAGCAGGGCAGAATATGAACAAGTTGTGTCCTCAGATGTCCTAAACAGAGTGATGCTGGCTTCGTGCACCCCAGCAACTGAGCTTCATTTTAGAGATGAGAATACGCAAAATTTGGAACTGCACTGCACATGGTTTATGACTATTTTCAACCACGGACAATTCCTAAATTAGAAACAAAAAATGCTGAAGTAAATATTTGGATTTTGTTTTCTTAGGAAGCAGTTCTATCACAGAAGCCTTGTGCCATCACTGGTGGTTGATGTTTGACTTCACTAGGATATAGAATAAACCTGAAACACATGCCAGGGAAAAAGTACAAGCTACTGCTGAGTCCCACATTAATGCTTCACAGGACCTATTTATTCAGTAGTTGCTCCCTGGGTATTGCAGGGCAGACCATGGAAGCAAGAGCCACTTGTTCAGCTGGCAGAGGCCCAGGGAGGTCAGTTTCAGCCCTGTCCCCTCCATTCACCTGTCATCTCATCATCCAAAAACATTCCTTGGGGACAGCTCCCCTGATGGCATACCCTCTACATGTTAAAATTGTTACAAGGTTCAAGGATGTTAAGATAACCACAGATCAACTCAAGAAATTGTGACAAGACACTTTCCTTTGAGGCTAAACCTCATACTTCGAACCCACTCACTACTACAGGCAATGGAAACTGGAAAGGCTCTCCCCATAAAAGACAGAGCCCCCTGCTCAAAGGAGTATGTATTTTGAAAAGTTTGTCACAAGTTGCCTAAGACTTTGCTATGGAATATAATTGCAGAAACAAAACCAAGCAAATAGTGCATTCACAAAAATCCTTCACTTAATGCTAGTGGGTAAGAGCTAATCATGTAACAAGAGGGAAGGTTCTGTTTGTTTATTGTTTTTCTAAACAGCATTATTCTCACGTTTCAAAAGGAGAACTAAGTCTTTGTGACAGAAGGGATTTTATGCAGAGTCTTTCCGTGGTGTTTTATCTACAAACCAAGCAGAACTGAATTCCCCTGACCACAGGGGAAGTGAGGAAGGGCCCAGCAGTGGGCTCTGTCGGTGCTGAACAGAATCTGTGCAAGGCCAGGCATTATAACAACCCATAAACTGCTGCTCTTTAGGTTATGGAAGCTCATGAAAACAGTGCTGGGACTTTTGCCTACGGCAGCAGGCTGTGAATCTCACAGCCTCCATATTAAATGTTCTCCAGCCCAGAAGAGGCTGTGTTCGGTACATACGGGTTACTGGAGGACAGAGACAAGACAACAGGGAAATGCAGAAAACATCTTACAGCACGAGAACTAGAGGCACTATACCGACGACTCCCACTGTAAATGCTCTCATCATACACAGACGCCTACAATTAAAAGACAGAGTCAGAATGGGACCAGCAGACCTGGTTTCTGGAGCATTACAAATTCACAGGGTGCAGCATGAGGGACGCAGGGGAACGAGAGGTACGTGCGAGGACAGGGACAGCTCCCGCACGCAACCACAAGCAACATGCAAGTGAACAACTAACACAACCTCCCAACAATCGGCTGGGAAATGCCGTAAAGTGTGTGCAAAATCTGACACACAATCCCATCTCAGAGTCCATCCCAGTCATGCGTTTCTAACTGTGCTCCCAGTCACCGATTCGACAGTTGATACTGCCCACCATCAAAATGGCTACATCAATTCTTCAATTGTTCACATCTGGTTTACTCTCTTTTCTGGTGATGACAAAATATTGGGAAAAACAACCTGATGAACTTCACTTACCAGCCAGTTTACTAAATTAATAGAAGGGAAAGATGGGTATTTTAGGACTGGCTCCAGTTTAGCACATAAATATATGGCTCAGGAAACACAGGGAGAGTAGGAAACTCTGCCTTTAAACTTTGAGAAAAATCCAAGAGGCTCATTTTAAAGTTTAAACAAGAATATGACTACCAATGTTTTTAAACAAGTTTTTGATAGTTGTCACAAAACTGGAGAGAATTGATGCTGCCTCTCTCTCTGGCCTGCTCCCGCACGTTGTAGCTAATACACTACTATGAAGACAACTGTCTCCATCCAGAGAGAAGTCTGTGGTGGCATCACAACCCCACAAGCACTGGTTCCAAGGGGAATAAAAGGGAGGACCAGCACATCCCAGTCTGCGCAAACAGCATCGCACACGTGCATTCAGATGGATCGACCACCAGAGTGTGAAATAAATGGACCCAACAGGAACTACAGAGGCAAGAGACAAGAAGAGCATGGCTGGAGGTGAGTGGCTTTATTTGTGTTAGTACAACAAACCCTGTGACTTCTGGATGGCAGGGCATCGCTGTACAGCAAGGAGGGCTGAGGAAGACAAGCACAAAACTTTTTTGCACGGAAAACGAAACAAAAAGAAAATAAAAGGCACCTACAGAAGAATTAACCATGTTGATAAGAGATTAGGATTATTAAACTACAACAGGAGGAAACCCGGTATAAAAAATGTTAGTCATCTTTGCCATAAAAACATTAGATCTCAACTCCCAAAGATTAAGAATACCAAGCAGATATGTGCATTTCCTACAGGAAGGGAGGACACGACAGTATGTGAAAGCATAACAGCATAATTTAATTTTAGTTTGTTAAATTGTTATTGTCTCACACGTTTGTGTGCAGCAGTCAGAAAGGGTGTTTCTCCTCACTTCAACCAAAGCCAGAAAAAGAGCACCATACAAAGACAAATGTGTTTTAAGGTACACATTTTAAGTGTTTCACACTGCAGTAAAATCATCTCTTGTGTATTTTATTATTAAACAAGAATGCAGAGAAAACCCAAATAATTCAGGACAAAATGATGAGTACTGATGTCAGAGGACCACAAACCAAACGACTCTGCTTGTAACAATCACTCAGGAGATGCAGCAGTTAAGGTTAGTGAGCACACGCACACTGTATCTGTCATCATTAGGTGCAAGAGATACTCCAGCAGTGGTCCCCAGCCCCCGGGCAACATCCTGCTTCAAGTTTCCCTCCCTCCCCCCATCCCTGCACATTTTCTGTGGTGCTCCCATTGCCAGCCAACACATGGCACTGGGCGACGATGTCCTCGTGCTGCTGCTGCCCACCGGGCAAGGGCAGGCTGCAGACCACTGCTTGAGGGCTGCTTTGCTAGCACCAGACTGCCTGAGCTCTGCCCTCTGCATGTGGACAATGCAACCTCCTGGGGGATTTTGAAGCTTCTGCAATTTTCTTCTAGCTGTCTGGGAATTACTTGTTTGTAATTCCATTTTATGCAGACTGAATTGTCTCTAGCTTGCTAGACTGACATGGTGAGCAGAGAAGTTGCCTCCAATAGAATAGAGAACTTCAGTTAATTAAAATTTCCCTTATTTTTTCAGAACTATTGAAGCCAAAAGTAAACAAATTAACTGTAGGAAAGGGAGGAGCAGCAAAGGAAAACTAATTGTGCCCATTTGAAAATGTCTTTCCATTACTCACTCCAACCTTAAAAGGTCTACTTTGACTTTGTTTTTTTACTAAAAAGAGCTATGGAGACTCTTGATAAATGGTCCAAATTCATTCCTAAGTACGAGAGGTTGTATTATCCCAATGGAGTCAGAACCACAAGTCCAGGCCAGGTAAAGCCAGAGGGGAACAGACCCAATTTCCATTTTGGGAAGATGGTTGAGATGTGGAAGCATAGCCGCTGTTGTGAAGTCCCAGATCAGAGTAGTACGAAGCCTGCATTAATAACAAGCAAACAAACCAACCCCTTGAGAACACGGCTTCATAACATGAAGGATTTTCCAGATTCCTTTAAATAGGAAGCAAAAGGTAAATTAGGTGCTTACAAATTGCAAGGAGTCATGGTGGTCACAGATGCAGAAAGGACACAACTGCATTAAGGAAACTGCATTAAAGACACAAGGGTGTGTGAAAGTTGTGTGGCCTATCCATTGGTCAGGTAGCAATTTGTTAAAATAAACAGGAGACCTTTCCTCTATCCCTACAGCATCTGATGCACAAAATACCTATTTGGTTTGTTTTTTACTGAAAAAGGCTTTAAACTCTCTTTCAGAAGCATTATATGCAGTTTATACACCTAAATTTCACCCTAACTCTAGTTAAGTGAAGCTGTATTTATCAGCATACTTCCAGCTTCTGTAAAACAGAACAGACAACATCTGGTTAACGAGACGCTAGAAACATTATCTTCCAGGCTCAACCTCAGAATAAACGGCTGCATCATAGCTTCATACCTAAAAACCAGGCTCTCATCTCAATGTTTATGTATTCCTGTGCTGTTCCACCGCTGCAGACAACAGAGTTAATTGCCACTGCCCATCAAGCACTGGAAAAACATATTGGTCAGAGTCAATCAGATTCCTTCTGAATTCTTGAAGAAGTTTATGCCCTATAAGCTGAACTCACATGAGATGCAGGGGAAGGTGTCAGGACAACAACTGAGTGGAACTCGGTTTTTGACTTCCCAAAATTTAGGAGCATGTAACAATATATTACAAACAACTTAAGCTGTTGTAAGCAGATGTTTTTTAATGGTAACATTTAAATTTGCACATGAAACTGGCTTTAATACGGATCAGAAATTCAGATATAAGATAACACGCATCTCACAGACCAAAAGGAATCAAAAAAAATACAGGCGTGCAAGGAATAATTTGCATTTTCCTTATTTTCAGAAAAACAGCAGTCTAAAAGCACATTTTAAATGTGATAAAACAGTCACTCTGCTGTGCCAGGGATGGACACAGCACCAGGCCAGGAGTATAAGCCACATGAGGAAGATGTGCTGAGGAGCTAGGGAAGAAATGCAACCTCCCCACATCCCCACCCCTGTGACATGACTTCTGTGCTTACCTCATCTCCTGCAACCAGCTCTGCCATGATACACAAGGGATCATGCAAAGGGATTTTTTTAAAGCCTCCACAACACTCTGCTTTCAGTAGTCAGAAATTATTCAGCATTCTTAGAAGTTCTAACTAATCCTCACATCATCATCACTATAAAAACCATTTGTAAACTCTGTTTACAAATGAAGGAGATCTGTGGCAAATTAAATAAATTTGTTCTTGACACTGGACTTGTGTCACTGCAGGCAAACTGACCTGTGGGTAAGACCCAACCACCCACAGCTATATACTGAGGATGAATCGCTGTCCAACGTCAAAAATACAGATCTCAAAAATTTTGGTGTTTCAGCTATTCCAAGTCATCACAAAACTCTCATCCCTCAATTAAAAAATGACTACTCCAAATTATACTTAGTAATGAAAGCAGCAAGGAACTAAGGATGTGGCCATAATTATACTCTACAAATGCTAAGCTACAAGCCCTAATAACAAGACGATTTCAAATTATTTAAATAGAAACCAAACAACTTGTTTTCCCTGGATGACTTTCTTGAAGACATTATGCTCTTTCTGCAGTACTCAGAGCTCTGGAGTATGTCATAAAAGCATAAAAATATCAGAATAAGAAGCAAACCACTACATACTAAAGTTCCTTGAACTTGTCAGCACTCTTGTTGAACTGCCTGACAAGAGGACCTATGTTTTCCTAACAGTTTAAGCCCAGTATTTATTTTTCTCTTATCCACATATACAAGCTAAATGCATAAAAATACATGAAAGCAGCAGTTTAAAATGAACATAAAAATGTAAGGCCCCATTTCACTATTTATACAAGCGCTTGCTTAACTTTGTGCTCACAAAGTAACTCACTGAAGTCTCCCTGACCTTTTGCATGTATTGCTCAAACACTTAGCTAAATGGTGTCTTAAAAGTAGTTTATTCTTCCTCTAAACACAGAGCTTTAGTCTGCATACCACTAATTTCTTTAGGTCTTGATAGCATGAAGATCAATAGGCTTGGAGTTTTTGTCAGCCTTTGTTAAAATAAAGGCAAGGGAAAAAAAAAAAAACAAAAAAAAACAACAAATGGTTCCCCGCCTCCTCAAAGAGGCTCTGCTTGAGCTAGTACCTAGAAATAATTTGTACAAACCCCAGTATTTAACAAAACAGGACAATGAACTCCTATAATTGACAAAAAACACTTGAGCTGGAGCAGAAGGGAACACTGTGACCCACATAGACATAACAGAGACAATAATTAAAGCTTTTTTTGACAAGAATATTTTGAGAAATAAAAGTACATCAATTTTAAGGACATAAGTAATAACACTTGCACTGGCTGTTCATCTCTGTGGAAGCTTCCAAAAACCCTAGGGTATAGTTTATAAAGGGGGGAAATAAAAAAAAACAACCAAACCATTTATTTAAGCAAAGTTCAAATAAACAACATAAATTTGGGGTGAATTCAAAATCCAAAGTCCATTTTAGAGATGCAATACTCAAGACAGGGACTAAATTCCAGGTGAAGGCTGGAGTGCCCGTGTAAGAGCCTAACACGAACACATTGCACAGACTGGGAAACACTCTGTTGCCCAGCACACGGAAATCCTCCACGCCAGATTTCTCATTGCACGCTAATTTTTACCTAATTTTGTTTACAAGTTAAGCAGTTCTGGCTTCCAAGTTCTACTTGCACCAAATTCAGAGACTTCCCCTCCCACTCACGGCCTAATTATTCTATTTTTTTTCTCCAACATATTATTGCTGCTCCTCCACATCTGACGAACTGCACAACCCACAATGTGCAAGACAGGAAAAACCTGCTTTACCACAGAAAAGAATTTCCTAATTAGCTTTAATCCCATCAAATAGAGCAATAAATTTTATAGCAATATAAATCATCTACTAACCCTGCTAGATTTTCTACTCTGGAATGATCCATACACGTCTTCCTCATAACCATTGGTCTGTTATGGAAGGAAAAGAAAAAACAAACAAACAAAACAAACCAAACCAAACAAAACAAACAAAAAAGAGAGAGAGAGGAAAAAAAAAATTATGCAGACCCAAAAGGGAATTTTTAGCACAAATCATCACTTAAGAAAAGCAATGGCAGACAGAACTTTTCAAAGATACACCAGAAACAGGAGAAGCTCAGGATCGGGTCATGATTTCAAACATGAGGACATGAACACTGACGTGTCTGTCAGTACCTGTATACCAGCCAAAAATGTCAAAGATACTCCTGCTTGCCTTTTTTGACCCCTTTTTTTTTCTTGTCAAGAAACATTTTTGCTTCCCCTAGTATTAGGGCACTATTAGTGCCTGTCCTTTCAAATGCTCTGTGACAGGAACGCAGGACAAAAAGATTAACACTAAGGATGAGAGACTACAGTACACTTAATTTATCACTGTAGCTAGTCATACCCCAGGCAACTGAGCAATTAAAAAGCAGTGAATTGTAGCAAAATAATTAATTTGAAGTTTATATTTGAGAAATTCAGTTTAGTAAACATGCAACGCTATATGAAATCTCTTCTAGCTTTCTCCAATTACAGCTGAATTAAACCCCGGAGAGTAACCAGGGAACAAAGAAACAGGCTCCAGAGGAGCATTTCACAAACAGGGTAAGATGCTTCCAGTCCCTATAGCAGCAGGGGCAGGAATAAAATTAAACAATCAGTACAATGCAGTTTTTAGTCTGGAAACACAATGGTTGGAGAAAAGAGGAGAGACCCTAAAGTCACCTTAAAAGGTGATACCATTAAAAGCTCAAATTTCTCAAGCAAATCGCTATTCTGGGATCACTTCACGAGACCTGGGTTAACACTGAAAATGAGGAAGTGTTCTGGGATTCTTTAGTGGAAATGTAATTAGAATTTCTATCCAAATCAAGTTTTGAAGTCCAAGTTTTAATGTATTCCCAAAATGAAAATTCACCAAAACCCATCTAAGTCAAATTGCAAGCAAAATATTTATTGTACACTACACAGTGGCTTCTAGGAAAAATTAAACAAAATTAACTCAGAAACCAGTTTAGACCCAAGCTACTAAAGCAACTTCTGGGAAAAGCTTTGATTCTCTACTGAAATGCAATACTATCACCACAAATGGAGGGACAACATCCAGTTTCTTTTTCCAAGTAGAACCAATTTAAAGTTTTGCAATAGCCTCGTCACACAGTCGGACTTACCAATGTATACTAGGCTTTGTTTTTTTCAGGCTCCTTGAATTTCTCTAACCTTTTCCTGAAGAATGGTTAAAACGAATCTTCAGCAACAGAAGCCAACAGTCCAGCAGCAGCCTCAGCAGCACCATCCGTACCTATTCCCTCCGCTGCCTCTTTATCTCCCTGTACTTCTAGACTCCTGTACAACTGGTTTCACCTTTAAAAACAGATGCTGCTGCCTGAGATACAGCAGATGAGATCCTTTCCAACTGTCTTTTTTAACAGAATTATTTTTCAACTAGTTGCATTTCTTTTACAAGAACTAGATCTTGGCCAAGGTTTCTCTTGATGTCACGCAGAAAAATGCCAAGAGCCCTACAGTCAAGTTACAGTCACATCTAATGCTTTTCCTTTATGCCCTTAAATAATTACCCTGCTTAAGGAAATTAAGTGGAATTGACATGATTCATTTCCCACAAATCCAGGTTAACAGTTTATCACTTTCTATTTCAGGCACTTCTAAATGCATTTGTTTAATTTGCCCTGTAGCTTTCAGACTGTGAAGCCCCCATAGCTCTGGTAATTCCCCTTGTCACTATGACCCATGCTCTCCTGAGCACATGTTTGGAGGGCAGGATCAGTTGTATCAGACCTTGCCAACCTTTGTTCTAGGCTATGTCAACATGCTGAGCATCTGAGCATAACCTTCAGGAAAACTAGAACTAATACACTTGCATTATGGGAAGGCTCAAATATTCAGATTTCATTTGTTCTCCCTTCACATGAAATTGAGTCTGTTCTTTTCTGTATTTTCCTCTTGCTTTCAGTGGATGCAGAAAACCTTCTCATTGCCACAATGTCCATTTACAGATGAAACATTTTTTACCTTACACCGTGGCTAATGCTGGTTCTTCAGGTGTCTTCAATCCCACATCCAACTTCCACTGCTCAGAAAATTCTCTGCTGATTTCCAGTGGACTGAAAAACTCCAACTCGGCCTGGCAACCCCCTTCCACAATGAGCAGCCTTCCCTCTACAGTACCACTACATCGCTTTGCCCTCTCATATGTACTTTTTCCCCTCCCTGGAACAGCTCCTCATGAGCTTCACCTAACGTCCTGCCTGTCTGAAAGCACCTTGTCCTTTACCTGCCATCCAGGTCTGGCTTTGCGGTGCTCAAAGTAGTGGCCTCTTCATACAGGTGCTAGAAGGGCATTGATACTACGCAGAGCTACTTTTATGTAAGATACAGCCTTTACAACATATATGTTCTACCTACCTTTATGAAATGACTACATATATATTCTATCAGCATTTCCAATTTCTGTAAAGTGTTAAAGCCTGTTAGGTTTCGAGTTTTTCGAGATGCTTTTTATGTACAACACTGTTGTAAGTGTTCGGTTTATACCAAGATGAAGTAATGCTCGGGATTCTCACAAGCCCAACACGTCCAACACGTCCTGATAGTTACATCATATCCTTGACATTAGGCTGGCAAGTTGTTGGAGCCAGCACACTCAAACACGTCTTTTGCCCTATCACAGTGGGGTTTTTTTGCATAAAAATCTCCTCTCTGAGACAGTCAGGATACATACTGCCTTGGAGTCGTTCTTCTTTTTGGTCCTCTCATTCTCTAATCCAGCCTGCAGTGAGATTAAGAATGCAGGATGAGAAGATCAATGAGTTGACACGCGCCCATCCATACCCAGGCATGCACATCAACATGCAGAAACATCAGGCTGGTTTTCCTCCATCTCTACACAACATGGCTCAGTAAGCACACACACACAAGTAAAAATCAAACCTCAACGTCAAATGACCAGTTATTACAGAATATTGTTAAAAGTGATTATGGCACTGTTAAATTTAGTAGCCACACTTCAAATCATTCACGCTTGCTGGGTTAAGTCAATTAAAAGAGTTACCAGCTGTCTATGGTAACTGCATCAATACATCCATGCAAAACCCAAATGTGTTCCAACTATTTCTGTATATAGGTCACTCACAAATTGCACTCCTAATTTGAAATAGTGCAGGAAAAGAAGCAGGGAGAGAAAGTCAGAGAGTCTATAAAAGTGCTCTCTGCAGAAAAAGAGACCCCTCTATTTCACCACAGGGCCATGAGACAGCTGAAACTGCTGAGCTTGAAGTCCCAATCCTCATTCTACCTTCTGTACCCTTTCTGTTCTTCCAAGAGTCAGCTTTATCTCAGCACCTTCAATGCAAATACTTGTTCTCATTTTGTTATTACCCACAGAGTCGGATTTTATCCTCCAGAGCAAAGGTAACAACAGCTCAATATCCAGGCTGCAGCTTTGCGAGGCCGTGCGTGTGTCCTGTCACCTTTGCGAGATCTGTTTAGGGTGACTTTGTGAGAGTTTTATTCCTTTCTGGATTTATACTTGGTCGAACAATGGACAGACTGTAACAGAATGTCTGCTGGGGGAAATAAAACTATCCTGCTCTGTTCTATGCTAACTACTAGACCTAGCTTAGATCTCTCCCATCATCCAGCGCTTCTCATCTGAACTGCATCAGAGGAGTAGATGAGGGAAGTAACATCTTTACATTACAGACCACAAACTGCGTCAGGATCAGTTTAGATCATCCTTTATCTCAGATCAGCTTTTGCAATTTATGTTAAGTTTGCGCTTCATGGTTAGTTTATAATACACACTGCAACCTGCAGACTATTCTCACCACTGGGTAGGTGCTGCCATATTCCAGATGAGACTGTCAAAGCATGAGAGGAAAGAAAAATCAGAATACAAAAGAAAACACTGAAGCAAGTTATGGCAATCAAAAGAATATCCCAAAGCAAAATAAAAAAAAAAACAAACCAACAACAACAACAACAAAATCCCACCACAAACCAGGCCCACAGATGTAATTCTGAAGTAAAGAACTTTGATAATGCAGGACTTCTTTCGCAAAGCCAAAAGTCAGGAGCTTTGGAGTAAACGAAGGAAGGAAAGTGCACAAACTCCATCACGAGTGATTAAGAATGCAACAATATATCATGCAGGGTGGTCTCAGGTTAGAGACGGACAGCTGAGAAGTGGGAGAACAAGGAGAACTGAAGTAGAGGAAAAAAAAAAAAAAGACTAAAGAGGCTTGAGTGTCTGAACAAACACAGGACAATGTTACTGAGCTTCCCTAGGAAAACACTGAGTGATAGAGAACCGAGCTTGCTGAGCTTCTGAAACAAGAGACATGGGACAATTTCGATAGGCTCAGGATGAGACATCAAAAAGCTATGAACGATGCCCCATGGTGGCAGCTGAAGATCTGCAGGCTGGAAGCAGATATACACTCAGGCCATTGTATCACACACTAGGCCACTGTTTACAGGATAGCCACAGCTATGGACCTTAAATCCATTTGCTAGGCTGGTCTAATCAACACCTCAGGGGGGTCTGCAGTCAAATTTCAGAAAACGGAAGTCTTGTAGACCAATGGCACCCTCCAACTACAGAAGGAACCTCAGAGAACCAAATAAATAAGCGCAGCATTTGAGATTCTCTGACTAGTTTGATAAACCATTCGTTTTACCATATTTTTTGGTGCTTTCTTCATGCTAAAATAGCTCAGAAGCCAAAGTAAACTCTAGTCCTCAGAGGTAATTTCTTTAGGTTGGTTGCTGTTTATTATTTTGTTGTTGTTTGAAGACAGATCCAACAAGAACCAAAACTTTACAAATAGCCAGAGAGAGATGTAGTCAAACTAATAAAAGCATCCACTACAAACCCACACTAAGAAAATGATCAAATGTTGTTAAATCATTGTGAATAAAAGAACTAAAAGACACATAAGAGTAAATTTCAGTTCAGGTAAGCAAATATTTACTTTCTTCTACAATTCCAGTGAGACTTAGACCAGGGAAGGAAGCTCTGTCAGAACTCTTTTCCTGTGCATGCCCGAAGTGTCAGCTTGCATAAGAATATTCACCAAGTGCTACTTTCTGAGGACAAGGGGGGAGTCTGCATAACAGCACTAGAAATACCAGGGGGAAAAGTTTCAACCAGACTCTTCAGTCAGGAAAGGACATTCTTTGCAGAAGTATTAGGTATTGACGATGAGCCTGCTCACAAAGCTCCTGCAGATTGTTGTCCACCAGTCCAGCGGTGGTTAGCACAGCCCAGAGACTGGCTGCTCCAGGAAAAAAGGTCAGGAAAACTCCTTCTCGGTTAAACAAGCTTCTTCAAATCATTTAAACAACCCATTTTTGTTGCAATCACCTTCTAAATAGAAAGAATTGACAAGTTTGATGGATCTAGAGATTTCTTGTTTCACAAATATTTCCCAGTTGAACGCTCAGTAAAGTAAACATCAGTTCTGGTCCAAGTAACTGTTAGCCACTTTTTTTAGGGGAAAAAAGGTAATAATTTTATGGCATAGAATCTCCATAGAAGCTAGAAATCAAGGGTTACAAATAAAGATCCTGCTATGAATGATACAAGTCTTGCTTGTTCAATAAAACCAGAACTTCAGCTTCCCCCACATAACTAGTGCTACCCCTAAATGAGGAACAACATCAGTAGAAGAGCAAATTATTCTCAAACACAACAGCTTCGGGCACCACAGCTCCTGAACAAAAATGAGTCACAGCTGATTCACGTTCAGGATGGTTGAAGAGCTGTTACAGGGAGGATTCTGTGCTTAGCTGAATGCTTCTCCACAGGTCTCAGAAGCAGTAAGCTCTGATTGTCTTCTGAAGAGCAACACCACCACAGAGATGATAACATTAGCCATTCACAAATACTAAATTCCTTAAAGTGTCTTCACAAGAGCTGATTATGTTTGTGCTAGAGTGGAGTTATGGTTTGTACACATGTATATCTGGAAAAAATACCATACAGGTATTTTGAGAGGAAAAAAAAACAAACTGAACTTTCCTACAGATGAGCACTGGTGCATTGCAGCTTTACTAATCCGTCCCTCTACAAAAGTCAAGCCTGGAGATGAAGTTCAAGTATCTTTAAAACAGTTTTGAGGAGAGGGTTCACTTACAATTCCAAAGCACTTAAGATTTATTTCCACCATTATTTGCTTTTGGTTTTGTGAGGTAATACACACTGATCACGGAGCGAGCTAGCGCTTCCTCTTCCCAAATTCTCAGCATCAGCAATGAAACCGGGGAGCTTACAAGGTATATACAAGAAATAGCTGCATGTACCGATGTTTTGACAAAGTAATTCCTGCAGCAGTAACAGGAATGGTGTTTACCTGAAAGGTTTCTACAGAGTGACGTGCTCTGCTGGTGCTCCTGCACAGTGCATACATATCTGACAAGTCCTCTAGTTGAAAGAGTTATTGACCTACATGTACTCCAAAAAAAACAAACAAAAAACTCATATGCCATGGAAGATGTCAAGACCATGGAAGGATGATACTGTCACATATAACCAGGCTGGTGGTGCAGGGGGACAGCAACAGCAGTACACACACATGCACACTGAAACTGTGTGATTTACCAACCCTCAGGCTTCCACGGCTACCCACTGACATGCGCTCATCTTCATCCGAAGCCTATCAAAAGAAAGTATAAAGACAAGAAAACATAAAAAGAACACAAGTAACAGTTAGTGAGGTAAATGATGATGGCTTTGATGAAACAGAAGGAAAGAAAATACTTACAAAATAAATGGTTTTAAAAGAATCACATAAAACTTTAAGCAGAAGGTAAATGGCATTATGCACTGCCCAAGAAACATTGTAAAGCATTTTATGACAGGGTGAATGACAAGCTGGCTCAGGCATTTTTGCTATGTGCTCTCGGCCCACAGACTTAATAAATGAACACGAAACACTCTGGGCAGGTTATTTCCCCACCTTCCACCCCCTGCCCCACTGTATTCTAGCACATCTGCAATAGCTCCCCAGAGTCACCGAGGAGAGGGCAGAGAAGTCAGGAAGTGGCTTTGGGGTTTGCACTTGCTGGGGTGAGGGGAGATTGCCTTCCTTTTTTTTTTTTTTTTTTAAAAGGAACTGCCTTAAACATGTCTGTTTTCTTAATTTGAAACGTCAGGCCAAAAAGAAAAAGCAAAAGTAGATACTAACCGAGGCATTTCTTCGGGCTCTACGGGAATAACGCTCGCTATCTTCCTACCAAGGCAGAGGAGAAAAAACAAAGAGTAAAGTGTTGAAAGGACAGAAGAAAAACCCAACAGAGCACTTTCAGAGAGTCAGTGAACTTCAGCAGTGTTTAGGAGTCAGGAAGATTAAACCAAAATAGAGAAGGTGACATCTTCTCAAGTCCGAAAAATACCCCTCTTTTGCAACCCCAACTTTCTTCCCCTCCCTTTTATTCTGCTACACACAGGTATTGCTCTTGCAGAAAACTACACTGGGATGCCTTTACTTCTTATCTCCGAAACCATGTCTCTCCCGCATCTGGGGATCAGTATACTCACAAGACTTCAGTAATTAAGCTTTCCAGTCTGCAGTCCTTCAAAATAAATCTCAAAAATCTTTGATTGGAAATAATGTGGCAGGGCAATGGACTCTCTCTAGTGGTTATGCCAGAGGGCCACAGCCTGGCTCCTCCTTCCAGACAAAAGCATCCATGCTCTGCTTACAGCTTCTGCAACACATGGCACTGCTGCTGCAGGCCAGAGGCTGGGGCAATGCTAGGAACACTGAAGAATGTATTTTAAAAAACTGGGTTTACATGGAATTTAGAAACAGTGATAGAAAAAAGGGGGAAATAATAGTTTCAACATTACAGTTAGTGGTTATCACCACTGATTTGTAAACAAAGGAACTGGTAGTAACATGGAGCTATGCTCAGCAAACAAGGATTTGAAGAGACTTAGTGGCTTATCCGTGAGATTGGAGCATCCTGGGTGGCTGTCTGATCCATATGGCAGCAGGCTTTTGAGAAGGCATAGAGCAAATCAGCATTTACACTGATTAATTATTGAGGGTCAGGGAAGCCAGGGTGTATGAGACATTATCTTCCACACTCAAATCAGCTCTTTGGTTTGGCCTTTTTCAATGTGCAGTACTCCGCTCATAGGGCAAGGCCAGGAGCCAGTTTTCATCTGGCATCACTAGGAAGTGATTTCAGAAACTTCTGTTCGAAAGCCATTTGAAGTCAATGTTTTCCAGCCCTTGAGCAACTCATTCATCTTACATTATGGGTGTTAAAACTGTCAGATGTTGCTAAAGCCCATATCTAGTATCAACTTCATTGGCTTAGCAAATAGGAAAATCCAGGATGTTGTATTATCAGGGAAAAAAAATGAGCACTGCCATAGTAGCAGCATTAACTGCATCTGAGGGATACCACTTGGACCAGTGAGTACCAAGATAGCTGAAGAAGCATGGATGAAACTAGACACAAAGTCACCTGAAGGTAGACTTGAGAAGACTCAAATCATAATAAAACCCACAAGTAAAATGAGTACATGCGTTCCTTGGATCACAAGTGGCTTTAACAGGTGCTGATCTAATCTGCAAGTGGAAAGGTGGAGACAGAGGGCTGTGAAGAGAGATGGCTCTGACCAAACCCTTACCAGTTTTAAGCTGATCAAAAGCCACATTTCAGGTATTGATGCAAGAACACTTGTGGGACGAGTAGAACTCACATTTCCAATGCATGAAATTACCTACTCTGTGGGACTTCAAACTCTATACACTATACAAAACTTCAGTACATAAGAAGTTGTTTAGCTACATTGATCAAGTCCTACCATCCATTGCTCGATGTCTCCCCATTTAGTATCCAGACCATAATATTTCTACAGACAGAAAAGGGAAAAAACAGAGTTTAGATGAGAGAGGCAAACACAGAACATTTTTACATGCAGAGCCAGGTTTTGGCCAAGCCATGCAGCTTCACACACACAAACGTGACAGGGAAATTATGCGCCCAGTGCCACCAGGGCCCTCTGCAGCACCTGCCCAGGAAAAGCTGCCTGGGCAAGGGGTATCTGGGGTACGGCTGGGGTGCTCCACACCTTCTTCCTCTGCAGGGAAAAACCAACACAGTGCTGTGGAGACAGGCGCAAGGAGTGTAATGAGTCTTGAATTCCTGACCCACTTCAGTCAACCCTCATTACAAGGGATCTGAACACAAAACAGTTTCAGGATGAAAAACGCTGTCAAATCATGTTTACCACACAGGTTTGTCAAACTGGGAAGACACGTTGAATACAACACAACCGATCCCTGCACGTTCTTACTCGCTGCTTTCAGAACTCCCCAGAGCTCCTTTGCAGGGCACAAGGCTTTTCACCCCCACTCCAGCCATCTTGACAGTGATGGTTATCACCAAAAAGGAAGTTCCAAGAAGATGCGCTTCACCAATGCACACAAAACTGGAAAGCTCTTGATGTTTCAGTACCAAATGTCATGTGTTTTCTTAGTAGACTCTCTCTTCTGAACCATTTTTTGGTTCATAATTTCTTTGCCCAATATTGGGAACTTCCCAATGAACTTGCATTTCCATCAGACAGCAAATTGCTCAAAGATCCCCAAGTTTAACACGGCTTTTCTTCCTCCCCAAACATGAGTTTCACATCTAGCCCCAGGTAGTTTTCATTTATACTGGTGCCTAGAACTTTCCTGTGTGAAAAAAAATCACTGGTCTAAAGCACAGCTATTAGCAAATGCAAATCCTGCTTAAGGAAGCACAATATGAATTTTAGAAAAATTTAGATAATGGCCTTTCAGGTTCATGTGTTTGTGGAATCAAACAAGACTGTGCTTGCCAGCTTTCCTAGAGGCTTGAGGAGGCAGGAGTATCAACAGTCCAAACCTTTGGGAATGATAAAAAATAAAATAATAAAATTCAGAAACCTGCTCTGTTGCATTTAGCACTTGCTCAATGGTATTAATGTAATTTTACTTTCATCCCTAAAAAACTCACTACCTATTAATAAACTAGAAGTGTGTTCTTTAGTACTATAGCAATTTATTTCAGAGTTCTTCCTCATTAAACAACAAAATCATTTTTACATTAAGGTCATCTTAACAGCTCTGGAGAGAAGGAAAGAAAGGAGAACAGGCAGCAGTGTGCTCAATTATACATCCTTGATAGCCCAGACTGTACAATGACCTTTAAATACTGTCAGTCCGGGGGTCAAACTGGGAAAGGAGCTCACAGCAATCCCATTTCTTAGGAAAAAT
This sequence comes from Chloroceryle aenea, assembly GCA_013399075.1. Taxonomy (NCBI): domain Eukaryota; kingdom Metazoa; phylum Chordata; class Aves; order Coraciiformes; family Cerylidae; genus Chloroceryle; species Chloroceryle aenea. Next base: position 54,231 of record VWZY01012666.1, on the reverse strand, counting down.
ATTAGAAGATAAGTTTTTAGGCTAGTAATTTGAAACTAGGAAATAAATTTACTGTGTTGTAGATGTAAATAGTATGCAAACATCCCTCTGGAACAAGGGAAAGAGACAAGGTCTCTAACCATATCCCTCTGAAAACAGGGAAGTATTCCCCCCTGCTTTCCCTGCAAAGTTCCCCAGGGTGTCCTCAAGCACATCCAACACCCCTATACGCTACAAGAGATTAAAGCATGTGACATAAATCATTGTTTCTGTGAATGTTACATGCTTCCTTGGGAGTGCTCAGACTAGTTACTTCCAGGCCAAAGCATAACACATGCAACGGCCTGTTGTAAAATTTAAGTTTTACGTCCATTGCAGCCTGAAAATCATCTGTGCAAATGATAGAAACTCCAGATGGTCAGGATTGTGTACATGGATCAGAACCTCCAGATTATTTGCTTTGCATTAAATCAGGTCAGGTAAAGCCTTATTAGACAGGTTTTTTTTCCCTTTAAAGACATGTATAAAGTTTCCTAACACTAGAAATCAATCAAAAAAAGCCACTATGAAATGAAAGAATCTTTTCTTGCACACAGGAAGGATCCACAAACATGGTAATAGTTTTCATAAGATCCGCTGCTTCCTTTTCCTGCCCTTTGCTCTCCTTGACATTGGCTTCTGAATTCAGTTTTGCAAAAGGGAAAAAAGAAAATCCCCCTTAAAAAAACTTGTTATGTTCCACTTAGTCTTCTCCACTCCCCCCCATTTAAAATTACATGCTTAATACCGCCAAAAGAAAACTGTCAGTGAATGCAATTGCCTTGGGACTGTTTTTAATTTATAGTCTTTAAACAGCAGATCTCGCACTGGATGTGAACTGGCAGCACTGAAAGTATCAGGTATTTTCCTTTACGTTGCCTCTTCTGTTCTGCCCCAAGGGGACTGGTCTGACTGTCCTCACTGGTTAAAGGAAGAAATGGTGCTTATCCATTCATTTGGTTTTCAGTCAAGAGGCCTTTGCTGGACTCAAGTTCCCTTCTGCCCTGAAAAGTGACACTACTATTAAATAATTCATGACATTAACACCATTGAGAGAGAATTCCAGATCAGATTTGCTCACTAAGTGACAGTGAAACTGCTAGACTCGCGAACTGGCTATGGGCTGTTGTGAGGCTAACCCACTTATCTTCTCATCCATGTCAGGACACCAACCGTAAACAACCTCCCTGTCTCCCACGGGGGCTGCGTTTGTACCAGAAGATTAAATTAGTTCCTATAAAGGAGATTGATGACAAGCCTGTTGATCCACGGGCAGACGTTAATTTGAGTCACTCAGGACATAGTCAATTCCACAAAGAAAAACAGGAGTAAGGCGTATTTGTTGCCAAACGGATGGGGTCAGGATTAAATACCGGAGCACATGATTTGAGCAGCTCTTGTCACATACATATGTCCTTAAGGAGCAGGACAGCATTTCCGAGAAGGACATGCAGTTAGGTCAAGCAAGTGGAACATGCAGTGAAGGCAGCTGAAGTGCCAGAACAATAACAGATTGTGGGTTTAAGAGACATTCATCAGCCAGCAAGCAAGAAAAATATCTCAAGGAAAAAAAAATGTTGAATTAAGGTAGAAACCGACAGGCTTGAAGAAATAGGTGCTCTTCTCCCTCCCTGCAAAGTCTTTTGGAGCTACTTCTCCTTCTAAGCACCACACAGTTCATATGCTGGAAGCACAGAACAGCCAGACATCATAATGCAAACCTCAAGGCTCTCTACTGTTGCTTAGCAAGTGACCTCAGTTAGAGCTATGATTATTTTTATCATCATCATCTTGGCCATCATTTTGCACTACGAGAAGGCAATTGGGAGGAGGGAAGAGATTAAGACTTTAACACTGAGGTGAGAGAGGATTAAACAATGTAAAAGCATTTATAATGCTTAGGTCACATTGGAAGAAAGGCCATTGCCAAGGGTTAGGGCAACACTTATGTACCAAAAGATTATCAACTCCCAACACAGCATCCTTCATTTATTCCAATGACTTTCTGCAAACAAAGTCACCTGAAAGTCATTCTTCCTGTTAAACACTTGCCAAGCCTGAAATACTTTCAGCCTTCAACTCTTAAGTGTCTATGGTCCCTGGTGTCACACAGAGCCACCGTACCCTCCTATGATGGCTGCTGTGCCAAATTACTCTCCTGCTTATTGATTATTCTTTGCCAAACAGGCTGTAGAAAAAAAAAAAAATTAAGTGCCCAACCAGACACATTTTACATGGGTCATCTTCCACCACTCCTCTTTATTTACCACCCCACACAACTAAGGGAGGGGAGAATTGCATGGAACTACAAAGCCTGCTGTGCGTCTTCCATTCTTTAGAGGTTTTTCTGAAATGCTGGCAAGACTCGTAAGGTGGGAACGCATGCACACACAGATGAGAGAGCAAGCCCTACCTTCTGAACTTGATAGATCTAGGGAAAGGAAAGAAACATGGAAACAAAAGCGAGAGTGAATGAATGAATGAATAGCAATGCCATGTTCTGTAGCTTGGTCTAAAGGGGAAAAAAGTCATTTGCACAGAATATACAGCAAAACACAGATACAAAACGAGTGAACATTGAAGCCCGTCTACAGCACAGCATCAGTTTAGGAAAACTCTGAAAATGTCTTGGACATGCACTGCCACCATCGGAGGACGTCTGTGGGTTGCTTTTTCCATTTTTAACATTTCCACGGAGACTCACACTGTTTTACAGGCCCTAATAAGCGCACTACTGATCCTACAAAGTCTTTCCACAGTCTTGAACCATTTTAATAATGCACAAAAGCACTGCAGCCACTCTAACACATCTGAATTTTAAGTGGAGAATGCCTTTGACAGATCAGCTTTGTAAATCCACGTGATAAGAGAAAACATGTATTTTCTTGCACCTCTCCCAGCACTTCTAAAGCAAGAAATACTTCCTCTGAAGTAAAAGCTCCTTGTCAAAACCACCTAACTGGCTACATAACTTCAGGAAAGTGAAGCTCCATTCTCTCCAATTCTCTGCTGAACAGCCGGCTTTATGTCTACAGAGAACATATCACAGCTCTGGCCTGAAAGTCCTTAGCTGCTTTACCACCCATCTTCCCAGAGAAGTGCTGATGCTGAATAACCATCAGCACCAGCCCTCTGCTCTAAGGCACCAGTCCTTGGGCTGGTCAGCAGGGCAGTCAGCTTTACGTACGCTGGAGTACTCAGTGGATCTCTGCTATCTATTGCTCTTCTGGGGCCACCTCAGGTGAACCCAGACAACAGTGCCGGGAAGTATAGGGTACTTCTTTCAGCCCCTGGCCCCTTGATCCGGTTCCCCCTGGTGATTGTGAAGGACAGCTGCAGAACCCAGCACAATATCCTCAGAGGCATTAACTCCCATTCCTACAAGCACAAAGGGGATAATTAGGACCCACATCTAAAACTAGCATTCCCACACAACTAATCACCACACTTACCTTTTACTAAGCAAAGCCTGAAGAGAAGAATGCTCTAAACCTTCCCACAGCTCCCAGGACTGCACACCCACTCTGACCTTTCCCGTCTCCGTTGCCCACGCAGAGCACCTTTCATCCAAACGCAGAAACCAACCACCACCAGTTGCTCTGTGGCAATTACCACAGAGCTGTTTAACCTTTCAGTTTTAACTTTCCCCTGGCGGTGTTTCACCCACACTTGGAGGCAATGCTGTGGAAGTCTTCTTTTCTAAAGCCAAACGCTTCAGGCTTAGCACAGCAGGTATTCCCGTTGAGCACAAAGCGAGGCACACAAGAAGTCTTGTGTCCCAGACCCAGACTGCCAATGGATAAGATAACAAGGAGGCCCTTGTTCAGGGCCCAACACCGCAGAGGGCCATGGAGGGGGGCACAGGGACAAAGCCAAATGCGTCACTGTAACTGTTCCAACTTCTTCTAAAACCTGGAGTCTTTTGGTCATCTGTTAGCTAATGGGCATTACAACAGCTTTGCTCTGAAGTGACTGCACTCTTACGAGCATGCTGTCCTCCTGAGACAGTGTGTTACAGGAGAAAACACACACTTTTAAATAATAATCTCTATCGCAGGTACACCCCCTACAAAGAGCTTGACAGAATCAATAGACACCTAAGCAGCCATATGCCTTCAGTACCACTTTCCTGTAGGATGGTATGACAAAAACCTATGTGTTTTGTCCACAACATTAGGGGCCGATTGCTTTCCTGGTTTCTTCATCACATGAGGTTTCCCATAAAAATAATCTTTTTCACAGAAGTAAATTTCCAACAGGACAGAACAAGCCAGTGAAGCATGAAGGCAGAAATCCAGAGTTTACAAAAAAGACTCTTCAAGACTGTCCCCCTCCAAACTTCTCTGTGCATCTTCACACTGGTTGTATAAGAAAGCTCAGCTGAACCATCACAAATCTTTTGACTTTCTTCCTGCAAACATAAGCACTAAATTTCATAGTGAGTCTCTCTCATTCCATTCAAGACACAAGAATTCTGCTTTTCTCTAGTTTTTCCTACACTACCTGGTCTTTTCAACAGCTTCAAACAATTCCAAATGCCAGCTGCACTGTGGGACCTGATGACCCCCATCACAGTCATGGACACCAAATCCTAGCAATGCAAGAAGAAGGGTACTGAGTTACAGTCAACAGGAGGGTGAGCATATCAAGAGTGTTCACAAGTAGCGAAAGTACTGGTAACATAATTTATTTCAAAGGAATATTAATCCAGAGGAGGAAAATTACATGCAAATGAATATGCTGATAAAGAACAAATTTACAAAATAGCAAAGACAAGCTTTGTGCTGTGCCCTTAAAGCGGGAGATGAAAACTGAAGCAAGGAGACAAGCACAATGTCCTTCCCTTGAACTAGGAGTAAGGGCTCATCTGCTCTGTAAATTGGCAAGGAAGAATCTTCTCCTGCAGATTAAGCAGTCAGAGGAGATCATTCATTTTTTCTTTAGGCACTAATATAATCTTAAATTGTGGCCTCTTAAGTGTCAGTCCTCTAAGACACATTTCAAGTCTTGCCAGCAGAACACACAGAAGTTACTCCTACATAAAACATTCTCTACAATTAGCCCTAATGCTGCAGCTTTTTTGTGTCTTAAAACAGTACTGCTAAATATTTCTGGGGAAAAAAGGCTTTAATATACCTTACATCAAGCTTCCAAGAAAAAAATAAACAATTTTAAAAACCCACAGAAAACAAATGCTCCTCTCCATTTCACCTGCTACCCTCACGAGAATTAACAATTTGCTACTCAGAAAAGCTGAGCTGACAACTCCTGACTTGCTCTTCTGGGTGGATTATAAATATCTGAATGTCTCCATACCAAACACATCTCTACAGTGCAAACAGGCAAGGGAGCAAGTAGCACCTACCACAACTGTCCTTTCAGCTTAGAACATGCATTGGCATCAACTCACATGAAAGGTCACCTCTACTAACTTCCCAGAAAACCTACCCTGACCTCCAGACTAACTATTTACATCTTGGGTAGGTAACACCACAGTAGCACAGAGTAAAAAGTCAGAAGTTATATTTATTCATTTCAAGCAGTTACATTTGTTAGATTTGTGCCTTTTTTAGAGCCTTGTGACCAGAGCCCATTTTCTACTAAATATATACACATGTATGTGATGCCAGAGTGATCACAACCCCCATAAATTAACATGTATCAGATCATGATTCTTGGGCTCATTTGCTTTCTTCAGCTTCAGATAACACTTTCCATTTACCTAGGTGTAGCTTACTAAGCGTGTACTCACGCTCTCTTTAAAGCCTATCTATTTCTGCTCTATAATGTCTGCAACAATTGTTCTGCTACAGCAGGATATTGCTTCACATTAAGAACTCTTATGGTCACATTCTATTTCAAGCCAAACTCACCAAAGCCATCTCTCTGAGCATACAACCCATGGGATGAATAGCAGTGACCACTGGACAGAGGTGCAGGAGCCCGAGCAAGGGCTGAGCTCTCACAAGTCTGCTCACCACCATCTAAACCTGAGAAGTCTGTCACAAGCTTATCCTCTTGAAAGGAAAGGAGCTCATCAGTAGTGTGGCTGACGATGAATACAATTTTAGATTTCCAAAAGAACAGACGATGCAGCAGTTTCTGCTGTCAATTATGTGTTTTAGATGAAATAAGCTCTGCCAAAGTAAGAGTTCGGGGGGAAATTCTTTAGCCTTCACCAGTTACCTATGAGCTTTACTACAGTCGTGACAATCTCTGGAGTGCTCTTCACGTATGGTTCAATCATGTATTATTGACTCATGCTGCAAAAACCACCCAAGCATTTTGAAATGAGGAAAACAAAGCACAAGACTATGAAATATCATTAATACTAGATGGTGGGCAGGAGAGGAACCCATTTCCATCCCAAACCCAAATCATTAAAACACCCCACTTTACTGCCATGGCTATACCTTAGAACAGTATCATCTGGAAACTTTTAACCCAGATCAACATCAATAAATGCATTCCCAAGTAATCCATGCTCCACAAGAAGCCTGTCAGGACACGTACATTGCTTTAAGCATGAACAAGTACACACAGAGGCAATACATTTATTTACTAATTTTTAACTCCATAACTGCCTCTAAAAAACCTTCTGAAGCAGTAAAACAAGTACTTTAAATTCTGGTTATTCCCCATGGCAGTAGTGGGAACATGTGATTTACTTCTCTGAAAAGTTTGAAAAGAGAAACAAAGATGGCAGGAAAAGAAGCTGTACAGACACCTGTATCACAGTGTCCCTTCTCCTCCAGGGATGGGGTAGGTGCCAAATCTCTCATGTTTATCACTGCTTGGGATTTTCTGTATTTACGTTTTCTTCTATTATATGTGCAAGATACTTGTAGCAACGAAAAACTTCCCACAGCCATCCTTAGGAGCAAAACCTTGCACCTGGGGGCTGAGATTAAGCTATCTGAAAAAGTTACAGGCTATCCAAGCTCACAAAATATTAAATAAATGTGTAGTTACATTCTGTCATTTATGCCAGCAAACTACAAAACAGATTGTAATGATATCTGGATTAGCTTTCACTGAATTTGGTATTTCAGAACAGCATCTTGTACTATTCAAGTTTCTGTCTGAGAAAGTTTTCACAGATTTTCAGATCACTGGCCTTTCTGTTACTCACTGCAGGAGCACGTGCACAAGCTTTAGTTTTGCACCTAAATTTCAGTTTACTAGGACACCCTTTGCAGCAGAAGCTTTTAATCTTCAAAGAGGTCATCAGCTCCACTAAAGTTATCTGCAAATTAGATACTGTCAGCTGCTGGGACACCTATATTTACATGTAGAGAGGCACAGTAACATTGCTGATAGGAAAAAATGAGTTCTTCCAGAATTTGGGAGACCCCACCAGCCACTTAATCCAAACTGTCGGGAGAAGGTACTGTTTTGCCAAGCTCAAGTTTCTTTCATTTTTACTTCTGCCAACAGCAGAGCATCGTCTGTACAAAACGGGGCAGAGACCACAATGCCAGCGTCACAGCGACGAAGAAAAGGCATTACAAGCAGAGTTACACAAGGGCCAGGAGACTTCCATATTCATCAGCCTCCTAATGAAGCGATAAGAATCCACAAGCCCCTCAGTGAGCACACAAACACGCTGCATACTTTGAAGTTGAATATTAAACAAGGATTACTAACTAACCAACACTGTGTTCTGTGAATAATTATACTGGTAAAATTCTTGCTTTTTTTCCAAGGTATTTTATTTGCTGTTCTATGATGAACATTAGCTCCACGCAGACTATCGACGTTCAAACAAAATACAGATTAACCCTTTGTTCCAGGATCTCAGATTATATTCGTGAAAGATCATCAAAACACGCCCCCCAAAAGCCTTGACCATACCTCCTTCTGCTGCCTCTCCAGTTCCCTCATTCGGATCTCCCGTGCCTCTGCCCGCGCCGCTCGCTTTGCTGCGAGTCTTGCTTCAGCCTGCAAACAGGAACACAGCAATGAAATAAAAGCCGGGACAATTTGATGGGAAACGCAATTATTAAGCAGGGCATGAAACACAGAGACTTGACTCGGCAAGACCGTAAACACATCCGTAGGTGTTAATTCCCCACTGCAAGGAACAGCCCTGCCTTCTGTAACTTGTTGTGCTCCACAGGCAGGTAGTCCACGCTCGCGTAGGCACTACCCTTGCTTAGCAGCTGTGTTTAAAAGCACTCTGCTTTAATTACTATTTGCGTGCACAGAGAGAAAACAATGATATTTATTTAAACAAGGTGAGTTTTGAGTCTTTTTTTTTCCCTGCACTGACAATTTTTTTTTATTGATGAATTAATTGGACAGACAGTGGATGAGGTGCCGTTTTTGCTGACCACTGACATTGTGGGTGCACACACAGGGCACAGCAGGTAGGTAAACGCTGCTGTTCAGAGGGACTATGCACAACTAAGGCTGAAATGATGGGGCGAGGGAGGTGGGAACCTGAGAAAATGCACTAAACTCAATTAAAGTCTCCAGGCATCTGTATTCAAGTCCAAACCTCTCAGGAGTGGAAATCTGCCAAGAACGGGCCTCTCAAGAGATCTACAGCACTTCCTCATTTCACCCCAGTTGGAAGTGCTGGAACATGGTATACGGTAACATTTCTAATATTCTGCTATTAGTCCCAGGCAAAGACAGTTAGTCTTAGAAAAACATCAAATTAGCTCAGGCTTGGTACAGCACGACTGCAAGCAGGTCGCCTGGCGTAACTCAGAAGAGCTCAGCAGGGAGCAAAAGGCATCGCTCAGCTGGAGCTACACCCAACTCCTCTGCTTCTGAAACCTCTTACTGTAAGTACAGCACCCAACCAAACAGGAAAAACTGCAAGAATAAAGTCAAGCATAAAGAAAATCAGAACGCCAGTGCTTTCACTGGCACTTCTAAACAGAAGAAAAAACAGAAGAAAAATAAAAAAGCGCATTTTATTTTCCCTTCTGTATGTATATTCACTACTCCAACTCATGGAAAAGTGCCATGAACTTCAAAAACTCAAGACAAAACACAGGGGAGGAAAAAAAAAAGTCAAAAAAGGAGTTGATTGGCCAAAACTTTCACCTATCATAAAAGGGCTAATGAAAAGCAAGCACAAACTAGTCTGTGGGAGGACTAGGAGCCTGGCAGCACTGTAATTCTCAGCAACAGTAACAAAATACAGAGTCACTAGGCCAAAATTTAAGTTCACATCACCCACCTTCCACAAAACCCCACCATCAACAGCCCCAATCCCCTTACTGCCATTGCTCTGTTATCAATGCTCTCCCCGGGTTTACCAAGTTGCCCCTAGACTCAAACTGGGAGGCAGGGAGTACCTTTTGATAACACTTACAGCTCCCTGCTGTGCAAATACCACCTATTCAAATGAACCCAGTTTTTAATTCTTGCAACACAGACAACTTCAGCCTAAAAAATTACTTGAAACAACAGAAAAATAATGCCCGAGAGGGTAAGAATGCCCGTGGTTTTGCACAGAGTAGCGCTCTATTTTCATTTCATTGCTTGAATTTCAGGGTAACTGGCTCTGCCATGGACAGAAATTGCAGAACGCACCCACAGTTGTGTACGCAGAGCAGACCTTCACTCCTGTGCCACAAAACCATCCCTCTCATCACCACAGGGTACCAAATGACAGTGGACTCCAGGGGATAGGCATGTGCTACCACAAGGGTTTTCAAGGCACCGTGGCTTCAACAGCAGCTACCAACCAAAAACCAAACCCCACAGCTGTGCTGCTGGGCACATATCGTGCAGGAAGAGTTGGCATTTACTTGCTGGGTTTGAAACTGTTTGCAACACCCAGTGTACTAACATAGTCTATGATATATGCTAAAGGTTTTTTGGGGAGAGAGGGAACAGGAGATACATCTTTCACTCCTTATAGTTTAGAGAAATATTCCCTTCAAGACATGAGAGAGTAACATGTTTTCAGTTAGCATCTTTAACTTAGATCTGGAACAAGTGTTTTTTTTTCTTTATGAATCTTTTCCTTGCATGGTCACACAGCTCTTCAGATACAATAAAAACAATAAAAGATACATTAAGTATCTTTCAGCACAAGCAAGTGAAACAATATAACCTGGATACTTTTAAATAACTTTTACACTTTAAAAAACAAAACCCAAACGTAGCAAATTCTGCCATCAGCACTTTTTGGTACCTTTGCAAGAAGTGAACACAATGTTATTACACCCCAAACCCTACCATTTTAAAAGCAACTAATTTTTTTTTTATCACACCAAAACAAAGAATTGCAGCATCGTTCAAGGCTGGAAAGAACCTCTGCTCAAAGCAGGGACAGCATCAAATTCAGGCCATGTCACTCAGGGCTTTTATCTGTTGGCTCTTGAAAACCTCCAAGGTCAGCGACTCTGGATTCCTGTTTCAATACCTGACCATCCTCACAATGATGTCCTGCATCATGTCAGAACCGGCCCTCTTTCCATTTAAAACCCACTGACCCATCCTCCCAACATGCACGACCATAAGGAGCCTGGTCCGTGGCTTCTTAGTAACCTCAGTTTGTATGTTGGCAGGTTAACTCCTACCTTCAGGTCCAGCATTCTGCAGCAAATACTGCATGGAAACCAGCTATGACATTTTTAAACATGTTCTCAGCAGTGTCTGGGTGCTACTGAAATGATTACACAGTTATTTCTACCATGGCTCCTGGCAAAGATGGCCTGTAAGAAACAGGCCATTCTTCCCTAAAGGGTTTTTTGAATCCACAGCAAAACAAGGCTACAGGTGACAAGAAACACACAAGGAGAGTAAAGTTCTCAGTGCAGCGATGTGATCAATAAAATAAGCAGCGGGCTCTGAACGTATTGACAATACAAACTGCACTGAGATAATGATTAAGCATGAACCAAACATTCCCATTAAATACAATTTACTTTGCTTCCTTGGGTAAGGTTGGTCAAGAAAGACAATGTGCTCTTACTCTCTTTAGCACTTCAAAAAAACAGGACCACTGGAGTCTGCAGAAGGGTCACAGGTCCCCCATGGGGAGGACTTCCTCATTTGACAAAAAGCAAGCATGTTCCCCCAGCTGCACAAGTCCAAGATCCTGTCTCAGTGCTTCCAAACCCTGCTCCTCCAAAGCTAAGCACAAGTCTTTGAAGGGTCTTCTCCAACCCAGTGGAACTGTATTATGCTATCATCAGGCTGGTAATCAAATGATCACCCTGTGCCCTTCATAACCCCTTCTGTATCATGCTCAGTAATTGATATAATTACTTATTTAGAATTAAGGTTTGGGTTTTTTTTTAAATATTCTGTAGGTGACATTGGTGACAAACTCAAGCATCACTCATGACCTCAGATGAAGTAAATCAATTGGGGTAGGGATTAGTCCACATCTAACACTTACTGCATTCAATTTTAACCAAAGTCAAATCAAAAGTCTGGGAGCAACCCTAACACCCAGCAAAATCTGCAGCAAGTGTGGGAGATAAACAGGAACCATGACAGAGCAACTTTCTAGTGCAGAAGCGTAGCTCAGCTACTGCTGGAGCAGCTACCCCAACAGCAGCCACACGGCATGGACATTCCTGACACAGCCTCCACTGTCACCTATGGACTGTTAGATTAATACGTAAGAGTGTCAGTTTTATTATGGAACTCTTCCTCAAAAGCAGGGGTGTGACTATACTCACCCAAATTTGTCAAATCACACTCTGAAAGTCTTGGGCACTTTTTTCTTTGTAATAGTTTCATGCTATAAATACCTTGAATTCTTGCATGCCCTGCAAACAGCAACTTTTAACTTCACATTTCTCTCTCTGTGCTGACTAAAGCAAACCAGGCTCTGCCTGGATGACTTTGGCCTTCAGCCAGCCCAAACATTTGTCAAAGCACAGACCCAAGTCACCTCTAAAGGCAAAAGCAGAGACAAGACATTGTAACCTGCAAGAGATGCAGCTGAACATCACAGAAACACCAATGCATCCACACAGACTTCTGAAATTCAAACAACAAAAGCTGAAAGAAAACTCCCAAGGCTGCTAGCAAAAATTAATTGAAGATGAAAAAAATAAAATAAAAAAATCACTAAGAGTGAAGGAAGTCATCTTAAAAATCATCTAATGTTTACTAGTGACTCAGTGAGCAATACAGGTCTCAATCAAAAGTGACAGATCACTGGCAAAGCCAGAAGAATAAAAATATAAAGCTTAATTGCACTCAATACAAAGCTTTTGTAACTTCCCTTTTATGAAGCATTGCTCATCTGACAAGGAGGACTGTCAGCTTCAGCTGCACTGCGCGTGTCATACACAAAAAAAACCCAACCCAACTCCTAAGGGGCTTGCTTCTGTAAAGTCCCATGGGCAAATCAAGAGGAGATGGCAAGCACACCGCTGAGATAAACACACAATTGCACACTAGCTGGAAAATATTCACTTTATTTTATGTAAGTAGCTCAAATGCTACAACTATACATCCTGAATTTTTCTTTTTATTGCAGTTGCCAAGAATGATTTATAGACACTCGACCTTGCCAAAAAAACGTAGGCTGCTGTGCTGCAAAATGCCCATTGCTTTTGTTGGTCTGCTCGCTCAGCACTCGACGCCCCTGCTTAAGGGTCACTTGTGTTTAAAAACAAAAAAACAGTCCTATGCAGCAGCAAATCTTTACCCTGAGTCCAGCAGTTTTAGCTTGGAAAAAAAACACACCACAAACCAAAACACCACAACAACAACCTAAGCAGGTTGTAACCTCGTTCACCACTGAAGTACAATTGCATCTGAAAAACAAAACAAAAGCAAAAAGCCCCAACCCAAACTAGGTATTTGATATCAGCTGGGAAAGGTGAGAAGCGTCTTCTGCTGTCAGCAACATGAGTCAATGAGGAGAAGTGGAAGTACGAGATCTGCGAGTGCTGAGGAGTTACCCCCACACCCCCCTTTTAAATACCACTCGGCAAGAGAGGGCGAGGTCTGGCTGCACCCAGGGCCAGCGTGAACGCAGAACGGCTACGGAAGTGACAGCTTCCGCACCCCAAGCGTGGCGCTGGGGAAGCTGCACGCTCATTATCATTTTGATGAGAGAATTATTGAGGTGACTTGGTTAGGTAGAGGCTAACGACACACATCCTGGAGCTGCATGTTCTCCAGGCTTTTCCCTGATGAAATGTCTAAGTTTATTGTTTGACTGGAAGCTCCAAGAAACAGCCAACAAAGACAGGAAATTATGCTGCTTTTTTTGAGCAGTGAAAAATTACCATGATGAGTTGTCACAGAGCTACAGACGTAAGTTTTTGACCTATACAAAGTACTCCTTAATTCCAATGTACTCAAAATTATCTGCTCCTAAGACTAGCAATCAAAGTTAGCATATTTATTTTTTTTTTTTGTGGAGGACCAAAGTGTTAGTTTGCCAGCACCAAACCCTACCCGGAAAGCTCTCTGATCCCACTGTCAGGGAAACTTTAAAACACAGGCCTGCCAGACTAAATTACACCTGCTCACTGTGTGCAGCTAGTATTCTGCAGTTCAGCAATAACTATTCTCGGGCTCATTTAAATTTCTTGCCAGCAGACTTAAGACAGCCAGCAAGTGCCTTTTGGGGCAAGCATATTTTTTTGTGACTGATGCCATCCCATTCCAATATGCTGCACTGAAGCTTCTCATCAAAAATTACCCAACTGTTCACTCTGTTTACTGAAGTCATATGTTTCATCAGACAAAAGAAATGTCGTAAGGTCTGTTGTATTTCAAAAGAATTTGAAATATATTTAGACAAGCAGAACATCATTTGCAATATTCCTGACCAACATAACTATCAGGTAAATCAACTGGTAACCTACAGCAAGGTTTTCCTGTCTCAACTTGAGGAACAAGTCACCTAAACCAGCGACTTCCAGGAGCTCGCTCTGAGGTACCACGTGCTCCTTAGTGCAGAAACAAAAGCATCTGTAAATGACTTCTGTGTTTAGAGGTCAAACCAGCGTATTTACCTGACACTTTTCTGCACTTGAGTTATAAACATACTTTGCAGCACTTATTCATATGGGAATGCGCTTATGAATCACACAGGACTCGGCTAGTCCGCAGCCTGCTTAATTCCTCACCTGTCTCTTAAATGCAAATTAGTATTTAAAGGCAACATCCATGGACCTCAGGCTACACACAAACACAAGGACTCCCTTCTAATCCCCACGTATGAACAGCGTCACTGCTTGGACAGATGGGCCCATCCTGGGCTTGTCTAACAGCTCCTCTCCCGACCGTAGGGTGACAGCAGTGGACTGGAGAGTGACAGACAGGTGACTAATCCACCCATTAACGTTTTACGGTCACAGGGAGGGGGGTTGTTTTGAAACTTTATTTAGAAAACAAGTCCTGCTGGCGTAGCTGCTCCCGTACCGAACTAAGCTGTACGTTTTAGTCTTTAATTTCTAAAAGGAAACGCTGTAAAATTCCATGCCCTTTAAAGGATTAGCTACCTTGGGCAGCTGTCAGCAGCCACCTCAGGGGCAGCCACCTCTGCAGAGCCGCTGGGAGTTAGACCGTGCCCAAAGGCCGGCGGAAGGAGCCCAGAGAACNGACTCAGCAGGGGCAGGCTGAGAGCTCAGGGCTCTTCTACCACTACCGGCCCCTTCGCCCCCACGTTGTTACTGTGAAATCCCCCAGGAGCTTCACTTAAGGAGTTTGTATGGAGGAAAACCGTGAGCACCAGGGTGGAAGGACTTCGGGTTCACCAAGAAGAGTGTGGCCAGCAGGTTGAGGGAGGTTCTCCTCCCCCTCTGCTCTGCCCTCGGGAGGCCACAGCTGGAGTACTGNCTAGGGAGGCCACAGCTGGAGTACTGGGTCCAGGTCTGGGCTCCCCCATCCAAGAGAGACGGGGAACTACTGGAGAGAGTCTAGTGGATGTTACAAAGATTCTGAGGGGACAGGAGCATCTTTGTGCTAAGGAGAGGTTGAGAGACCTGTGTCTGTTTAGCTGGAGAAGAATTGAGGGGATCTGATCACTGCTGACCAATAGCCAAAGTGCCCACAGTGGTCAAGTGGATGGGGCCAGACTCTTGTCAGTGGTACCCAGCAATAGGACAAGGAGCAAGGGTCACAAACTGGAACCCGGGAAGTACCAGCTAAACATAAGGATAAACTTACTTTCCTGTGAGGGTGCCCAAGCCTGGACCACGCTGCCCAGAGAGGTTTGTGGAGTCTCCTTCTTTGGAGACCCTCCAAACTCACCTGGACGTGATCCTTGGTGAGCTGTTCTGGGTGACACTGCTTTCATAGGGTCATTGGATAAAATGATCTCCTGAAGTCCCTTCCAACCCTCACAATAGTGAGATTCTGTGGTCTGATCCAACAAAAGCACAGTCCTGACAAGATGGTCCAGTCCCTGGCCCCTAGCCACGTCTCACTGTCCCTGGAAAGGCCAGACGTATTTCCTTTAAGTAATTAGGGATGTCTAACCTGCACCCCAGTCCTTGGAGAAAAGATGGTCCAGTTTAATCTTAAGTGTCCACTTCCCTGGAGAGATTATTCCAATGGCTCATTGACCTTGTTGTGAAAAACTCTCAAGTCCACAGTCAGTATCTCCCCAGGAGTAACTTGTGCCCATATCCCTCACCGTTTCCACGTGACTCCTCATACAGAGGGGTCTTCAGCTTCTCTTTAGCCACCCTTTAAATACTGAACATAGTGATAAAGTCTCCTCTGAGCCTCCTTTCAAAACCCATAACCTCCTTTTAATGTTTGAGGAAGATAAACAATTCCTTGCTCTGTGTACAGCTGATCTCCCTCCGGGCTGCACATCTGAGCTGCTTCTCCCAGCACACTGTCAGGCAACAATCAGAAGCACTTGAACAGATGCTTAAAAATATATATTTGCAACAACCAGCATTTGCATGGCACAAATAAATGGCCTCACTCTTGTTCTTGTGCTGCACTTATATCCATAAAATGGGCATTCTGCATTTAAAAAGGTCTCTTGTGAAGAGATGGATGAGTCTAAAACACAACAAAGGAAAAATCCAAAAGGATTAGAGGATACAAGTGGTTTTAAATGACACTAAATGGCACAATACCCCCCAGGAATAATTCAAGGCACAGTCAGAGCAGAAATCTTGGCTCCATAGAAATTGATCTCTTGATTCCCCCTGATTTCACTCAAGCCATCTCTCTATTTGCCTGATTTAATCTGAAGTGTACAGACCTACTCCTTGCAGAGATGAGAGGGCAGGGAGGAACCCACCGGGCCAGGGAGAATTCCCAGAGCTTAAGCAGCTCATTTTATCCATTGCAATTTTGCAGCAGCAATAACAATAGAACACGGAGAGTCATCTCTTCCTGGCACTAGATTTTCCCCGGTTGCGGAGACAAGCAAAACAGGTTGCTCCTTAGCAACTAAACCCTGCTCTCACTCTTCTTCCCGCCTTGCCAGTGCAGGCTTGGGAGTCCTGTGAAGCCTCCACCCAACAACCGAGCTCAGTTTTTCCATGAGCTGCCAAACCCATTATGGAGAATCTGTTTTTTTTGATGCTGGCAGAGCACACAGTGCCATGCTGCTGACAAGGTTTAGCTAGCTTGGAAGCACTGGCACTATTTTACATTTAGGGCAATACTTCAACTGGATTCAGTGAGAATCCCTGGACTCCAGGGATGTCTCCAGGTCTCTGGAAAGCTGAGACAAGCTTCTTTAAATAAAAAGGCATCAGGAATGTGGAACTTGCACCTTTGACCTGGAAGAAACCCTTCTTACGTCAGGGGAAGGTTTGCTTTTTTAAAAACAGACTGTGGTTTTATGTAAGTCATAGAATTATGGGATGGTTTGGGTTGGAAAGGACATCTAATCCAACCCCTCCTGCAGGGAGCAGGGACTAAGAGCCCTATCCAACTTGACCTTAAACACTTCCAGTGATGGAGCATCTGCAACCTCAGAGACCTATGCCAGTACCTCATCACCCTCATCATAAAAAAAGTTCTTCCTTATCTCAATCTTCCCTCTTTCAGGTTAAAACCATTATCCCTCATCCTGTCACTACAGACCCTGGTAAAAAGTCGGTAATTCCTATAAACTCAGTGCTGAAATGCTGCAATAAGGTCTCCAAAGTCTCCATCTTTCATTAAACTCCAAACCTGTTGAGCCTACAAGTTATTTTTTTCCTTAACTACTGAGTAAAGGACCTAACTTTGCTTTAAAAATAAATAAATCTTAAGTGTCTTAAATCCACTTCAATATATGCATGAAAATAACAAAACTAACATATACAGGAAGAAATAGATGTGCAACAGGAACATAATCACATGCCTTAGAGGTACTGCTTTTTAATTAGAAAAAGTCA